>WBNM01026617.1:344-55960 GCA_013399055.1 Ramphastos sulfuratus
ATGAAACTTCCTATGCCTCAGCTTCCACCCAGTGCCCCTTGTCCTGTCACTGGGCATCACCCAGCAGAGCCTGGCTCCAGCCTTCCTGGCACTCACCTTTACATGTATATAGACGTTAATGAGGTCACCTCTCAGTCTCCTCCTCTCCAAAGGAGGGATAATAGTGGGCATGAGATGGGTGGATGGAGTTTTTGTGTTGGGAGATATCAAAGCTTGCTTGTCCCTGTTTGCAGAGCTGGAACCTTGAGAGCAACACTGGCACCAAAAGGCGAGCATGGGGCGAGTGTGTGCCTCAGGTTTGCAGAGTTGTATGCACAGTGAACAATATCTCCTTGTGCTGGTTTGAGGTTAATTGGAATACTTTAATAAAAAAAAATAGATTATAGACTGTGAAAAGCAAACAATGGTGATGTCTGCTTCACTCATAGGCTTGCTGAGATGTATAAGAACAAGGACACAAACATAGGTAACACAGAGAGCCTCTCTAGAGAGTCTCTCTGGCTGCTAGTTTTGTCTTCCGGCCTCTCTGAGTAACCTAACTAACCACTCTGCTTCTAACCTGCCTTGCCAATCCTCCAAACTCACCTTGCATGAAAGGCAGATCCTGGGGTAAGGTAGAGGGGTGGAAGGGTGGTTGGGAGCCCCTCCTGGGGACTCTGACTTCTGGGAGGGGAATTGTGTTTCTGTATTGCCTTTAACTTGTATATTTCTGTATATAACTGTATATATTTATATATATATATTTGCTTATGTATTGTGCTAAGCTATGAATACAAAGCCTCATTCCTTAACTTCCAGACAGCTGAGCCTAGTCTGGGTGATTTTCATAGAGTGGGGGGCAGGTAACTCCCAAACCATCACAAGGGATTGCTGTCAGAGGTCTCAAAGCCGTTAGAGGCTTTGGAGCTTTCCCAGGCTCTCTTCTCACACAGCTGGAGTCTGGCACAGTCTTTGACCTGGTTCCTCTCGACTCCCAATTCGGCAGCAGCCTTGCAGAGGGGCAGGCAGGCTGCAATGCCATGCACAGCCTTGGCACAAAGTCACACTGGCTGTGCAGGCTGATTGCCTGCAGGCAGTTAGAGCCTGTGCCTGGTAAACTCAAGGCAGTGGAGTTTGCAGACAGTTCAGGATGCAGTGAGGCAGCAGCAGCAGCATGAATACAAGGGCAGAGAGCAGGTCGTGTCACCTGCACAGCCCTTTCTATCAATACAGCCCGAGGCTAATGGCCTTTGGAGATAGGCTAGCCAAGCAGGATGGCACTTTGTCAAGCTTGACCATATCAGCTGAAGCCAAGGCTTTGGTTTGCCTTTCCCACTGCTGCTTCCCCCAGCACAGAAGGAGGGGAAGCAGGGGAACAAGTCTGGGCAAGCCACAGTCCTTAGACTCAGTGGCTCCAGGTTCTGTCCTCTTCCCAAGGTTGTTTCTCCCCATAGCAGAAGGGGGCAGAGCAGAAAAACATGTCTGGGCAAGCCAGGACACGTATAAGCCTATTTTTGCCTGCTTAGGCCTACCACAACACCAGGGACAGGGAAACACTGAAGTGCCCACACGAGTGATGCCTTCTCTGACACTGAGCCATCCCCTGGGGCAGTTTTCATGGCCCGTAGCAGCCAAGGTCAGGGATCTGCCCTAACACTTCTGCAACCCTCCAGCAAAGCTATTCCAACTGATCTCTCCTAACACTGGGATTGGGACCACAAGTCCTGTGGATGTCACTGTTGTGGGCAAGAGGCAGAGCACAGCCTGAGGAAGGGACCATACAGGGAGCCTCCAGCAGACTCATCTGCTGCTGGCGCGTTCTTGACTTCAAAGGCAGGAGCTGAGAGAGGTTTTGCCGAGCCTCCGCTTTGTTATTCATCTTCTCCTGTGCTCATAAATTATCAACAAGCAACCTCAGCCATCAAGTGGGTGAGGAGGACTGGGTAATTATGTTTGTGGTTCAAAATGAGGGTTGTCAATTTTAATTAGGGAAGGCTGAGGGCACAGGGAATTTTTAATGTTACTACCTGAACTCTCGAGTGCTGCGCAGAAAATAATTGTAAATGAAAAATTAATCAGGGCTTGGGAGAGAGTGCAAGGGGTGCTCCATTGCCTCCTGCTTTATTAGCTTGCTCTTTTGGAAGCAAATTTGGGTTTAGTGAAACGATTGCCAACAGGTTTGCTTTTAATTACAGTAACAAAAAGGCAGGGAGCAAAGGGGCTGGGTGATTCAAGGGGAAGCTGATTTTTAAAGCCCAGGAATTGTGCATATGTGAAGAGATTTCTCAGGTGTGAATTTGAGGAGCAAGTCCACTCTCTGCATGATGCTGCTCTCTGGGCTATCAGCAAACCAATCCTAACCTGTTGCCTGTCTTGGTAGTGCCCATGGCCATGCCCATTCCTGCAGGTTTTTGCCTGCCCTGCCCTGGTGCAGGCAGGATTTGGGCTTTGCCTCTTTCCTAGGCAGCAGTGGTGCATGGAGGAACTTGGTGCCATGGGTTAGTGGATTAGATGGTAATTAGGTAATAGGTTGGATTTGATCTCAAAGGTCTTTTCCAAGCTAGTTAAATCTGTGAATCATAGAACTGTTAAGGTTGAAAGAGACCTTTAAGATCATCAAGCCCAACCATAACCCAACCACCATGACTACTAAACCATATCCTGAAGCACCACATCCACACACTTCAGATGCAAAGTGGATTGAATTGTGACTCTCCCCTGGTTTGCAACGAGCATGAGGTGCTTTGTGCTCTTGTAGCTGTGGCCCTTTGCAGCACAGGGGGACACCAGAGCCTGTCCCCAGGGATGATGGAGGGGGCATGGGGGGCTGGGCTGTTGCTGCACAATGAAGGGCTTCTCCCCTGCAAAGAGCTGAGCACTAGGAAGTGTTGGTCCTGTCCTGTCTGTTCCTCCTAAAACCAAGAGAGCTTCCTCCTTTAATGTCAGCAGCAGCCAGAGGGGCTGTGTGTGTGTGATTGCAGCATCTGAAGAGCAGGCAAATGTCAGCCCATGGTGGGGAGTGTGGGTTAAGTTTTAATCAGCAGGCTCCCATCCTCTCTTAATTTATTTTCCCTCACTTAGCCAGGATTTGCTGGGTTGCATGTGATCTTGTGAATATTTATAATGAGTATTTTTTTTTCTTCTCCTTCTCTTGCTGCTTCTCTGATTTAACCAGTTTGGTACTTTACAAGGACACAGTGTGAAGGTTAAACTGGAAAGGCCTGGTGTTACCCTCTGAGCACTGGCAGAATCGTGTCAGGTGTGATTTTGATCTCTGCACACTCACTAGGGAGGGTTCCTCCTCACTCAGACATCACTGCCACACTTCAGGTGTGCTGGGTACCAGTGGAGCTAGATCTGAAACATTCTGAAGACAGCTAAAAGATGTTTAATGGGCTTAGATCAGGCCCCAGAAGAGTCAGATGCAGCAAATGAGCTCCCATTTGCTAATGTAGCCTTATAATAGTCAAGCTGCAGAGGAGCAGCTGGCAATTGCAGTAAAGGCATGGAGAATCATTTTTTAAAAGGCAATTATTTTTTAATGCTGCATGCTCACATTGTGGTAAGAATATGCTAAATCCAGGACTGGAAACACCTTGCTTCACTCTGCTGATGCTGGTAGGGAAGATCAGATTGTGTCTGACACACAGCCCTGCTGACCCTCTGGTGATGCAAAACCAAACCCAGCCTGGATCAGCTGGCAGATGAAGGTCTCTTGGCTGTCTCTCAGTAGCATGCCATGCTCAGCAGTCCTAAGCCAACCAGTAATCAAAAGGACCAACTCTGGCCTCAATTTGTGTTAGTAGAAAGTGAGCATAATTTCACTGCTGTTGGCAGGCTGTGGGGATCTGCTCCCTCTTGTAGAGTGCCATGGATTCAGGCAGGTCCAAAACAGCCCCCAGACCTCTGTGCTGTGGGGTGAGTGGGCATCACCCCTTCCTGATCCTGTGGGTGCAAACCAGAGGTGAGAATTGAGAGCTGAACACACCTCTGCCCTGCTTCCAGCTCTGCACTCACCCTGCCTTAATCCCAGTAGAGCCAAAGGGTTTCCCTCTGTCACAGCCCCTGCAAAAGCTCATTGGGAGAGTTTCCAGGTGCCTACCACATGGATGGGGATGGTCAGAAATTCAGGAAGGAAAGAGAAGAGATTTTGTTCCCAAACTCCCCAGCACCTGGCTACCCATGGGGCACTTGTGGTTGTAGAGATCCCTTGGGTGCTTCTTCCAGAATCCTGGAAAGATAGAAAAGTGTCTGTGGTCTGGAGCAAAACTCAGGGGGGGCTTTGCCAGGATGGGTCACCTAAACCTCCCTGAGGTATCATCCCCGACAGCAGCCTCACTGACTCCTGTGACTTCTGAGTTTTCTGACTGCTGATTTGCAGCCAGGCTTGAGGAATGCAGAGGTTCTTACCAGGGAAAGCTGCAGCCAGGCTGAATAGCTGCTGTGCAGCACTTGGAGCCAAAAGGTACAGGCTCCTGGGAGCCTCCCTGTTTGTGGCTGTTTCTGTGAATTGCAGCAGATTCACTTCAAGCTCTGCTGTGATTTGGGGACAGGAGGTCAAAGTCTGGCAACGAAACCACTTGGCCCCGAGGTTCTGAGACAGAAGAATTCTGGAGATGTGATTAGCACGTGCTCTCTTGGCTCCTAGTTGTTATCCTAGCTCAGCACTCTCAAGCCAGTTCCTCGTACCAGATCTGGCCCCTTCCTGGGTTTATTCTGTTGAGAACAGACAAGCTGTGGGATGCTGTCCTGTCAATCGTTTGGTGCCCTCAATTATTGCTCTCCAGGAGCCTTCTTTGTTGAGCCTGCTTCCCGGGCGAGTGGCTGGCATCATCTGGAGGGCACAAAGTGCTGTCATTCATCTGCAGCCTGCTGGAGAGCTTGTGAGCTGTCTGGCTGCAAATGGGGTGGAGGGTGGTAATTAAAACGTGCTCTGAGAATGCGGGAAGAGGTCGCAAGTATTTATCAGCTGCTAGGTCTTCAGCAGGCTGGTAAAACACCAGAGCACATTTAACACAACAGCTTAATTAAATGGTGCTGCAGCTTTAACCTTGCCTAGGAAAATGGTTGGCTTACCTCCTCTAAATCATGCCTTCAGCAAAGGAAGGACAAGAACACGCAGAGACAAAAAAATCTGGGTGGCTAGCCAAAACCACCCAAAACTGCAGTCAGGGGATAAAGCACTTGGCTGGCCTTCAGGAGGATGACCCTTGGTTTGTTGCTGGCTGCTTCCCCAAGTCACCCTTGCTCTCTGCATCCCCTTCACTGTGTCCATGAAGAAAGAAAATGAGATGAAGGCTGGTTTGAAAAGAGTAGAGCTGCAGGAGGCAGCTGATGTTGTCCTGCTACGCTGCAGACTCTTGCTTGCCTGGCAGCACTGCCTGCAGCCAGGGGCTATGGGATGAGCTTATCTAAAGCAAGTGCCATAGGGGTACAAGTGGTGAATGCATGAAGCTGAGCCTGCAGTAAGAGAGGGAGCAGGGTGACATGGTGGCTTCCAGTCACCAGACTAGGCTGGTGCCACCCTGTTCTCTCCCCACAGCTGTGCCATGCCCAGCTCAAACCACGTATAATCAAAGGGCAATCCCCTGCTTTCCTCAGGCCTCAAGAACAAGGTGACAAGGGGATAACAAGGCTTCATCAGATGGAGTTTTCCAAATGCTAAGGAGCCACAGATTGAGCCTGGCATCCTTCTGTGTGCCCAGAAATCCTCGTGCTTCTCTGAGGGCTGCTCAATGAGCTGCTCTGCAGCCATCACCTCTGAGCAGGGACCTCAGCTGAGCCAAGCACAGGGGCAGACCCCAGCTCCTGCACTCCCCTCTGCTTTACTTTTGGCGTTTATCACACAGCTTTGGCAGTGAGTTCCTGCTCTGGAGCAGCCTGTAGGTGCAAGGAGATTGTGCTGGCTGCTAGGGATGTCCAACTGCAGGCACCCTGGCAGGGACCAGCTAACCACACTTCGGCACACTCCTTTTAGGGCTTTTGATCCTTGTAATGAAGCTGTCCCCAAAGATGAGCGTAAAGAACCGCCAGAGCCTTCCTCCCTGTCTGTTTGCGTTTGTGGGATCTGACCTACTTCTTGTTATTTGCAACACAAAAGCCTCCCTTGTTTTCTGACTTGCAGCAAGCTACTGCAGGAGTTCTCAGTGCCCAGAGGCACCATCAGCTCCAGGAGCTTGTCCTGGCATCTCCAACAGCAATGAGCTGACCCCAGAGCACAAAAAGCAGTTTGTGGGGTGGATGAAACCATCTCTGCCTGTGGTATCCTCACAACCAAGCTCAGAGCTCTTCCTTTCTCAGCTGGGGCTGTCAGGGCTTGGGGCACGTTGCCTTGGCACTCCCAACACCGAAATGTGCAAATGCTCAGCAAGAAATTCTGCAAAACTACACCTTGTGTGGCCAAAGGCTCTACTTGTTTCTGAAAGGACAGTGCTGGCTAAAGCACTGCAGGGCAGGGGACCACTTCTCCGCCCCTGAGCAGCATCACTTGGCTTAGCAATACTGCAGTTAGGGAAACCAAAGGGTGAAATGGGAGTGCAGGAACTGCTCCTCCTCTGGGCTGTATCCCAGGCTGGCCATGCCTTGGTGCAGGGCAGCAGCTTGTTGCACCTCTTGGTTTGCAGCACCAGCATCTTGATTTTTCATGTGTGTGTGCCAATGGCCACAGCAGTCCCCACGGGGAGGTTAGCCTTCTTTTTAAGGATATGCAGGCAGGAAGCTCTTTCTAGGCTGCACGTTGCAATAGGCAGGGCTAAGCTGCTGTGAGGAGCTCCACTGCACTTTGCAGGGACCTTTTGCTTTCCCTGCTACCAACTATCCCAGACTGTCATCACCCTGGGGGAGAAACAGCCAGGGAAAAGGCACATGAGAATTTTGGAAGGAGTGAGCTTGAACAGTGAGCAAACATTAATATATGCTCTTTCCCCTCGTAAATACTTCTTCAAAAGACACTGCAGCTGTCTGTGATGCTCCTACACAACAGCAAGTCATAAATGATGGCTTTCTTCGAGCAGGGTAGACTGGAAGCTCAGCTAAATACATCAAATTAACTGTCAGAATAATCTTCCAGGACTTGATGAGCCCAAAGATTAAACAGCATGTTATTTCTTCTCTGGGCTTTTTTTTTTATTATCTTAGCAAAAGGGATTTACAGTAGATTCCAAAATCCATATTTTAAATGAATTGCAAATAGTTGCTCGTAGACTTGGCCTGTATGAAAAGGATGATTACCCAAACCAAGCCCTCTGTCAGGGGGAATGTAGGTTAAAGAGAAATGGCAATGTAAATAAATGTAAAGGCTTTACAGTGAATTCTGCAGGGGCTGTGTTTATTTTCCCTTTTGATTCTCCAAGCCTGGCTTCCTATGCAATTAAAGGGCCTAGCTCTTCACTGCAAAGCATGCCATGCTTTTTTTTTTTTCTTTCTTTCTTGTTGCCATCAGTAAATATTTGGGCTGAAACTGTTTAAACATAAGCTTTCAATAATCTTTGGTTTGTTTTTTGTTTATTTTTTTTTTCCTATTCCCTGGCTGAGTCTTGGCTGGAATTTCCATAGACTCGAAATACATGGTTTTGTTTGAAGAGCTGAGATGATCTTGTTCATTTTGCTGTTTATCTATTACCAGGAAAGCCTAATCCTTCTCTGATTGATGCTCAGCCTCACACAGTTCAGCAACGATACAGGATGTGCAGCAGGGAGCTATTATTCTTGCCCACACTCTTCAGGTACCCAAGCCCACTGCTGACATAGCACATCCAGCACCTATTAAATTATATTGCCCTAACAAAACCTGCTGCTGCAGGTCAGGAGCAGAACTGTTAGCAAATAGATGCAAAAAAAAAAGGTGATAAAAGGCAGAAATGGCAGAGGGTTTTAGGGAGGCACAGGGCAAAGGGGGAGATTGGTGGCAGTCAATTCTGATCTGCCAGATAACAACATGACTCTGAGGCATCGTTCCCCACGCTGCTCCTGTTTGAACACTGACAGGGAAGGGCGATGTGTGCCCACCCCCCTGGCTTCAGCTTTAGCTGTGATATTTATCTGGGGCTCTGAATTTCAGCTTCCCTTCTAGGGTTTTATGGGGAACAGCTGGTGATTTCTTTAATTTATTTAAAGACCTGTAGGATAAAGAAGACAGGAGAGGAAAAGAAAGCCAAAGCTTCCGAAGGCTTTCCCCATTTCCTGGGCTCCTGGATGTTCCTGTCAAATTTAAAAAGTAACATTAATTACAGGCATCTAGAAAGAGCCATAATCATCTGTCATTCATGGTGACAGGATGACATCTCCTGTTTGGATGGTTCAGCATTACCGTTTGCAATCTCGAGAGCTCAGGCTACAATCCTAACTATTTCTGACAACCTGGAGAGATGAGTTTGACATTTTGGATGTATGTGAGTGCAGGGGAGGTTGTGTGGCAGTGCAGGTATGCACCAGAGCCTTCCACAGACAAAGAGCAAACAGGTATTTTCATTCTGAGCAACTTCCAGTTTGGAGAAAGGGGAAACCAGCACAAAAGAGCACTGAAGTGAGGTACCCCACGTGTCCTGCACACAGCTCATGTTGCAGATTCACTGCCCCACACCCAGAGTCCCATTAAGCAGGATTCTGTACACCCCTAACAACATAAAATTCTTCCAAATAGCCAACAGATGAAGTGTGGGAAGTCACCAAATGGTGGCAACTCAGTCTTGCTCGAGTCTCCTCTTTACCCATGGAAATGAAGCCAGGCATTACCATGCAGCAGGCCTACAGCCTGCCTACCAGTTCAGTATCCTGGCCAGAGGGACCCCCTTGAAGCCTGAAGGTCATCTTTTGCTCCTGGAAAACCTCTTTGCATGTTTTCTTGCTTTCAGAATGAGTCCTAGTGAGAAATTCTTGTTTGGAAAATAGAAAAGTAGAATGGCCATTGAGGATTGGTCTGCTCATTCCCTACATCTGCAGTGCTGTGATTGCAGCTATCATCAGAATCTTGCTTGAGAGTGCCTAAACTGAGTAAATTGGATGGCAGGACAGCAGGGCAGGAATGCCAGACCCCAATAATGGGTTCAGCAAGCTCAGGCTCACCAGTTCAGAACTAGTAAGCATTTGTGTGCACGCTAACAGCCAGCCAGCATCACATCTCTGTTCAAAGCAGGACATCAGAATGTCAGATCTTTTTTGGCTGGGTGTTTTTTCTCTCTGTCAGATATCAATCTCTGGAGAGCTGGCATCTCATATTCTCCCTGGCTCTGCCTTCTCTATGTGTCTGCTTACAGCAGGCCCACTGGCTCCTGCTCAGCTCAGAGCTCTGTAGGAACCAGGGCACCCTGCCTGCGTTTCTGCTCCTTCCACAAAAGGTTTCTGCGCTCCTCTCCTGTGTGCTGCTGTGGCTGAATCCCTGCACTACGCTGCAGGTAGTTAGCAAGCCTGGGGTGGCACTGCACTGCAGGTAGTTAGCAAGGCTGGGGTGGCACTGCACTGCAGGTAGTTAGCAAGGCTGGGGTGGCACTGCACTGCAGGTAGTTAGCAAGGCTGGGGTGGCACTGCACTGCAGGTAGTTAGCAAGGCTGGGGTGGCACTGCACTGCAGGTAGTTAGCAAGGCTGGGGTGGCACTGCACTGCAGGTAGTTAGCAAGGCTGGGGTGGCACTGCACTGCAGGTAGTTTGCAAGGCTGGGGTGGCACTGCACTGCAGGTAGTTTGCAAGCCTGGGGTGGCACTGCACTGCAGGTAGTTTGCAGGGCTGGGGTGGCACTGCACTGTAGGTAGTTTGCAAGGCTGGGGTGGCACTGCACTGCAGGTAGTTTGCAAGGCTGGGGTTGGTCACGTAGCTTGAGTGTGGGAGGAACACAGCATCTTCATTTCTCTTGATTAATCACAATGAGAGCCACTTCCCTGATAAATTTGCTAATGGCAAGTTGCATTAATAATAGCATAAATGGAGGACAAGAGAAGAAAACAAGGACAAAAAAGAGATAAATTCCCATCCAGCCCCAAATCCAAGATAAATAACGTAAGGAGTGTCTCCTGTGAGCCTCTCAGCCCAGCCCAGATGAACAGCAACGCCCCTAGGAAGGCAGGGGAGAGGCTGCGAGCCCGGAGCTGGGCAGCCCTGGCAGCGTTCACAGCCCTTATCGTGGTTTGTTACACAAAGGTTTTCCCTGCACGTCCCGAGGTTCCTGGCTGGCTAATATACAACCATTGTGGACATAAATATTTCGTTAATTTTTCTTTCTTGCCAGAGGAGGCATCAAGCAGTAACTCTTTGCTGCCACTGGGAAAGAGTCTGCAGAAGGTCAGGCTTGCATTAGACACAGTGAATGGAGACAGAAAAGGAAATCTGCACTCATCCTGCCCCTCAGGCGGGTGCTAGGCCATGCAAAGTTTGATTTGCAAAGTATTTTTTGTTTTGGTTTGTTTTCTACTGACACAATAATGTTTGCAATCTGGAGTCTTTGAGGGAGCTGGTAAGAATCTCTGCTGGGTCTTGACACGGGCAGGCGAACAAAGATGCTGAATCTCTTTGTTTGCTGTGTTTATTTTTTGCCCTCAGCTGAACCAGTCTCGGTGCTGATTGTGTAGTTCATTATTTATACCGCAGCATTCAGCTGCCCTCATCGGATCAGCTCCCTCTGTGCAAACACACAGTGGGAAAGTCCCTTCTCTAAAGAGCTTTAGCCATCGGTGCTAATTAGAAGACAAAGGTGCCTGCTGCTCTCCTCGACTTTGTTCTCACTCCTTATAACAGGCGGTTTGTGTTCCACGATGTCCCAGGAGATGCTGGGATTGTACCTCCCATGGGTTTTTTTGCCAGGAGACAGAGCCTCGAGGGTGCAGGCTCAGAGCTGTGAGTGGAGGATTTGTCCATTCTGTGAACAGATGAAGATTTCCAACACCCTCCTTCTCTGTGAGATGCTGAAGTCTTGGCACCTCCTTGTTTCTTTTAACAGAGAGAGTGATTGGGGTTGGAATGGGCTGCCCAGGGGAGGTGGTGGAGTCGTCTTCCCTGGAGGTGTTGAAGCAAAGCCTGGGTGGGGCACTTAGTGCCATGGTCTGGTTGATTGGCTAGGGCCGGGTGCTAGGTTGGGCTGGATGAGCTTGGAGGTCTCTTCCAACCTGCTTGATTCTATGAACACGAAGTAAATCTCTCAGCCATGGGAAGCTGTCATTCAGGTGCCTTTATGTCAGGCAGCAAAAGAAACCTTGCTGCTCCTGACAGAAATGCTGCAGGAGGTAAGGTCAGAGCAGCATCCTCCAAACACACTGCCTTTCCATCGAGGACTCAAAAATGCTTTAGCTGCAAGCTCCAAGGTTTCACCTCCCATTTTTCTGTATCTTAGAGCTTTCCAGACTCTGTTTGGGAAGATATGAAGCAATGATTTCCCACGTTCCTGATGATTACACAAGGGGAGTGCAGCATACAATGGAAGTTACAGTGATTTATAACATGGAAAGCATCAGAGGTTATACAACATGGGATGTGAGAGAACCTCTGGAACACAGTCCATTGGCAGTGCATCAAAGCCCCATGATGGTCTTGGAAATAAATGTATCGATCCAGGGATTAGCATGAAAGGCATCCAGCTAGGATGCTTTGTTCTGTTTTGGGTGGCATCACTGGAAACCTTGAGAAAGGGCCACAGATCCCATAGGCACTCAGTCCTTCCAGCTGGGTGGAAGTTGGGTGAGAAGTGAAGACCTCATGGAGGACCAGATGCTGTACTCACACTTAGTGTTCCAGGGTAAATAAAAGAAGAAAATGCTGTTTGTTCGTTTGAGCAGCTGTTGTTCTCCAGCAACTCTTCCACTTCATCATTTTCAAATGCAAATTGGCTAAGGAACTGCACATATTTCAAATTATAATTCAAGTAGAATTTAAATACATAATTCTGCTGCCACTGCAATGGCAGAAGCCACGTTTTGAGGTTAGGAGTGTGTGGAGACCCAGAAGAAGCCATTTGTGCTAGCCAGGCATGTTCCTCCTGCCTGCATTGCACAGAGCTTTGTGAGAGGGGCCAGAAAAGAAACACCATGAAATAAGACCTGGAGGATCTGAAATGGTTTTAGTTTTAAAGCACAGCTGCTATCATTTGCTTCCCCATCTCTGTCTCAGCTATTTCTGCAAGGGAGGGAGCATTGGCATGTGAGGAGAGCTGTGACTACAAACATAGGTTGTGGAGTCTCCTTCTCTGGAGACTTTCAAGGCTTGTCTGGATGTGTTCCTGAGGGGTGTGCCTCACATGGGGCAGGTAGGAGGTAAAGAGGGCCAGGGATCTGCTCAACAGAGTCCAATGGATGGTTATAAGGATGAATGGGGGACTGGAGCACTGCCTGATGAGGAGAGGCTGAGGGACCTGGGGCTGCTTAGTCTGGAGAAGACTGAGAGGGGATTTAATCAATGTTTATAAATATCTGAGGGCTGGGGATCGGGACAGGGGGATGGGGAGAGGATGACACACACAGGCTCTGCTCACTTGCTCCCTGAGACAGGACAAGGAGCAATGGATGGAAGCTGCAGCACAGGAGGTTCCAGCTCAACACAAGGGGGAACTTCCTGACTGTAAGGGTCCCAGAGCACTGGCACAGGCTGCCCAGAGAGGTTGTGGAGTCTCCTTCTCTGGAACCTTTCAAGGCCTGTCTGGATGTGTTCCTGTGTGCCCTGAGCTAGATTGTCTGGTCCTGGTGTGGCAGGGGGGGTTGGACTCAATGATCTCTTTGGCTCCCTTCCAACCCCTGACATCTGTGAGCCTAGGGTTCATGTGTACCTTAAAGGGAGAGAAAGCCATGGCAAGCTAGAAACAGAAAGCTGATACTTTGCACTGCAGTTCTCTTCTGTGCCCTGCACAACCTTACAGAACAGGGTGGGAGATACTGAGACCACACATGAGACTGAACTCTGCCCCCTGCCCACACACATGCTGCCCAGCAGCCCTGCCAGCTCTGGCTCCTGCATCTCACGCACGAAGAGCTGCACGTCCACCGCAGCAGGCTGCTGCCCAAAGCACTGTGACTGGTGATCCTGTGTGCCAAGCTAGTCTGATGACATACAAATGGTGACACCTCTGCAACTGGAAGAATTCAGTGACTGATTTTAAGTGGTTTCCATGATAGGCAAGTCTGACTGCAAACTGTGCAGCTCCTTAATTAATGACTCGCTGGCTTCAGTCCTGATTCATGACTTCTCCATTTAGACTGTTCCAGTCACATACACTCTTGAAGCAGCTCTGGCTTTTTACAGATGCAATCCAACAGATGAATAAATAACAATAAGCTCTGACTGAAATGCATTCAGGAAACCTTTGATAGGAGCTAATTTATTTTACTTTATTATTTAACAAGCCAATATATAAAATTACCTAACACAAGAGTGGATTAGCTGATGCACTCACTTTCTGTTAGCTTTTGGTTCCTGCTATTGAAAGGCTTGAGGATATTTTTGGAGAGGGAGCTATGTAACAAAGAGAGGGGTTTAAAATACAAGGTGTTTCTAGGGTTTCCTGCCATGAAAGCATACTGGAATGGTCCCGCATCATCAAACTTTAAAGTATTGGCCCCTCAGCTAAGGCCTCGCCTTGAAAAGCTTACCTCCTGGCTTGGTTTTGAAGAAGGCATCACTAAATACTCTGCCACAAAGATTGCAGTTGACACTACCTGTCTCCAGGCACAGTCAAACTCTCCAGCACATGAAAAGGTGTCCCCAGGGGATGGTTGTGCCCCCCAGGAACGCATCATCAGCTTTGATATCTGTAGCCTCAGCTCTGGAAGCAGAGCCAGCCACGCTAACTCATCTCTAATGTGAAAAAGGAGCAGCAGTAAGAGCAAAACCCCAAATTAAACAAAGCAAAATATCTTCTTGAACATAGATCTTTGCTTGGGAAGGTAGTGCAGGGTGCCCAGCCCTCTGCTAGGTGTGTTGCCCTTAAAGCATGCTGGTGGCTTAGTTTCTGGGCTCCTACTTCACGCCATAGGCTGCAGCATCCTGTTGAGGTTTGTCTGACAGAAAAACTCATCTCAGGCTTGTGGATAGCCTAGAAATCAGCAAGAGTAATGAACTGTAAGTAGTTTGGCTGCCCATGCACAGACACTGCCTTTGCTTTGCCCATTAAAAGTGGGCAGGCTCCTCGGAGTCAGAGGAAACCAGAGAGGGGAGAAGAAGGAGCAACCCAACATATTCCCTTGTCTGTAAACAGCAACCACTGTAATAAAGCCTTTTGTTAGCAACAGTGCAAAACCAGAGCTAGAGTGGTGAGGGTGAGCATTGGGACTCGCTGGCTTTGGATGTCCAAGATGTGCAAAAAAGGAAAGCAAACCTTCAGTGATTCTGTGGTGGAGTTTGTTTGGGTTTAGAGTTTTTCTCTGATTTATCTGTGGCAGTTTGGGGGTTCCCCTTCCCCCCACCCCCCAACACACCCACAAATTTAGCAGACTAACTCAGCCAGCTGGAAGCTGAGAAATGAAGCAATATATTTACAGCATGACACAATTTACAAGCATATATATACAATAGATACAGATACTTATAGCTATATACAATAATACACAAGTTAAAAGTAATACAGAGATACAAAACCCCTCCCAAACAGCAGAACTGCCCAGGAGGGCTTTCAAACCAACTTCTCTCCTTCCTCCTCCTTTCCAACCCCCTTCACTCATCTCAGGATCCCTCTTACAAGCAGGGTGAGCTGTGAAAGGTTGGCAAGAGGTTAGAAGAAGAATGATTAGTTTCAGTTACACAGCTTCAGGCAGAGAGGGTGAAGCAGGCAGCAGCCAGAGACTGACTTTTTGTATACATTTCTTGTTTTTATGGCCCTCAGCAGAACCTCTGAGTGATACAGACATCACTATTATTGTCTTTTCACAGCCAATGTTCTAATTTCTCTCATTAAAATGTTCCAATTAGCCTCAAATCAGCACAGCAAAGGAAACAGCTCAAAAGGAGTACTTAAGCCCTAATCCTGAAAACGAGAACCAGTTGGAGGTCTCTCAGTATCTGAATTAGATAAAGATGAGTCTTAGCAAGAGAAGAAACAGTCTCTAAAAACCTTGTCCCCCTGTTTTGTAGAACCAACCAGAAACTGAGCAAAGGTAGCTCTGAAATGTTTATGGTGGGTCCAGATAGTAAAGAAATATAAATGGAAATCTGTCTTACACCAGGAGAATATGAAAGCTGAGTGTGGTGCACACTTGAGCTGTTGTATTCGTACAGTCATTTATTAAGCAGTCATTCTGGTACTTTTTCTACCCCTTCAGCCTGTGGAATTGTAGAAAATGACACAGTTTGTTTACAAAGCTTTGTGTGGGCAGATGGAAATTAAACTCTCCATTAATTAAAATGGCCACAAAATGCAAGGGGCATTTGAAAACCATAATGATACCCTGTTTGGTTTTGAATGTTCATCAGAAGTTAGGAAATAAGTTGGTTCCTCAAGAGATGTGTCTAGGAAGTAATCTGAAAGTAAGGGTTTGGCAAGTAAAGGGAGATAGAGTTCTTGGAGAGAAAATAAATGAGGAGAAACCCAAAGCTCAGCGCAAGAAATCCATACTGGTCTGACTTCTACTGTATTAAAGAAGGCAGTTCAGTGGGGAAGAGAGGCCAATGTGTGAAAGAGTGCTCAGATACAGACAGGTCACTTTTAAAACAGGGCAAGTTAAGTGACTTTGAGCACTAACAATGTCCCCAGAGTTTGGTGGGATAAACCAAGGGAGAAGCATAACCAAAGGGAACAGAATATTGAGTGTGGCAGAAAGAGCTACCAAGTGATTCATTTCTGGGGCTAATGGTAGAGCAGAGCAATCTGATGTACGTCTGGAGGGGAATGTAGAAGAGTGCCTGGTTGGGAAGGGCAGTGAGGAGGAAATTCTTCCACTGTCACCAAGTGCTTGTCCAGCTCTCCATGTCCCACCCAGCTCCCAAAGGCTGTGTCTGGCTGTCAAAGCTCCTGAGTAACCAAGCAACCCCAAACGCACACACACATATCTGTGGCACCTCTGCCTCTCCCTCCCATATATAAATATAGGCAACAGTGCTCTGATATTCCCAGATCACATTCTGAAACAGCTTTCCAGTTTCTCTAATTCCCTCCCAGAGTGCAAGCTGGTCAGGTTTTTGGATTTTGAGTTTTTTGGTGTGGTTGGGTTTTGTTTGTTTGTTTGTTTGTTATTTTTTTAATGTTGTTTTTGTTTTTCTGGGTTTTCTGTTTGTTTAAGTTTTTTTTGTTTGGTTTGTTTTAGGTTGGTTTGGTTTGTTTTTGTTTGGTTTGGGTTTGGTTTAGGTTGGTTTGGTTTGTTTTTGTTTGGTTTGGGTTGTTTGGGTTTTTTTTTTTTTTTTGCTCAGTGCCCAAAAAAGCACTTTGCCACCTTTTGTGAACAACTTTCTGTGTATTTTGGTTCTAGTCCTTAACATGTTGAGCATCTCACAAGCCCTACTTGCTCCCACAGCCAACTTCAGCCGTGCTGAGGTGATTGCCTCCTGCTCTGCACCACAGTGTATGCACTTGTGATGATAATTCCCACGGTAATTTAGGTGTGCTTTGAGGAATTAGTTAAACCTCCAAGCTAAGCTCTCTGCCTAGAGCTGAGGAGTTGGTGGGGGTGGGGACGCCGCATGGAAAGTAGGAAGCATGAGACAAATATAGGAGCTGTCAATGGAAGCTTATTTCAAGCACGTCCCCCCAAACCCACCAGTCTATTATTCTAGCCATAAATTTGTCCTTCGGTGTTTGTTTTTCTCATCTCTGAGTCTGAAAGGCCTATTTCTAACGTTGCAAAGCCTCAGCTGTCATATCTGCTCTCCTCTTATTGCCAGCTACGTGCTGAAGCGCCGTGCCCTTTCATATCAAATACATCATTAAAATAGATCCTTTCCCCCGTCAGATATAAGCTCTGGGTGCAGTTTCTCAAACATTCTCTCTGGCAGCAAAGCCCATCTAAGATGCCCCCACCTTCCTGACCTGCTTCTGCCACACAGACAGTTCCCATCCCCTCACATGTGCCTGCGTGTGGGGCTGCCCCATGAATTCCACCGGTGCGGATTAAAACCAGCGCTCTAAAAACAGCCTCAGTGCAGCTGGGGGGAGGCATCGACCTTTGGCAGGGGGTTGGGGGTCGAGTCCCTGTAATCACATCTTCAGACGCTACTAATGGCTGTTTCTGCTGCTTACAGGCACTGCCCAAAGCAAAGGCTGCAGGCAGTGAAAAACCTGACCTGAAACAGAGCAGCCAGCTAGAGACCTTTATTGATCTTTAAGAGCACTCTCTTTGGGCTTTTCCTCAAACAAAATTAAGAGCCTTAGATCCCCAAATCAATGCAGCTTCCACGTTTTTGTTGTTTTTTTTTTTTTTTTTTTTCTCTGATGAGGTAACATGTTGTTATTTAATCCTCTTTGGAAACAGCAGAGCTGCTGGGAAGAGAAGAGCCATGTTTGTTTTCAGGTATTTCAAATTCATTAGACTCCTGTACTCACAGGTGCACCTAGAGATTTCTATTCCTGGCACAGAGGAACTCCTTTAGTGAAACAAAACATGAATATCTCAAATACAAGTCAGGATGAGCCTTCAAAGTGCCCTCCTCACAGGCACAACGCTCCCAAAAGACTACAGCTCCCAGCGTGCATGGAACCCGACGGCATCCCAGGCACCAGGGTGGCAGCTTGCGTTGAAGCAGCAATTAACCTGCCTTGGCAAAACGGGAGCGAGAGGAAGGATCAGGACCACAGCTGCTCCATATTCTTGGAAATTTCGGAGCAGCTGCCAGCTTCCAAGTTTACCCTGCTCTTTCAGCTAGTGAAAATCCGCAATCTGTTGTTGGGAGGAAAAGGGATGCTTGGGCTGACTTGCGGAGAGCTTGGTGAGCGCTGCGGTGTCGCAGCAAGAGAATGCAAGGCAGGAAAGTGCCTCTCTGAACAAATGCTGGTGGAGTGTGTTTGCTTGGGAGAAAATTCCCGGAGTTCGACTTGCAAAGCAGCAGAACAAAAGGCAAAATGCCTCACAATGGGCGGCCCCATCCCCGCTGCTCTAATGAGCTGTTCCACCTAATGAATGAAGCCGTGTTCAGCGTTTTGGGGCTAGTGCCAAGAGCTGCAGCTCCGCGACACATGTGCAGACCTCTCTGCAGGGGCTTTGTGCTGCTGCCTTCAGACGGTGTCGCTGGCAAGCTCGCCGCCAGCCTTGCCCACCAGCTGCCACCACAGGGCATGTTGGGGCCCAGGTGCCAGGAGGGCAGCAGGCGCTCACCCCTCGTTTCCAAACTGGCCGCTGTAATCGGTTGCTATTGAGTGGTGTATGAAACCTTCTGCAAATGTGGGACGCAGTGAGGAGGCACACAGCCTTGCTGGCCTGTAGCATCTCCACGGAGAGCACAAGCCTGGGTTCCTTACCTTTGAACTACCGGCTGCACCTGCAAAGTGCAGCTACAACCGACTGGGGAGCAGCAGCAGCAAATCCGCTGTGTTCCCTGAGCTGCTCTGTCTGCAAACGCAGCGTGGACAGGCCAAGCTTTTGCTGGAGGTGAGATCAGGCAGCCCAAAGCAAGACATGGATTAAAATCACCTCACCATGGTGAGGAGGGAGAAACCACAGCATATCTTGGAGCCAGAGGGGGCAGGGGAGCGCGGTGGAGTTTGGCATCTTCGTGCTCTTTTGAACCGACCAGCAGACTGGTGGAACCCCAATGAGCCCAGACTGCAGCAGTGCTTGAAGTCTTTCAACACCTTCCCCTTCCTCCCGTCAGCTCCTGTCTGAAACACGGTGTGCACCTCTGTGGGGAGGTTGGGCTGTCTCCGTGCTGCCTGCGTGGCTGTCTCCGTGCTGCCTGCGTGAGACACCTCCACACTGCCCTGAGTACAGGGATGTCAGGTCCCTATAACCTCCCTTTAAACCACTTCTGTTCTTTTCCCTGTGGTAAAGAGGCTGGGTGAGACTTTGAGTTAACTGAGCAGAAGAAATCCTCTTTATCCTCACATCTGATTTTGCAAAACCTTAAAAACAGAAGAACCCATTTGTGTTTTCTCTAGCCCTGTTCAGAGCTATACTCAGGGATGTATGTGTACAGGATGTACATTTAGGTATATTAAAATCTTCACCTCCTCACCTTCTCCCCCACGCAGAACACATTGCAGCACTTGAAATTCTTCTGTTGTAAAAAGATTGCTCTGGAGAACCATCAAAGGTTAATGAAAAGTTCAGCCAAGGAGCAGACCCCAGCAGAGACAGCAGCTCTTTAAGGCTTTCAAACAGCTGACAAGAAACCATCAACAAGTACTTGTGGCCAGGAATAAAGAGAAACATCTTTTTGAACACATCCAAGCATGAAACCTCCATGGTAGTTACCTTATAATCTTTATCCCCAAGTGTCAAACCGTCTCATTTTTATGAAGGAGACTGATTTATATATGACAGAAGCAACTTTTTTACAGCCCTCAGGGGCTGTGACTTCAATAGCTAAGATCCAAGTAGTGGAACTGTAGTCTGCAAGCCCATAATAAACAGCAGTGGGAGGAAGAGGAGCGTTGTGTTCTCATTCCTGTTACCAGACTTCAATAAGCATTGCCTACCAGTGCAGCCAATTTGCTTTCAGACCTCAATAAAAATGTGGTTGTTCTTTTTTTCTTTTTTTTTTTCTCCTTTCCCCCCTACCTTTTTTTTTCCTTTTTTTAAAAATCTTTTTTATTGACAAAGCTTTCTCATCTTTTAAAATAGAACTCTCCCCAAAGTAACTTCTTGCTTTGATGCCTGGGAGACTCTTAAGGATATTTATTTATGTTTTGTGAATGTTCCTGTTGTAAAATGAATGTGCTTGTGTTGTGTTCACAGAATGTTAGGGGTTTGAAGTGACCTCTAAAGGTCATCGAGTCCAATCTCTCTGCCAGAGGAGGATCACCTAGAGCAGAACACACAGGAATTCATCCAGGCAGGTTTTGAATACCTCCAGAGAAGGAGACTCCAACCCACCCCTGGGCAGCCTGTGTTGCCAGAGTACCAAGTGCTCCACTCACATGAAAGCTTGGTCAGCAGTCCTAAGAGAGAGGGGACTAGGGTTGCTGGAATGGTTTATCAGGACCAAAGCCTACTGCAGCCTGAGGTCTGAGAGACCTCAGGAAAGATGACAGTGGCAGCAGGCAGCAAAGTGGGGCCAGCTGGCAGGTCAAGATGACTCAATGGTCTCAGCAGCAAGTCAGATGGCACCAGACTGGGTGGAGTGGCTGCCACACCAGAAGGCTGTGCTGCCATTCAGCCAGACTTGGACAGGCTGGAGGAGTGGGCAGGGAGGAACTTAATGAAATTCAACAAGGACAAGAGTAGAGTCTTGCACCTGNGGAGATATTCAAAACCCTCCTGGGTGTGTTCCTGTGTGATCTGGTATGGGAGATCCTGCTCTGGCAGGGGTTGAGCTGGATGAGCTTTGGAGGTCCCTTCCAGCCCCTGACATTCTATGATTCTGTGAGGCCTAATCACAGCAGAATGAGGCTGGAGAACTGGTGGTGGAGGAAGAGATTGATTCACATTCTCTGGGGTTAATTATATGGTGGATGTTGATGAAGTGGGCAGAGACCTTACAATCTATAAGGTATTTGTAATGGGTATTTATCATCTTATCCATTCTGTTATTGATGAAATTGGTGGTCACAAGACACTTGGACCTTACTGATTAACTTAGATATGTTACTGGTGTGTGTGTTCTAACCAGAGCTGGATGCACCAGTGGATTTTTCTTCTCTTTATTTTTGTTGTCCTGTCACCATGGTACTGTATATGTAAGCACCACTGGTTTTAAAATATCAGAGGGGAAAGCAAATTTAAAGCATTCTAGAACATAAGTGCTGGGATCAGAACAACACAGGTGGTGTTTTGACACGTGATGAAAATACCTCCAAAGGCTCCTTTCCAGCATGCTGACAAAACAGATAAATTAGCCTGGCAAAGGTCTGGCTCTCACCAAAGCTCCCAGCTCAGCACACAACTCTGATCCAGTGGAGCAGCCAAAGCCATTGCCTGATATGTGCTGAATCATCAGGTTTTTTAGCAATGATTGTACCTGTGGTCATCTCAGTGAGGACCAGCTCCCTGCCTCTTAATTCAGTGATAATTAGCACTGCTCTGTGCATGGCTGCTGCAGTGCTGCCTGAGAAATTGCCACGGTGGCTGTAGCCATTCTGTTAGTGTGAAGAGAGGGAGCAAGGGCAGGGAAAGAGAGAATGTCTAAGAGAGCACTGAGCACCCAATCTCATACACTCCTGTACCAACACTTTCCTTCAAGGGCTCAATCAGCCTTCTGGATCCAGTGGGTAAGGAATACAAGCTCCTGCAAGCTAAAGCATCATTTTTGGTGCTTGGTTAGCCCTTTCCCAAACACAGCAGCCTGCAGGGCTTAGGGCTCAGGCATTCAGGTTGGAAAAGCCCCTCAGGATCACCAAGTCCAACTGATAACAGACTCACAGAAACATCCAGGTTGGCAAAGCCTCTTAAGATGGCCAAGTCCAACCTAGAACCCTACTCTACAAGACTCACCTTAAACCATAGCCCTAAGCACCACACCCAAACCACCCTTAAGCACATCCTGGGTGGGTGACTCCACCACTTCCCTGGACAGCTCATTCCAGTCCCTGATCACTCTCTCCATGAAAAACTTTCTCTAATGTCCAATCTAAACCTACCTAGTCTCAGGTTGAGGCCATGAGGCCCATTTCAATGCCTCTTCATAGTTTTTTTGTTTGATTGTTTGTTTGTTTTTTTCCCAGTGCACACCCACCCACTCAAAAGACAACCTTAATAAGCTGCAGCACAGGAGGTTCCACCTCAACACAAGAGGGAACTTCTTTACTGTGAGAGTCCCAGAGCACTGGCACAGGCTGCCCAGAGAGGCTGTGGAGTCTCCTTCTCTGGAGCTTTTCAAGGCCTGTCTGGATGTGTTCCTGTGTGCCCTGAGCTAGATTGTCTGGTCCTGCTCTGGCAGGGGGGTTGGACTCGATGATCTCTTTGGGTGCCTTCCAACCCCTGACATCCTCTGAGCCTGTGAACCTGCTGCTCTGTACATGGCTGCTCTAGCTGGGTTTGCTCCAGCTTCCTGCTTCAAGTTTTTTTGCCTCCCTGCTCGTGCTTTTCATTTCAGAGCAGTGATGGTTAGTGCAAACAGGCTGGTGGAGGCATGGAGTGTCCTTGAGCAGCTCTGAAAACAACAAAAAGCAAATTTATCCAGGGATTTTTCTTCTTATGGCTGATGGATAAAGCTCACCCTCAGGCTTGAAAGGATGCAGGCTTTAAATCACCTTGTAAAGAAAAGAGTTTGATCTTGGGGCATAACAATAGATGGAAAAATCCTAAACCAAACCAACAAACAAACAAAACAACCAAGCAAAACAGGTCACTTGTATTGACTTAGATATTTATTTAGGTGCCTAAATCTGGTCCCTAATTTTAGGCACCTGTTTCACCAGCACTGAGAACGCTGCCCCTGAGAACACTACAGAACAGCACAAGGAGAAAGCCAGCACAGAGAGTGCAATTTCTTTTAAAGCAATACAGCTTCTATGATTTACACTTCTCATTCCCACAGCTGCTCTGGTAAAAGCTCACTTTAAAATGTTTGTCAAGCATACTAGGACTGCGGGTGGGAAGTGCAAATTCAAAGCATCAACGTTATTGCTTAGCTATTGTAGCTAAAATACAAAGGGGCCATGTGGTCTTTAAATGTCCTTTGGAAAAAAAGAAGAAATCCTCCCCATGAGAGCTCCGCTTGCTCCTTGCGCTGCGTTCCGCTTGCTCCTTGCGGCGCGCTCCGCTTGCTCCTTGCACTGCGCTCCGCTTGCTCCTTGCGGCGCGCTCCGCTTGCTCCTTGCAGTGAGGTCTCTGCTCCCAGGCAGATCTGCAGTGGTGAAGGGAGGCTCGTTCGGGTCTCTGTTTTTGGAGAGGCTGCAGGGAAGCCTGCCAGAGGAATGCATGAGGCTGCTCTAGCGCTGGCGCTTCGCTTCTGCACCTTGCCTGTGGTGCCCTGCGGCTGGGGCTGCCGCAGTGCTGCTCAGGCAATACCAAAGATCAGGCTGCTGTGGGAAATCAGGTCAGTGCTGCGCCTCACTGTCAGCTGTTCTAGTTACTGTCTGGCACAGCGACACACACAGGGGGATGCCTTTGGAGCAAACGTCCCCGCTCTGCAGGTCGCTGGATCTAAAGAGAAGTGGTTATGGTTTGCTTTTCGGAGCTATTGGTGTGGTAAAATCCCCCAGGTGTAAGCAGTCTCTCACCTGGGCCACTCCACCTGCCCCTACCGCAGCTGGCAAGGGAGTGGCACCATCCATTTAGCCCATGAAGAGTGCCAAATCACTGCCACTTGTGCACTGCCCTCTCCCCCTGCCACACCCATCCCCTCCCAGGTGTTCTGTGGCCATGTTTTAGTGAGGGGATGTAGCTACTCCAAAGTGTGTCTGAGTGAGAGCTCCCTCTGGTACCTCCACTCTGCATTTTTTGAGGCTCCTTTGCAACATGAGTGGTTCTTCAGCCACAGGTAAGCTGCAGCCCTTGGGTCAATTTGGTGCTGAATTGCTTTTCTGTGGGTTTTGCAGTGGATGAGGCAGGGGCTTGTTTCCTCACAGGGTCCTGTGTGTGCCTGAGACAATCTGACAGGGAAGGAGGTTTGTGCCCCAGGAAAGGTAGAGGCAGTTTTCAGGCTCACAGGATGTCAGGGGTGGGAAGAGACCCAAAGAGATCATTGAGTCCACCCCCTCTGCCACAGCAGGACCAGACAATCTAGCTCAGGGCACACAGGAACACATCCAGACAGGCCTTGAAAGGTTCCAGAGAAGGAGACTCCACAGCCTCTCTGGGCAGCCTGTGGCAGGGCTCTGGGACCCTTACAGCCAAGAAGTTGCCCCTTGTGCTGAGCTGGAACCTCCTGTGCTGCAGCTTCCATCCATTGCTCCTTGTCCTATCCCAGGCAGCAGTGAGCAGAGCCTGTCCTCCCCATCCTGACCCCCAGCCCTCAGAGATATATAAACATTTACTAAATCCCCTCTCAGTCTTCTCTTCTCCAGCCTAAGCAGCCCCAGGTCCCTCAGCCTCTCCTTATCAAGCATAAGGTAGGCTGAGGTTCTCTTGCTCTTTATGGATTGCTAAAATTCTGAGAGCTGAATGTTTGGTTTTCTGTTGTGATTGAATATCAGCCTCAGTAGAATGAGCCACAGTTAGTGTTTGTGAGTTGTTGGGGCATGCAAAGAAGTTTAGTGATGTATGCTTAAGTTAATTCATGTATCACTGGAAATTTGCTGTTATGCTCCTGCTGGCTTTTTGCCCATAGCTGTTGAACTGTGCAACTCTGTTTATGCAATACTGATGACTCTGGAAGAGGGTGAACTTACAGAAGCACTTAGCAGTTCTTGGTGGACAGGTACCAGAGGAGTTCAACATCTATTGTCCTAAGAGCTCTGAAAATACAGAGTGTTTAACAGAGGATGAAAGATGTTTGAACCTGAGGCGTGGAAGGAGCTTGACCTTCTGTGCCTGCTGCATCCTCCTGTCCCTGTAAGCCCTGAGGTGGGCTACACAACACACTCAGGAAGGACCTGGTTTACACCTGAAATTAGAAAGGGGTTTCTTGTGGCTTCTTTCCCAACAGACTGGGATTTTAAGCTGTTCAGTTTTTCCTTTTACTTTATGACTGTCCTCTCTGCTGAAGTCCATGGTAGCTTGTAGAGGTTTGTACTGGTATAAGAACAGATAACTTACAGCATTGGGACTTTGGGGAAGAAGAAAGAAGTAAAAGCTTTCCTCAGACTTGTGCATAAGAGTTTCTCAGGTGGGAGAGGAGGGGAACTGGCAAAGTGCTGGTCTAGAGTAGCCAGTGTGTTTCAGGTGAGCTGAATATTGGCTGTAACTATTCTTTGCCAGCTGAGGGCTTCTGGTTGATGGGAGGGTATCTGCAAGAGCCAGAACAAAGGACTTGGTGTCTGGCTGCAAAGACATTATTTTATTTCTTCCCAGTGTGTCTCCTCTGCATACTCAAGGTGCATGGCAGCCAGGCAGATTGCTTTGGGCTCTGTAAACTGGGGATCTTTGCAAAGCTAGAAGGCTGTCACTGAACTCACTTCAATGAAATGGCATCACAAAGGAAAAAAAAAGAGTGAGTTTTGTTTAGGCAATTGAAGTTTCTTGGTTTGGTGCTGTAAATGGACCTGATAGGAGAAGTTCAATCAATTCCTCTACTTAAGACAGCAGAAATCTCTTTCTGAAGAGCTAAGTGTGCTGAACACCAGAAGTATTGGCTGGCAAGCCACAGGCAATTCAGCAGAACTAAGAACTCTGTGGAAACCCTGGACCTCAGTTAGACATGACTGTTAAAATTCTAGCTGGCTGGTAAGGACTGTGACAGGATCCAAACAAGCTGCTTCTTGAAACACTTGATTTAAATCAGCCTGAGCTCTCTGAGCAGTAAATACTTGGTGTTTTCTTTGCTCTCCTCATGCTGTTTTACCTTAGTGAAACTGAGAAGACAATCCAAGCTTTGTTTTCTGATGGTTACTTTTATAAATGACCACCTCTCCATCTCCAGCAAGTCCAATTATGCTCTTCCATATCACATTTCCAGTCACTTCATGATTGCCTTTTGTACTGTGCAAATGAACCATAGAAGCCTGTAGTAAGTGCCAGTCCTGGTAAAGTAAGTCCTGCTTCAGTATATTATGGTTGGTTTGCAATGCTTCTTGCTATTACTACTGCTTTTTATCATGGAAAATGAGGTGTGTGCTGTATTATCAGCTACTGAGCTATTATACAGGTTGAGCATTTTAGTTTCCAGGGATAGCACATGTTGTAGTTGAGGATGCAGAAGGTCTTCCACTATAAAGATCTGACTCAACACCCTCATCGTTAGCCTTGGGGTGAAAATCATCTCCAAAGTAATGAATGCAATAAGAGCATAAAGAATTTGCCCTGCTGCAGTCCTTTTGTTGTAGAATTTGGATCTTTAGGAAGAAATTCTTCACTACAAGCTGTGATGGATTGGGAGTTACCCACACCCCCCACTCTATGAAAATCCCCCAGACTAGACTCAGCCAGCTGGAAGCTAAGGACTGAAGCTCTATTTACAGCTCAGCACAATGTACAAGCAGAGATACACACAATAGACAGGAATAGTTACAGACATATACAAGTTAAAGGTAATACAGAAACACAATTCCCCTCCCAGAGTCCCCAGGAGGGGCTCCCAACCACCCTTTCACCCTCTTCCCATCCCTCTGCCCTACCCCAGGGTCTGCCTTACGTGCAAGGTGAGTTTGGAGGATGGGCAAGGGGGGTTAGAAGCAGAGTGATGAGTTGGGTTACACAGCAGCTCCCAGAGAGACTCTTTATGTTATCTATATTTGTGTCCTTGTTTTCATCCATCTCAGCAAGCCTGTGAGGGAAGCAGGCATCAGCACTGTTTGCTTTTCACAGCCTAGAATCTAATTTTTATTAAAATATTCCAATTACCCTCAAACCAGCACACAAGGGTAGCAAGACTCTGGAATGGATTGTCCAGACATGTTGTAGATGCCCCCTCCCTGGAGGTGTTCAAAGCCAGGTTGGATGAGGCCTTGAGTAACCTGGGCTAGCTGAGAGGTGTCCCTAACTATGGCAGGCAGGTTGGGTTAGATGATGCCTGTGGCTCTTTCCAGCCTAAGCTAGTCTGTGAATTTGCCTCCAGTTCTTTGTCAAGTTACTGAAAGAAGATAGTCTGCAGGTGCAGAGCTAACATAGAATGGCTTCTGAGCAGTCTGCAGAAGCTGTTGGGTTGCTTTCAGAGGCAGGGTGCTTGGGTGAAGCTAACAGTACTGCTGGGTTCCAGCAGTGTTGTTGTACCTCTGCTAACAAGGCCAAAGTGACTGCATCTGGGCCATGGCTGTGCTGCAAGTCTCAAAATGCACCCCAGGCTAATAGCATTGACCCCATCCTGTGTTAGGCAGGTGCAGTAGCACATCCCATGGTAGGCAGGTGCAGGGACACATTGCTGAGAAGTATGGACATGCAAAGTGAGGAGGAAAACAAACTCTTGCAGAGGTGAACTTTCTCAAGTGCTGTTTGGGTTCCCAGAAATTCAGAACTGACAGGGAATGGAACTTGCAGTTGACATTCACTGGTTCATTCACAAGAAAGGAAGGAAGTGGCTTTGTCTCCCACTCCCACTCGGGTGGTAGCCTTGCTGAGGTGATTTTGTGTAGCTGAAGAAGGGCTTGGGCCACTTCAGAGCTGCTTCATTTACATGCCAGTTTGCACTCTGTTTTTCAGGGGAGCTTCCTCAGTGGCAGGAGCTTGCTTTCACTGCACCCATCCAGAGATCAGTTTTGTCCTCCCCAAAGTAAAGGGCAGGGCAAAGGTGCTTGGAAACAAAGATGAGATAATTGGTGAGCAGGGGCGGAGGGCAGTGAGCAGCTGAGGCTGTGGTCTGCTGTGCTGGCCTCTGTTCTTACCCCCATGCTCTGACTCCAGGGAACTCCCTCAGTCTCTTTCAGGTCCCATTTGTAAGGGAAAGGGAAATGCTCCTTTACCTCCTCCAGTGCTGCAAATATAGCCCTTATCTAGAGGATTTCCTTGGATACTGTGATCCTTCTTATCCTCTTTTCCCTCAGCTCTAGCTGCAAAGGGGATTGGCAGGCTTAAAGGATGGAGAGGGTCATCCTTTTTCCCCTCTTCCCTCTTAGTGTCCCTATGGAAAAGAGGAAAACATTTTCATGAAGGCAGGGAATATCTTTGCTGCTCTGAACGTGCCTGATCCAGAAGAGGTTTTGTTAGCTGACTCAGCAGCAGCAGCACTGAAATGAAATTAGTGGGTGTTAAGCCTGTTTTGAAATGCAGCACCACTGTGACTCGATTAATAAAGCCTTAACTCTTTTAAGCCACCTCTTTGGCCTCACATAATTAAAATTTTGCCAGTACATCATGTCATTCCCTTGGTTTTTCTTATGCCAAAATGAAATTCTCTTTATTGCATTACCTCAGTAGCTGGAGGATGCTCATTATCAAAGGCATTCAGACAGCTATTGCCCTGCTCCAGCAAAGAGCACGGTGTGCTCAGTTCCTTAGGGAGCTCCATGGGTACCAGCAAGGGCTGGCTCAGACCCAGGGGTGTGCAGAGGTGTGCCTTACCTAGTGACAGTAACTGACCACTGTTAGAAGTTTGCTCTGGATGGCTCTGGTTGAGATTCAAAGCCTGCAGTACTTTCCTTGCCCACTTAAACAAGCCCTGTTTGGAAATCATGCCCTTTGCCTTGCCTCTTGTTCTTTCTGCTTGGCAAAAAGCTGCCAGGGTACAGTGAGGCAGGGATTTGCTGCTGCTGAGTGCTGTGGTGAATGGCAAACAGTACTGCATTTCACTGTGTCTCACTGCTTGGATAAAGTGACAAACACTTCTCATTTAGTCCTACTGGTGTAGACTTCAGTCCCTTTCTCTGCTGCAGATGC
Source organism: Ramphastos sulfuratus (assembly GCA_013399055.1). Classification (NCBI taxonomy): domain Eukaryota; kingdom Metazoa; phylum Chordata; class Aves; order Piciformes; family Ramphastidae; genus Ramphastos; species Ramphastos sulfuratus. The sequence continues at coordinate 28,724 of WBNM01026617.1, forward strand.
TGCTGGCAAAACAATTTCTGAGAAAGCCACTGGGTGCAATGTATTGGAACAGCAGTCCCTGCCTTGGAAGACATGAATGCTGGCACTCCTAACCTTCACCTTCCCAGGCTCCTATTTTCATCTGTTGACTTGTTTATTCAGCCTATATGTTTTTAGGGCAGGGTATGTTCTTCTGTGCAGCATTCATCACAGCAGAGCCCTGATCCCTTGGTAATGCTGCAGTAAATCTCTTGGGAAGTCTCCTGACTCGATGATTGTGTGTGGTGAGTTCCATCCTCAAGACACCCAGGAACCCAGCAGAGGATAGTGCCTCAGAGGCAGCCAGCAAGGCAGGAATGAAAAGCAGGTTGGCTTTTTGAATATCCTGTTTGCCACTCAGCAAGCACCACTGGAAATTAGCTAACCACATTTTCAATGTCTAATGCACTGATGTCTTCTGATAGTCATCCAAAGCAGCAGGCAGATTAAGTGAGGGTGGATGCTTCAAGGTGCTGTTGCTACTTCACCTCTGAGACTGACTCCAATATTGATGATGTTCATCCATCTGCAGAAGTACTGTACAAAAGCAAGAGCTGAGCCTTATCCTGTCCCTTACTGCCATCTAACCATGCTACTTACCCCCACATGACTCTGAAAGCAGCCATGGATCTGCCAGATGGCAGTTGTTGAAGGGCTGTATTCCTCCTCACCTTCCAAATCAGGCCGGTGCAGTGTTTACACCATCAAACACACGGGGCAGCAGCAGCTCTTCGCCGTGCTACACCCAGTAAGGAATGCTTTGCTGGACTAAAACCAGCCTAATCCCATCAAAATCCCCAAGCTGTTCAAGTTCATACTGCCTAGCTCTTAGCTTTGGGTTTCTGAGTACATCTCTGAATGTATGAGGGCAGAATAGCCCTTGCTGCTAGGCAGTGTGAACAATGAGAGCTCAAATTGCTTGTTGCTGCTGGAAATATTTCAGGTTAGTGAAGAGCTCTTTTTAGGGAAGAGTTTCTTTGGGTGGCTGTGATTTCCTTGGTTCATGGTACTGCCATGCTGCTCCAACAGTTTGTGGTAAAACTGCCTTTTGCACGTCTTGTATTTTGGTACACATTGTCTAGCACCGTGGCTATTGTAAGTGGTCATCACAGTAAACAAAGCCCAGCCCCTGAGTGAAAGCAGCAGATTTTCTGTAAAACAGCTGACAAGAGGAAGAGACAGTGTGAGACTGCAGCCCTGAAACATGTCACTGACTTCAGGCAATGCAGATCAGCAGGAGACAGGACTGCAGCAGATGGTCTGAGTTTGATTAATCAAATGTCCTGAATTAAAGCCTGATTGTTTAAAAACAACAACAACAAAGTAGGTTGAAAAATAAAAGCAAGCTGACAATGTAAATGAGTGCACTGTCTATCCCCAGTACTAACTCAGAATAACTGAAGGCTGTAGGAATCACAGTCTGCCTGACAGCTCAGTGCATCAAGCACTGGAGTGTTTCAAATAGATGTGAACACTGGGACTATCAAGTAGTTGTGTAGCTACAGCAAATTCTGCAGCCAAGGATTGGAATTGTTCAGTCTGCAGAGGAGAAGGCTCCCAGGTGACCTTATTGTGGCCTTGCAGTATCTTAAGTGGGCTACAAGAAAGCTGGGGAAGGACTTTTTAGGCTGTCAGGTAGTGATAGGACTGNTTGCCTAAATGACAGACAAAGCTGTACTGAAACACTCAGAGCCCCTCCAGTCTTGGGAGCTACTCTGGACCACAAAATGGTCTCACAGGTTGTCTGTTCAGTCCCAAACTTACACCACCCTCTGCTGCAATCAATGTAGTTGAGGATTGTCTGTGTGATTCAAGCCTCCCAACGTGACTTCATTTCCAGTTCTCCGTGGCTGAGACTGCATGAAGATTTTTTTTGGTGTGTTTTATTTTTAATAATGTACACATTTTACTATAATTAATCAGCATCAAATGAGAAAAGGGGAGCAATGACAGAAGTGGTGAAGATCATATTCAGCTCTGATTTTCTGTCTCTAAGATGGGGGGGGGAAGGAAGGGGGGAAAAGAAAAGGAAGGAAAAAAAGGGAAGGAAAAAAAAGGAAGGAAAAAAAGGAAAAAAAAACCCAACCACCACATTTTAGGAGTGCAGAATTGAATTAAAACTATAGATTGATCATAAGTCCTCTTGGCTACAAGCCAAGAGTGGAGCTATTAATTTGAGGCAAATTAATCTATGCAAATTTGCACACTGATTTAATGAAGAGACAGACATGCAATGGTTTCATTACTTCTCAGGTTTTCAATTAGATTGAATTCAGTAGCTGGCCACCATCAGAGTCACTGAGTTTTGCTAAAAGGTTATTTGATGAATATTTATGAATTTGGGACCTTGCTACAGCTGGGCTTAATAGCAACTATCATGCTTTCTGAGTACATGCAAACGATTCTTCAAATATCCTAATGGGGTGATTGATTTACCTTTTTTTTTGTCTTGACTGCTCTATCTTTAATCCCAGTTATTACTCTGGCGTTCTGCTTTGAGATAAATGACTTGCTCAGGGGTAAGTGACTGGTTTAGGTTATTACAAACACTGTCTTGTTTTGTGGCTGCTTCAGTGTGAGATGTGACACTCTGAACAGCTGGGAATGTGACAGACCTCACCCAGAGTGCAAACAGATAAAAACTGAGACAGCCCATAGTATTGCCATGGACAGAAAAAGCTGCCACTTTTCCAGATGCCCGAGGTGAGAGGGCTGGAATCCTCCTCACTGAGGTCTGCAGTGCTCTTCACCTTGCAATCACACTTACAGATGTGTTGAGCTGGACGTGTGACACTTGTGCTCTATCAACTGCAGCAAAGCTGAAGCTTCGCTCCAGGCTGAACTGCTGCTTCTGAGCCTTAGCCAGCATTTTGCTGAAATTAATGGAGCTGGACCAAATTGCCACAAATATGAGTAGGAGCAAGGCCAACACCACCTACTTCAACCTTTCATTGGTTTGGGATCTTATTTGTTGTGAGCATCCAGAATATAAACTGAACCCCTGCATGCAGAACACATTCATGTAGAGCAGAACTGGTTTGGGGTCAGTGCATGTCTGATGAACAAACTATCTTGAGTAACTTAAGCTTTAGCACACACACACACACATTCCTTCCCTGAGAACTTCTGAAGTGGTCTTCTCTGGAATCATTAAGGCCATAGGATATTTCTGGCCTCAAATCTGAAGATAGAATCATAGAATGGTAAGGTTGGAAGGGACCTCAAAGCTCATCCAGTTCCAACCCCCTGCCATAGGTAGGGACACCTCCCACTAGCACAGGTCACTCAAGGCCTCCTCCANATTCACCATCCAGCCTGGAGTTGTGCTTGGATGTATCCACTTGATTCATCTATGCAGCTATTTTTATTATTGACATGGCTTTGGTGGTTTGATTGGTTTTGGTTTTTGGTGGGTTTTTTTTGTTTGTTTGGTTTGGGTTTTGTTTGTTTGTTTGTTTTGCTTGTTTTGGTTTGGTTTGGTTTGGTTTTTTCCATTGTCCTTCAACCCACTTCTTCATCAGGCATTGGCATCAAATTGAACCAGATCTCTTCTGGAGGCAATCAGAACTGGCAAAAGCCCTGTAAAACATTGTTTTCCCTCAGCTGGCTTTTACACCTCAGTCTATAGACAGGCCAGAAACTCATGGCAGAAGACAATCTATTTGGTGTCATGTTAAACAGGAGCATCAGCAGAAGCTTTTACATTGCTGCAAGCACTCTGAATCTCCCTTTTGCTAAGTTCATCAATGTAGTCTCTTATAAAGCCTCCAATAACAGTGTCAAAGCTTCTGCCTGTAACCATTAGCAAATTGCCTTGTATCTGGCATGAGAGATCCTCTGTGCATCTCTTCACACCTGTGCTGCAAATGAGACTTGATTTGGATGCTCCTGAATTCAGCCTGGAGAAGCATACAGATAGAGAGGTTTGTGATGCTCTTTAGCTGCTGCAGAAAGCAATCCTAATCTCTCACTGTTTATCACAAACCTTAAACTTTGTGTTGGACTTGAGCCTTTCACCAGTGCCCTGCATGTGAAAGCACAGAAGATGTCTGTGATTCGTGAGCTTTCAAAAATGAGGTCTTGAGCTGCACCAGGCAAGAGGGAAATAAGCTCTACATTTTATCCCTCCAGAGTCAGAGTTGGAAAGAGTGAAAATGTGCATATCTCTTAGCAAACTGATGGAGAGGACAGTTTTAACTTCAGAATGAAGCCAAAGCTGGTGTCACCTGCACCCTCTGCCAGACTTGCTGGTCTGCTAGTTAAACCAGTTTTTGTTGCCCTTTGGTTGACACCCACACATAACCACACGGCTGGCTCACTCTACCTCGACAGGAGTGTTTTCTGTGTGAAGAGCTGGAAGAGCAGGATATGTGCAGAAAGACAAGCAGTATTGATAGGGAAGTGTTGACTGAGGTAGGCTGCACCTCCTTGTAGGTTTCACTCATCGCTGGAGCCAGGGTGTTAAGCTCATTCATTCCTGCTGCAGCATTCCAGTTTGTATCTTCCCTCTGAACTCTGCCTGCTGCCCAGGCTATGAATTAAATCTTGTTTGTGATGGAGGAATTCAGCTGGGGAAACAGGGAGAGACTTTAGAAGGCTAGGAGGTTGACAGGACAAATAGGGCATGTTCCCATGCTGCTGAAAGAAAGAGTCCTATTCTTTTTAACTGGCAAGGAGATTGGTCACTGTTCAATTAATGGCTCCTGGAAGAAAGAGTACTTATAAAGTCTTTGCAATCCCTTTACTTGACAAGGTCAAAAGGGTGCTGTTTCTATTGCAGCCTGCTTCTTGCACTAAATAAACACCTGCAGGTTATGTCAGGCAGGACTCAGCTGCTCTGTGAGGAAATGCTGCAGGATTTCAACACAGGGACCATGATTGCCTGGGGAGAAAACGTAATTCAATATAGGCTTTGGGAAATTTTGTAGCAAATGTCATTGGCAGAGTTTGTCTATACACTTATGCAAATCAGAGTACATGTGGAGGAGGCTTATCAAACTGGCAAAGTAATAATATTGCCAGCAAGTGACCTGAGGCTGAACCACTGCAGGGAGGCAGGGCTGAGTGAGGACTGCAAGATTTGACTCACTCTGTGAAGAGGTTTCTGATTTCCACACCAATTCATTTGCCTGGTGTCTGTACAACTAACTGTCTAACCACTTTCTGCTTATTCATATTTTTTCCCTGCTCCAGAGCATATCCTCCCTGAGCTTTTTCTTTAGCCCAACAAAAGGAGCTTTCATCACTGCCTAGAGATATAACCATACAACTTGCCTGAGAGGTGTTGCTGCTTCCAGTGCTGTTACATGGCAGTGTGTGATGCTGCCACACTTACCTGGGAAGCTTGGCCAGTGCATTGCCTCCCTGAAAATCCCCTTTCTTGGGAGCAGCAGTGGCAAATGACCACCACAGGGCCTGTGGAGCAGGAGGGGAAACTGCAAAACTCAGGAGATAGTAATTTTCTGAAGCAGCAGGCTGAAGCCCACCCCTCTATGGCCTAATACATTTTGGCCCTTGGCAGAGTTTGTGCCTCCCTTAGGGGCAGCAGGCTGCTGAGGTGTTTGTCCTGTGCTGGTCTCATTGCTGTTGTGGCTCACTGAGGTGGCACAGCACAGCACATCCATCTTGGTGAGATGCTCCCTGCAAGGCCTTTCTCCAGGAGTGAGCAAACAGCACAGTCTCATATCCCCTGTGGAAAGCAGCTCTGCAAAAAGCAGGACTGCCCCATCTAAGGGACTAGCTGATGGCTTTGTCCCCAGCTGTGTCTGTGCTGGCATTTTTGGTATGTCTCTACCAGTGAGTGTCCTTCTCTTGTGCACACAGCCTGGGCTGCCGTGCTCAGAAAGGGGTCCTGAACTAGCAGAAGACATCCTCAGAGCTATGAGAGGTTGGAGTAGATGATGAACTGTTGGAGCCAGTCCAGAGGAGGCCAGGAAGATGCTCAGAGGGCTGCAGCAGCTCTGCTGTGAGGACAGGCTGAGAGAATTTGGGCTCTGCAGCCTGGAGAAGAGAAGGCTTCCAGGAGACCTTGGAGTAGCCTTCCAATATCTGAAGGGGGCTGCAGGAAGGCTGGGGAGGGATTATTTACAAGGTCACGCAATGCCAGGACAAGGGGCAATGGGTTTGAAGTGGCAGAGGGGAGATTGAAACTGGATGTTAGGAGGAAGTTGTTTGCAGTGAGGGTGGTGAGACACTGGCACAGGTTGCCCAGGGAGGTTGTGGAGCACAGAATCTGATAGAAGATCACATTGGGTGATTCTGTGCTCCACAATCTCCCTGGAGGTGTTCAGGACCAGGTTAGATGAGATCTTGAGCAACCTGTTCTAGTGGGAGGTGTCCCTGCCTATGGCACAGGGGGGTTGGCACTGGATGAGCTTTGAGGTCCCTTCCAACCCAACCCATTCTATGATCTCTAAGGTCCCTTCCAAGCTAAGACATCCTATGATGATTCTGTGATGTGGGTGAACCATGAGGAAGGAGCAGCTCTCCAGAAGGGAGGAAACCTGCATGTCTTTAGGATAAGGCACCCCTGGCTGAGGCAATTGCCCTGCTGCCACTTCTGCCCACTCTCCTTGTCTGCTGCCAGAGATGCCCTCAGCAGGAAGGTACTGACAAAAGGAAAAGGGTTAAAAAACAGGAGAAAAAGTACTTTTCCTGCACAAGGAGGTCCTTTACCCCCTGGCACAACACTGAGGTGATGACTGTCCTCACGTGCCTCTGGCAAAATGGCTTGCCCAGGAATAGATGTGCCCTTCATGACTGGACCACTTCATCAGGGTTAGATGCCATGGCCTGGCCTCGTTCCCCACCATGTTTTGAGAACCCTCTTGCTGATGTCAGGCTCTGAAGGCTGAGCAGAGCTAGCTGGACTTTGTGCATCCTCTTTGGTGTTCCCTGCATGAGATGTGCCAGGGGCCCGAGCCTGGCTGGGAGCCATACACAGGGCCAGCAGTGGAGGGTGGCTGGAGCAGCCATGGAGAAGCTCTTCCTCATGATGGAAACCCATGAAAGAAAGACTTTTATTTAAAAAAACCAAACCCAAAACATAGATAGATAGGTAGGTAGGTATATTTATTAAAAAATATATATAATAAATATGTATAGAAAAGTCATCTTTTCCCTGGGTGTTTAATTCCTGCCTGTACTCCTGTGCTCATGCTCTAGCTCCTCAGCAGGCACAGTGGGGTGAACCCAGCTCCCTCCATCAGGATGCTGGAAGAGAAGAGGCTGTTGAAGGGCCCTTGGACAACATCTGCATGGGGCAATTGCCTGTGGGCACTCTTTGCTGTGTCAGAAGAACATCAGACATGGCAAATAGGCTCTAGATTGCTTTGTGGAGATGCTCCCACTGCAGGTTCTGACCTTCTGCCACTCCTGGCACTTGCCTGTGTTTTGGGGCTGCTTTTCTCATTCCCTGGCCCTGGCTGTAGGGTAACACTGTCCCTTTTTTGTTACACTTCCTCTGCACCCATGTAAGCCACTTCAAACTGCCCCCAGCAGAGACACAGCTCGATTTGTTGTCTCTTAATATTAGGTCTTTCAGCCATACTGCAAATAAACCTTAGAGGAAAATCAATATTTCTCACCCTTAGCACATTGATTTACACCACCTTTCTGATGGTGGCTGCTGTAATAAATGCATAAAAGGCATTTTTAGTGGCTTGTATGAATGCAAATGTTTTCCACATGCAGAATGCAGCAATGTGGGGTCCTGAACAGACTTGCAAGGGGCAGTGTAGAAGCATGCAGGGCTGGCTCTTGCACCACTGCATCCATGTGCATGTTTAGGAGAGGCTGCCATAGTCTGGGAGCAAGCAGTAAAACAGTGGGATGCTGCCTCAGCATGTGGGTTAAAATGGATCTGAGGTGGTGAGATGGTGACAATACAGGTTGTCAATAAAAAAAAGGAAATGCAGGAAGCTAGCAGCAGGGTTTCAGTCTTGAAGCTGTTCAGGAGAAGAGTGGAGCTGAACACAAAGCAGTAGTACATGCCATGCCATGCCATGCTTTTGAGTTGCCTCTCTGTTGCTGCCAGGCAGCTGGGAGCTTTGAATCTGTGTGTGAGCCTCAGTGAGACAGTTGCAGTGCTGAAACATTTGCCTTTTAGTGAAGAAGGCTGCACTGAAACTCCAGGGTTGGTCCCAGGCTAGGGGAGCAGCTGCAGAAATGTCTGGAATCAGACCTGGGGCTGCAGGGACAAACCCTGTATTAGTGATAGAACTTGCTTGATACTTGCCCACACCCCAAGGCACTTTGGCTGCCCGAAAAGCCACTCGGGATTGTGCCTCTGCCTGTTCTTTGGATTGGCTGTAGAGGAGGTGTAATTCCTGTTGTTGAGTTGCAGGAAATCTCCTAAGTGCTTAGTCACAGCAAAGCACTGTCAGTGGTTGCTTCTTCATGCTAGAGCACCAGCAGCTGGCTGATCTCCCCCTTCATGTGGCAAATTACCCACCAAAACCACAAGCTGAAGTCAAGACTCAGGAGTTGTAGGGGCTTCACAGGATGCTGTTCTGTGGCCCTGGCAGAAGGGCATCAGATGTCTGCCTAAGCAGCCAGAGAGAAGCAATGGCAGCACAGTCCTGAGAAAATGCTGAATGCAGCTTTTTGCTGGCTAAAAAGGGGCTTGGAACTCTCTCCTGCTGCTTCTTTCCTGGTGTGTGAAGGGAAGCAAGGCTTTGTACATAATTTGAAAGCAAACAGGATTGTGTCAAAGGTATCAGATTCTGCTGCTAATTACTTCTCCAGACTGGAATGACCTGTGGGGGTCAGATTTTTAGCCAGCTCCTCTAGGCAAGCAGATAACATCGTGAAATATTCTTATCTAATGAAAGTGGGCATCATTCCCTGGACATTACACAGATACACACTAGGAAAAATAAAAAAAAAAAACCTGTCAAAACCTACTTCCATTGGCCCTGAAGCTGAGCAGCACATGGATTTAAATAGCTGCTCCAAGTTAGCTGCTCAGTATATTAAGTACATCATTTTCCTGCTCCATTACTCCCACTGTAAAACAATGAGGACCATGAGTTAGAGTTTGGAAAAATGCTTTTGAATTTTATGCAGTTTGACTCAAACTGATTCCTTGTCTGAAAGGGTAGGTCTGACAGCCCATAGATCTGCAAGGACTGCTGATACAAACACTACAGCTGCTTTAAAGGTGTCAGCATTTCAAAGCCACTGGGCTGTGCACCTGCATTGCTGCATCCTCTCTGAGTTCCCATTAGGGCAGTTTCCAGTATTTTCCAGGCTTCATCTCGAGTAAAGCTGCAGGTCTTTGGGGAAGAAGGTGCAGAAGAGAATAATTTCTTTTGTGTTTATCCAGTATCTACCACCATAGGACTTCAATCTTAAGTGAAGCCTTTGGGTACCGCCACAGTACAAACAATAAATCCTCCAAATGTTGCTGTTTAAAAGCTGTTTAGAAGATTGTGCAGTGTCTGAGTCCCACTGTGCTGATTCTCTAGAGCAAGGGATTTACTGTTTGATTATTTCACAGGATAGGTGCTTGGCTCATAGTAAGAGCTGGGCATTCAGCAGTGTTAAATTGTTGTTGCTCTCTCAAAGCTATTAGATTGGATCAGAAGTGCAAAACCTAGACACAGGCCTGGGCTTCCTCTGGCTCTAAGGCTGTATTGATTGTGTGATCTCACTGGGTCCTCAGATGTCATTTGAAATGTAACCCCCTGCAATCTGAGCATCTTCTTGGGTTCAGGAGGGGCAGGGGGTTGGGGTGGCTCAGGACTTCATTCGCAGGCAGTCTTATCGACGCACTTTAATGACTGTGGTTCAATATGCAGAGTGTCTGTTCCTTGAAGGAGGGAAAAATACCTGTCTGAGAGATAGGATTTGTAATTACTGTTTGTGATTTGGATGAAGCTGATACCTTTTGACTTGGCTGACCCTCTGTGCAGAGCTGCTTTCACACACTGAACTCCACAACTCCCACCACTTCCCAGCCAAAGCATTGCTCGTGTAAGGCATCGCTGCCTGCATGCGAAAACAGTGCTGGAGTAATGCTCCTTGGGTTCACTGTGTACATTTGATGTTCCAGCCTTAGCCTCATTTTCACTCTGAAGAAAAACCCCATGGATTTTCCCAGCAAAAAGTTCTACTTTACTCCAGATCTGCAGTGCAGCTGCCTCTGTCCTCCAGCTCAGCTCTCAGTCCCAGCAAGTGCCTCAGAAAATGCAATACTTAAAATAGAACAGTTGTACATGCATCAACCCAGACTGATTATATTTATGCTCTGGGCATGTATGAGGACAGGCATGGCACTGAAAAATGAAGGGAAACGCCACAGAGGCTTTGATGCTTGCAAACACCTCAATTGTAACATAAATATAGGGAAATGTGCTTTATAGGGCAGTGCTTGATCTCTGTGCTGGCACCCAACTGCATGATCTGCCTCTTCTGTATTCACAGAGCCTTCTCATCATGGCTGCTTCTCCCATTTATTCTATTTTTAATTACAGTGATTTATGATTGGGTTTTAATTAACTTCTCTTGTCAGGAGCCTACCTATATACTTTAACAGGTCTTTACAATCTAGGTGTAGCACGTTCACGCTGGTGGAAGTTGCACATGGAAATGCCTTTGTAGCCACAAGCTTTCATTAATAAAGGATTAGGCTCTGGAGCAGAGCACTTAGTGAGGAAGACCTCAGCCTTTGTGTTACAGAGGAGGTGAATGGCTTGCCCAAGGTCCCTTTAGAGCCTCAGTCTCCCCATACCAAGTCAGTGGTCCTCAGACTCCCATTCCCCCAGGCTGGGTGCACCATGCCTGTGGCTACACCCAGCCAGGTTGGCTTTGTGGCAATTGTTTTTGCATCTTCTTAATACTCAGCAGCTCTAGTGAGACCTTGAGATCTAACTTGGTTTTGGAGGATGCTGGGGCCCAGCAGCAGACAGAGGCCCCTGTCTGCCTAGGCCACTGATTCCCTGCAAGGCTGCCATGCATTTCAGCCTGAGGGAGCTGACTCCCACTGCAGTCCTGGCTGCAGAGATACAGAACAGTGCAAAGAGGTAGCTTTGATGTGACATCAGACTTCTAGTTCAGTATGACAGGCCCTCAATTTGCTAATAAATTTGGGTCAGTGCTGGTCTTTTGTGGGATAATTAAGGTTGATCCATTCTGCAGGGCAAGCAGGAAGAAAATTCATTACTGTGTGGGGAGGTCAAAGAGGGCCGAAGTGGAGAAATATCCATGTCCTGAGCACTGCTGTTTAGTGCTGCATCCTAATTGATCAGTGAACTATGTAAATGCTGAACAGGTCAGGCTTTGCATTTTATAAAGTGTCAGAACTGATGAGGCTTTCTCTGAGAAGTTACCTTGCTGTGCTGCGTGCTGCTGAGAGAATACAATCCTAAGCACAAATCCAGGCTGGGTGGTGAATGGCTGAGAGCAGCCCTGAGGAAAAGGGCCTGGGGGTCTGGGTTGATGAGAGGCTCAAGATGAGGCTGCAGTGTNATTGTCAAGTGTTGTTCATTTTTAATTCATGGCAGATTCCTTCTCTGATCTTCATGCAGCACTCGGTCTGGCTGACCATAGTGATTGCCTCTGTGAACAAAATACTTGCCACACAAGGAAGCCAACAAACTGTCTCCCACTGTCCTCGCCCCCTTCACCCCCCATAGTGTTAGGTGCTGCGCAGAGCAGTCATGGAGCAGAGGAGCGATGCGGGGTTATGGCTGTAAACAACATAGCTGCTTTGTGAGAGGATTTATTAGCCAGGGCTTGGGGTCAGGCAGGCTCAGCAACTTGTTGTGGATTTAGAATCAAAGACCATAAAGGTTGCTGTTTCATGCTTCCTTGGGTGTGGACTCTTTCAAGGAGAGAAATCTGACCCCAAGCACAGTCTCCACCTTCTTCTTTCCACCTGGGCTCCAGCATTTTGGAGATTGTCTTCATGAATGCTTCTGCCCTACACAAGAGTAGAAAACAGAGACACCTCCTAGCTGAGTTGGATCCTTGTATGGCATTTGCAAGCTGAAATACCAACAAGACTGGGAGGAGGAGACCTGCTAGAAATACAATGCTTTGTTTGCGGGGCTTGGACTTGCAGGATCCTGCTCCAGTTCCGTAGCCTGAGCGCTCTGCTAGAACAAATTGCTCTGAGAGATTTCAGTGTTTTTCATTTTACTGTGGTTGGAGGAATGCCAGGGGTTTTGTTTTTTTGTTGTTGTTCACTTGTAGCAAAAAACTTACCTGACCTCAGGGCTTTAAAAAGCACAATGAGTTAGAATCATCCAAGAACGAGACCTTCCTCTGAAGCGAGCTGCATATTCATTTGTACGAATGAACAGGGGGGCAGGATTCTTACTTGCAGCATTAATCATTTTGGTGGTAGGCCCTTCACCACTGATTCTCATCAATGCTGAAGCTGGGGAATGTTGTTTTTCACAATGAGAGAGGCAAGAAGTGGGTCTCTAATTATGAATACTATTAGGGAGCAGAAGCAAAGCACCCAGGGTTGTTTTAAGTATCAAACGATGCAAATCACCACTCGGGCTCAGACAACATCTGTCTGTTACTGATATTAGAATTGTTAATGCAAACATGTCATAGCTTTCCTTTGTGATAGGACAGTGAAAATAAAAAGGAGAAAAAAGACAATTTCATCAGAGGATGCTTGAAAGGTTCCTTCAGGCAGAATTCTTCTGGTGGGATACCTCCTGGACACTGGTTGAAAGAGCAGAGTGGCAGACTGCATCCCAGGCTGGGACAGGTGTGCTATGAGGAACAAGGCATCTCTCATCCTAAGGAGCTTGAGGCTCTAGCAGGACAGACAGATTGGTTTTTACTGCTTCAAGGAATAAAAACTGAGGAGAGAATGTGATTGCTGGCTAGGAATACAAAAGGAACAGATAGCAGGCAAGAGCAGAGCTCTGTAGTTGGCCTGTGCATCTCTAAGTTTGCTCAGTGCTTTCCTCTAGTATGAATTGATTTAATAAAAGATATTGCCTTGCCCTGCAGACTTTGTTTTTCTTCTAGTCATAGACCAGAACAGCAATGTCACTTCTATGCTGGGAAGTAGAATGGAACATTTTTGACCTAGTTGAGGATAAATTTAGTTTGAGTGTGAGGAGGTTCCTAAATATGAGGGCTGCAGGGATCTGGAAAAGGCTCACAGTGACTGTAGTGTAGGCAAGGCACCTGTAACAGCCATGTATTGGCATTTGGTTGGTTATCTCATGATAGGGGAGCGTGTGACAGCAGAACTCCAAGTGCAAGGTCCTGCACCTGGGTAGGAACAATCCCAAAGACAAATATAGAATGGGTGGTGAATGGCTGGAGAGCAGCCCTGAGGAAAAGGACCTGAGGGTCTGGGTTGATGAAAAGCTCAACATGAGCCTGCAGGGTGAGTGCAACNGATGGCTCAGGAGATCCTCTGCAGTCCTAAGGGCAAGTGAGCTGAAATGAAGAGCCTGTGTAACATGGCTGAAGTGGGAGACATCCATGTGAGGAACATGGGCAGATTTACTATCCAGTGGCTTCTGTTCAATTATTGATAGCAACCCAAGTGCTGCTTGCTGTATCTTGCTCTGTTTTACAGACTTTTCCTCTGTGCATTGCATGTCTGATTTGCTGAGGAACTCTGTGCCTTCCAATTGTGTAAGAACAGTCAAATGTATTCATCAGCTCTCACATAAAGCAGCTGTAAGATCTCACTGAGGAGGGCTTCTGCAAGGAGTTAAGCTGGGGGATGAAGGAGAATGTGATAGAATTAAACATAAGATTGGCACAGCCAGCTAATGTGCTGCACAGGCTGTGTTGTGAGGTTGGTTGTTTTGTTCCCTCTGTGCACTCAGAACCTACAAAAGGATTTCCAGAAATTCAGCTGCCTTACCTAAGCTAAGGCTTTTTGGCTCCTCCTTAGGAACTGTATGAAGGAGCCATGGTCCTGCCTGGAGTGCTGTGCTCAGCACTTTGTCCTTAGTTCTGCCATAGAGAAAAACTCTTCATTGGGGTCAGCTGAGAGGAACAGAGAACAGATGAGTGTTGTAGCATTGCTGGTTCCCTGATACCTGCAGTGGGAGGGTGACTGGCTGCAGGAATTTGGGATAGTTACAGCATGCAGCAAGTCCAGAGTTGTGAATTCTGCAGCCTGTTGTGCAGTAGGACTGGATGTGGGCTGGTATGGTGCAGGAAACAATATTTGAGTGAGCTGCCAAACCTGTGCCCTGGATCAACAACCAGAGGATGAGCAGAGGGCTGGAGCTGCTCTGCTATGAGGAAAGACTGAGGGAGTTGAGGCTGCTCAGTCTGGAGAGGAGAAGGCTCTGAAGTGACCTTATTGTGACCTTCCAGTGTCTTAAGGGGGTTACAAGAAAGACTTTTTAGGCTGCCAGGGGACTAGAGGGGAATGGAACAAAGCTGGAAATGGGTAGATTCAGACTGGGTGTTAGGAAGCTCTTCAGTATGAGGGTGATGAGAGCCTGGCAGGGGTTGCCCAGGGAGGTGGTGGAAGCCTCATCCCTGGAGGTGTTTAAGGCCAGGCCAGATGAGGCTCTGGGCAGCCTGATCTAGTGTGAGGTGTCCTTGCTTACGGCAGGGGGGTTGGAACTGGCTGCTCCTTGTGGTCCCTTCCAACCCTGACTGATTCTGTGATTCTATTCTATGATTCTAATGTTAGAATATTTCTGCCAATGTCATCCCAGGGGAAATCCTCATCCTTCCTCTGCACTGCTTTGTATTCTTGCTCTATTGGTAAGAGGGAGCTGTCTTGTCTTAAAGGGTATGCTCCATATCCTCAGTGTGGTTCATGGTGACACAAAATACTTCATGCAGATATTACAAAGTTGCAGGTCTAAATCATTCCTTAGAATCCCATGGGAAGGGGCAGACCATAACAGAGGTGCTGATAAAATGGGATGGAAGCCTCCCCAATATCTGTGCTCAGAACAAGCAAAGAAAAACCCTTTCACATACTGCATGGGGCTGCTTTTCTTGATAGGTGAACAGAGCTTTGGATCAACCTGTGTGAATGGGACTGTGCTCCCAGTTACCACACAGCTACAGCTGTCTGAGGCACTGCTTACCATAGAATCATAGAATGGTAAGGCTGGAAAGGACCTCAAAGCTCACCTAGTTCCTACCCCCTGCCACAGGCAGGGACACCTCCCGCTAGTACCAGGAGGAGTTGGAGCTATTGCAAACAACTGGATGTGCACAGGGCAATGTTTTACACTATCCTCAGTCATCATTCTTCTCCTGTTTTGTAAATGCAGCTGAAGGGGGTGATTTCCATTTAGAGTACATTATAGAACCAGGTCAAACATGAGGAATTTGATTTTGTTGGGTTTTTTTTACCTGTCTAGTAACCTGACAGGTCATGTAGTTGGAGCCTTGTGAAATTATCTGAGCAGATGCAGTGCTCTTTGAAAGCAGAGGATTTGGAACTGTTTAGACAAAGCAGCAGCCAGGTACATAAAAACAGTGATAAGGAGAGTTGCTTACTCTGGCCTTACAGGGCAAATGAGAGTAATGGGGAACCTGTTACTTATTTGAGTGCAAAATGTGAGAATTATTACTAATTGCAAGAGTAATGCCTTGATAATGATGCTGTAATGATTCTTTCTATTACAAGTGGTAATGCTGTCATTACTACATTACTCAGCCTGAAATCCGTGGGGAAGCTCTGTAGGGTGAGCAGTGATTGAAAGTTCCACATTAAAATAATTACCCTCCATCTTTAAATTTAGATTCTGTGTGATAGATATCTAATGTTCCCTGGATTTCTCAAGGCTCCTCTTCCACACAGAGATTTCTCTTATCTCCACTGGGCTCTGGCTATTTTGTTCTTTTTTTACACCAGTTAATTGTTCAGGCTGTGCTTAAGGATGATATTCAGAAATGAAAGAGGTTTAGTGTTGTTACAGTGGTGGCAATTCATAAATGAGCAGCTTATTTCTTATCTCTAAAGTTGTGTGGGGGAAAAATGTATCACTCCTTATCCAGAGCTCTTCCCTTCTTGCTGCCTCTTTGAGATAGGATTTCAGCATCTTGGCTTAAACCTGCGGTGGCAGCGTGAGAAATATGACATAGGTAGGTGTGACAAATGTAATCCAGGTCTCAGTTTGATTCTGCAAACCCTGGTGAAGAGGGTAGGGGATGTGAAGGGCTGAGAAAGAGCTCTTCTGATTAGAGAGGAAAAGAGAGTTCAGGGCTCAGGCTTCCACACAGACTCTGCTTTTGCACCTGCCTCACCCAAGGGCACCTCCAGAATTTCCTAGAGAATGCAAGGCAAGCCCTTCCCCTGGGAAACACTGTTAATTTTCCCAGAGGAGAGGGAATGATCCAGGATTCTTATTAGCATCTTCCATACTTCTTAAAAGTCAGTTCTCTGACAGCCAGAATGAGGCATGTGGTTCTAGGGTACAGTTGTGCTTTGGTGCAGCAGAGGCCGGGGAGCATCACTGAAATGCAGTGAGAAAATAGATTTGCTTGCTTCTCCTTACTTCTTTTCCTGCAGTGCTCCTGGGAACAACTGGGAATTGAACTACTGCTGTGCCCTGCCCTTGGCTTGTCTTTCAGGGGAAGGCTGTGCTGGCATAAGTGCTAAATGCTCCTGGTTAAGGATTGGTATTAAATTGCAGGAACAATTCTGAAGGAAGGTTTTATTCTGCCTGTTCTGTATCAAACGAAGGAGGAGGAAGGCTCTAAAATAGTTTTTCATTAAGCTAACTGAATGTAAACTAGCAAAACACAACCCACTTCAACTGGGAGGTGAAGGAGTAGTGGGAGCCAGACCATCTCCTGTTTTGGAAGCACTTGCAGAGCTTCTGAACTGATTTCTCTATGAGGTCCTAAACAGGCAGCGTTGACTGTCCTGTAATGTCAAAGGTATTGAAGGTCTTGTAATGACAGGAGGAGGAGGAGGAATGGGTTTAGACTGGTAGAGGGGAGATTGAAACTGGATGTTAGAAAGTTCTTTACAGTGAGGGTGGTGAGACCCTGGCACAGGTTGCCCAGGGAGGTTGTGGAGCANCAGAGAGAGGCTTGGGTGCCAAGTGAGGGTGACAGCTGGCCCAGCTGTGGGCTCTGAGGACTTCTCCCTGATCCCTCCCTGCTCATAACCTCAGTCACAGTCTCGTTCCCCTTCTGATCTTGTCGCAGTTAACTGAAGTTGGGGACTTGTCAGGATCCTCCTCTGGCAGAGATTTTTAGTCTTTGTTCCTCATACACATTCTCCTTTTGTAGAAGTGTTCAGCATCTGTTTTCTTTTTAAGTGTACTTCTGAACATGTTAATGATATTGGCAATTACTCAAAGAAAAACATCTAATCAATGCTTGTTAGCCTGCGAGGTGATAAGTTTTCAAAATGCAGTCTGTGCTCGCCAGGAATTTATTGCTTCAGGCAAGGTGAGAGCTTCAGCAGTGCCTCTTCCAAAGCCTGCACTGTGCATTTATTTTCTCATTAGCATCTACTTTCTATTGTATGTTTTGAACAAAGGTAACCTTGGAGTAGGAACACATTCCTTTCTGTCAGGAAGAACTTGTGATGCTGTTTCAAAGGTGTATGCATGACTGAGCAGCAATACATCACAAGGAGCTCTGCAAAGAAGATAATTCTCCATGGGCTGCAGGAGAAGAAAAGAAAAATCCAATTTTTTATTTATTTTTTTTTAGATTAACCATACATGGGGTGGGGGGAGGGTTAATTTATGTGTGTTGTGACAACCTCTCTCAGATGGTGAGTAGACTGTTTGTCAACTCATAACTATCATACTCCAAAATAGCAAAGATTCAGAGATTTGCATTTTAGGTTTTGATTAAATGGGTGGGTTTTTTCCCCTTCCTCCTCCCTTCCTCCTCCCTTCCTCCTCCCTTCCTCCTCCCTTCCTCCTCCCTTCCTCCTCCCTTCCTCCTCCCTTCCTCCTCCCTTCCTCCTCCCTTCCTCCTCCCTTCCTCCTCCCTTCCTCCTCCCTTCCTCCTCCCTTCCTCCTCCCTTCCTCCGGCTGTTGCCAGGAACTCTTTCCTCAAAAAGAAATCCAGGCTGATTTTAATAACCAAGAGTGGAATTTGGAACAGTGACTCCTGACTCGCCACTGCCACATCCATGGTGTAGTGCAAAGCCCTTGGCTAGGATGCTGAACGTGCCTAGGATGCATCCAGTCCAGACAGAGCTGGAAATTCCCAGTAGCTGCTCCAGCAGAACTGTGCCCCAGCATCTGAGGGGAGCACTGACACAGGCAAGTGGCTTCTGCTAAAAAGCCACCATCTGCTGTAAGTGTTCCTGCTTGGAAAGCTCAGCAGTGCAGAGGCAGACGTCTAACGCTGCCAGGGCTTTGACTTCAGGCACTGCCTCCTCCAGCGCTCTGGGTGCACCCTCAGTGGCCTCCTGCAGATTAGCTGAGCCGTCCCAGGAAAGCACAAGCACAGATGATGAGCTGTGGAAAGAACAGAGGATTTTTTTTCAGCTTGCTGTTCTTGATGGATCCAAATGACAGCTGAGATGGCTCTATCCATGCTGAGGAGGCTGTGTGCTGGGTACAAACAAGCTGCTCAGGCTCATCCTGCTCCAAAGCTAGAGCAGTGCCTGGGGAATTCCAGAGATATTAAAGGGCTGCACCAGCCAAAGCAGCTGGATCGTGGCTTTTGGTAATCAGTGAGAGTGAGCTGTGGTGTTGGCCCTTGCTCTTGTGTGTTTATGATGATGGAGACAGAAGGATCCCTTCCTCAAGCAAGTGACACCCTGCAGTTTCTTGCCCTTGGGATTTTCCTCTGATAGCAAGTTTGAATCCTCAGCTCTTCCTAGGGCACGAGAAGTTGCTTCAGTAGAAAACAGGGCTGGCTGCTCAGTCCTGTGCCAGACTGATCCCAAAGGGCAAACCTCCATCAGAGGAGTTGCTGGGTTTAAGGCTAACCTTCTGGTGTGAGGCACTGTATAATCACAACACGGAGAGATGGCTCTTGGCTTGAAGAGCATTAGCTCTGCAGTCAGCTGCAGCTGTCCTGGCTCAAAAGACCATATTAAATTCAAGGTCTGTTTCTAGTCATAAAACTTGATGGGTTTTGAACAATACAAACTCTAATGTGTTTGAAATTGCCTTAAGTTGGTCATAATGATGAAATGCAAAGAATCATCCAAAATGTTTCTGTTTATGTCTATAATACAAACAGCTTTATTCAGTAGTCCCTGCATGGGGTATTCCAGGTTTGTTTTTTTTTTTTTAAACTCAGAACAACAATCCACATATGGCTCAGGAAAGTGTTGGCATGCTCTTGAGTGAAGTTTGTTAGAGCTGGATGATAGACATCTTGTCGTTTAAAAAAAAAATAAAATCTTTTCTCCTATTCAAACAAATTTATTCTGTGGTTTAAAGCCTGAGTTTTAAAAGCTAATTGGACAAGGCCAAGGATATAATTAGATTTATCCTTATGCAAAATAGTCTTCTAGGACTCTGCTGTAAGAGAACTTTGGAGTCTGGAAGAGAAATCTGTCAGAATGCAATCATTTTAAAAAGAAAAAAAAAAAACAAACCCCAAACCCAACCATCCAATCTAAGTGGCAATTCCATTTGTACCAGGAGGTCCTCAGTGTCCAAGGCAGAGATGATCTGATGCCAGTATTTACCATCCACCTTGTCAAGCCCTTTTCTTCCCTCCACTCCTGGGGGAGTTATGCTAACTGCCAAAATCACCTGACCTGCCAGTGGTATTTGTAGGATTAAGAAGGTTAAACCAACATTTGGTGACTTGCTGAAGGCTGATGATTCACAGTTGTTGACAAATGCACTCAGCGGTCACATTTTTCCTGACCACGGAATCAATCATGCCTTTAAGAGGAGCAGAAAATAATTCACTTAGGAAGAAAGGCTCTCCACAAGCAGCTTGCTTCCTTGTAAAGTCAAAGATGAACAAAAGCTTGCTGAAGGCATCCTACAAATGTAAAAGCAGTCAAATCAGGCCAAGTTGTTTCTTGTCTTTGAGCTAATGCCTGAGTAGGACAAAGATATATGAGGCTGAGGTGAAAGAGGAGATGGGCTGCACAGGACTGCTTGAAAACTCCAAAGCTTGGGTGTGATTTGCAGTGTTGGTGTTGGTGAGGCTCAGGCTGTGCATTTTCTGTCATCCTTTCCAAAAAATAAACTGCCTCCAAAATCTAAGTGGTTTAGCAGATCTGTGTCACTAGGGAGAAAGCTTTAAAATGATGCAAATACACTAAATGTATGATAAATATGTTGGTTACATCCATTACAAACACTAAGGGCACAGAAAATACTCTGGTGTCTTGAGGTCTGCAGCCTGGTCAGTGGTGAGGGACACCTGTCTAAGTGTGGTCCCACCAGCTTGGCATCAAGGAGCTGCTATGCTAAAGGCTGCTCCTCAGTGTGCATGAAGTGAGGCTTTCTGCCTGTAGTTCAGTCACCTCGTCCTGATGCCCTGCACCAACCACAGCTGTATCAGACCTCAGGTCACTCAGCTCCGAGTCCAACTGTCCGCAGCTTTCCGGACCCTGTACTCTTCTGCCTCTGCTCAGGACTGAGGCATGCCTGAGTTCTCCTGAAAAAGCACAGATGTTACTTTGTTCAGCTCGCCCTGGACTTGCAACTGCCTTTCCCACCTATGCTGTGACTTGTTAGGTCTGCCCTTTGCTTTCGCCTGCCTCTCTGTTATCACACATCAAAGATAACGTGCCGGGTCCTGACTCGACACAGGGCATGCTCTGGCGCTCTTCCCTGCCAAGTGCCAGGGGCCAACTTCTCCCCTCAGCCTCTGTGCAGGGCTCCGCTTTGATCTG
This sequence comes from Ramphastos sulfuratus, assembly GCA_013399055.1. Classification (NCBI taxonomy): domain Eukaryota; kingdom Metazoa; phylum Chordata; class Aves; order Piciformes; family Ramphastidae; genus Ramphastos; species Ramphastos sulfuratus. The sequence goes on from WBNM01026617.1 coordinate 49,488, forward strand.
GCAGGAGCTGTGCGTGGAGGCACCTGGGGGAGTGGAGCAGCTCACCTGCGCTGTGCCTCCTCTGGCTCCCCAGGATCACAGCAAGCAGCAGCTTTTGGCCAAAACGAGCCCTTTGCAAGCGGCCATTGGCAAAAGCTTCCTCCTAATTCCACAGCACCAACCTTGCACGTTACAAGAGTTGCCCCTCACCGGGCACATGCTGGCATTCAGTCTGGGGAGGTATTGGCTAGTGGCAGGAATCTTCTGTTGCTAATATCTGTTCTTGGGTAATTAGAGCTCACCTCTGTTCTGAGGAAACTTCTAGCTGGAGCTTGTAGGCAAGACTCGTGGGGACCTTGATTGGGAATTTTCCAGTTGTCAAACCTGAGTGGCCTTGTGGAAGTGACCTGACTTCCCAGATTGCTGTACTGTGCCCAGTTCTGGGGCCCCCATAAGGGATGTAGAACAGAGCCACAACGATACTGAAGGGACTGGAGAGCCTCAAGGATGGGTAGGGGACTTGAGCATCTCCCCTATGGAGAGAGACTGGGAGCCCTGGGGAGCTGAAGGACAAATGTTCATATTCTTGTGGATTATTTTTTTTCCTCAGCCATTCAATAACCAGAGTGCAGGAAAGCATCTTGGAGAAAGCTGCTTTGACACTTGCTCTGAATCCTTTACCTATAATTTGCTAATGAGTTTCATCTTAAGTGCAGCTGAAGTGTAAGAGTTTGACTAGGAAATGGATCAAAAATAATAATTTTCTTCCTTTCTGATTCCTCTCTTGGAACTTGTTAAGAAATGTTTGAAGGCACTGAAGTGTTAAAAGACTGAGAGCTTGTTAAAATAGCAGAGAGGCTGCTGTTAGAGGGCAGGCAAAGAAGAAAGTAAGGAAGGAATAAAAAAAAAAAACAAAAACAAACCCAAAAAACCCAAACTTCCTTCCCAAGGAAGATTAAAAGCACTTCAATTTGAGGAAAAATGAATGTCCTTTCAGATCTTCCTGTTACACACTTTAAAATTAAATGAGCCAGAAAATTTGTTTGGCTGCTTCTATCAGCATCAGTCTTTTATGTCTGCATTGAGACACTGGACCTGGTGTGCATGTGCCCAGGCTAATTGCACTGGTAGTGGTCTCACTGAAGCAACTGCACCCAGGATTTTATGGATATTTGGGAATAATGGATGCATTTACAGGAACTGGGATTGCTAAAACCAGGATGAAGTGTTCAAATATCTAGCTTGCACTTGGTGATTCATCCCATTTGGATAAGGACACTTGGCATGAAAAAGGCTTCTCTTTTCCTCAGTAATTAGTCAGCTTCCCTATTTACTGCTCAGCAGCCATTGCTCAGCTCTGGTCAGTCAGCTTCAGGGATGGCTTCTCTTAGGGCTTCTGCTTTTTTAATGCCCTGCAGTCTACTGAAGGGCTCTCACGTGTGGGATCAAATCAGCTTTGAACAAGAAGGGTTGTGCTGGTTTGAGGCTAATTGGAATATTTTGATGGAGAAAATTATATTCTAGGCTGTGAAAAGCAAACACTGGTGGTCTGCTTCACTCATAGGCTTGCTGAGATGTGTAAGAATAAGAACACTAACATAGACAGGACACTGTCTCGGAGAGTCTCAGGCTCTCCAGCTGTTTTTGGTCCTGGCCTCTCTGCTAACCTAACTAACCACTCTGCTTCTAACCCCCCTGGCTGATCCTGCAAACTCTCCTTGTGTGTAAGGCAAACCCTGGGGTAAGGTAGAGGGGTGGGAAGAAGGTGGAAGGGTGGTTGGGAGCCTGTGCTGGGGACTCTGATTTCTGGGAGGGGAATTGTGTTTCTGTATTACCATTAACTTGTCTATGTCTGTAACTATTCCTGTCTATTGTGTATATCTCTGCTTGTACATTGGGCTGAGCTGTAAATAGAGCTTCAGTCCTTAGCTTCCAGCTGGCTGAGTCTAGGCTGGGGGATTTTACAAAGTGTGGGGGGGCAGGGAGCTCCCAAACCATCAGAAGGGCAAAGCCAGCTCCAGAGCTAGAGCAGTGTGTGCCATGCTGCTCGGCTGGCTTGGGTAGAGAGGGAGCTCAGACCACATCTATCTGTAGGAGCACACAACCAGGCTCCAAAGGCACCTGGGATGAAGCAAAGCATGGAAATGAAGCCTGCAGTTGGCATATCACAGTTACTGTAGGGGTGAGGACAGAGACTGGCTGCAGGTTTTCACTGCTGGCCATCTCAAATGAGAAGCAATTAACATTTGATTAGCAAGACTGGCACAAAGACAGGGACTGAGATGTCTTTTGTGCTTGCCACCTGTGAAAGGACTGGGGCAGAATGTCCATGTGCCAAACAGGAAAGGGCTGCTTGCCCTCTTCCCTCTTCTGCTTTCCCTACTTGCATTATGTTGGATCTGATGCTTCTTGGGCCCTGCATGGAGCTGAATGCATTTGTTAATCCAGCAGAAAATTGACCTTCCAAAGCCAGAAGGTTTCGGGTTGGGTTGGTTTGTCTTTTTTGTGCTGAATAAGCAGGGAGCTGGTTCAGCACAGGCCTCCATGAATGCCAGAGCTGAAGGGAGGAAGTGAGCAGGACTTCTGGCTTGGATGCTGGCATCTCAGCTGCTGTTGCCTGCCCTGGGAAGTGGAGTTACTAAGAAAGATTCGGGTTACTGCTGAGTGTCTTAGGTGGTGTGAGATGATGGCAGGTTAAGAGGAGGATCTGGGGAGCAGATTCCCTGCACTGGAAGCAGAGCTAAGCTGGCTCTCTGGCAGGGTGGCACTGCACTTTTATTGCTGCACAACTGGGCTAATCTGTGTGCAGTGCCAGTTTCTCTCACGATTCACAGGCATGCAGATCAAAAGCATTCAATTAGATTACATGTGATTAAGGACACTTTTGCTGTTAATCAGGGTGGATTAGGAGGATAGGTTTGAGAGTTTATCACTGAAGGGGACTCAAAAATATTTGTAAAGTACAGACTCAGCCACTCATTCAGCTGGAGCTGCTGGGATTCTCAGAAGCCCATGTTTCATTTCACAGCAGCTTGCAGATGGGGAAAGTCTGTTTACAGATGCAGCATGCTTGGTGGAAGGGACTTGGGAATGTTTGCCTTGGGCTTTTAGTATTATTCAGATCTAGTTCTGATTTGGCTTGGATTTTAGGCAAGAAATTTGCCTCAATTCTACTCTTGTTTGCATTTTAAGGTTTACTTGTATGAGTGTAAGGACAGATTTAGTTAATGCCACTGAAGTCCTGCCTGGATAGAGAGGTGCAGCAGATACAGGGACTGAACTGAGATCCTGCCCCATCACAGCTGGTGTGAACACAGCCCATGGCTATGACCCTGCCACATCCAGCTAGTCAAAGGGGGCATTTGGTAATGAAGACACTCTGAACTCTGCCAACCCCTGATTGCTTGGCTGGAATGCACCTTGGCAGGCAGATTTCCAGAAACCTGGGCAAATAAACAACAGCCTGGTATGGATTAGTGTTGCTGGCTTTGAAAATCCTAGTTCTATTTTAAGGACTGAATTAAGCTATTTAAATCATCCTGCCTGACTTGTGTACACCCCAGAGTTTGCCCACCTTACACTCTCATTGAGATAAAACATAACTTTAAGGTATAAGGACCAATCTGTCACATACCCCCAAAGAGGCTGTTCACCTGCAAATTGTCTTTAGTCCTAAAAGTTCATTTATTAGTGTTAATGTCTCTAAATCACATTGCCAGCTCCATCAAACTGCCTTCAACGTGCTAAATTGAGCCTGGATACCAAGAAGTTGGATTCCTCAAGTTGGGCTCAGAGGTGTCCTGGTTTGAAAATTGCCTTCTTGTCACTATTACATATTCTTCATCTTCAAGCAAGCAAGCAAGCACAACACAGACCCCCTGTATCACCAGTTTGCTCACACATGGACTGAGCTAGTCCCTGGATGGCTGCTATAGTGTTGCTAGCACAAACAGGTGGGTTAGAAGTAGTAATTTTCTGCTACTACTTTTCCAGCTGAGCGATAAAATAATCAAGGTTGTTCTGCCAGCAAGGGCATCTTAGCACAGGACTGAAAATGGCTTCATCCAAACCCTCAATTAAACCAAACCCAGCCCCAGACTTCACCGTGAAAGCCTATTCATGGGCAAAACTCGTTAGCTTGTCAGTTTGTTAACTATTCCCAGGGCTAAACTGACATCCCCTGCAAAGACAATGCACAATGCAGAGTTTTAGAGCAAGCTCTAAGAGGGGTGGAACAACTTCTTTCTCTTGCTAATGTATTGCCAGCACTGTTTTGCATCCTTATGACTCTGGGGAACGTAGTCTGCAAAGTACATGATTAAGCATTATCATCATGATTTCAGAAGCCATCCTGTCACACCAAGTAATAATTCATTTTCCACCCTTGTGCACACCAATATTGCTGTCTGAGCTGGCAGATAGACCCTGGCACCTGCAGAATCTGGGGAGAGAGGCCAGAAGCTACCAATAACCACTGTACAGGTTTTTTTTCTCCCACTTACACTTAGTAAAACCAAACAGGCCCATTGACCAGAGCTACAGTTCTTCCATTGGCTTGGCAGTCTGGGCAAAATAAGGCTGTTGTGCTACTCTAGGGCATTGCAATTCATGGCTGCAGCCTTCCCTGGATTTGTAAGACAATCTCACAGTTTCCCAGAGGCACAGTTTTAATTTTGAGGGCAAATCATGACCAACGTTTAATGAGGTTGCTCCAGGTAGAAGTTGTTCCCTGTTAATTAAAACATTCCCTTGGACTGCAACCTAAAGTACTGTTTGGAAGCAGGAGAGCAGCAGCCCTTGGGTGTGGATGTGAGAGGCAGGCTGAGGTTGGCAGGAAGGTGCAGCTTTGGGGCAGAAAGAGGTGCATCAACCTTCAGTCTTTAAATCCCTGCCTGTTCAGCCTCTCTGCTCAGCCACCTCATGTGCCATGAAATGATGGCTGAGATGTCACTGTACTGTGTGCAGTTCTGGNCAACAGAGTATTACAAGGAGCTCTCATTGCTTATAATCCCCTGACACAAGAAGAGAGACCAAGCCCAAATTTCCCACCCAGGGAGGAATGTTTTCATTACTATGTTAATTCAATCTCTCCTACAATAGCGATTCTTTAATTGCTGCTCTGTTTTCCTCAGACATAATCCAATTCCCTTTGGCCTCCTAGTTTATCCACACATTAATTGGGTTATTGCCTTGTAAAACAGAAGGGCAAATATATCACTTAAATTTTGTCACAGACAATTAATAAGCATGGTTGAGATTTTTTTAAAGTGCCCTAATGCAATTATGTGCCAGGCTCCCAGGAATTTCAGTGGGATCTGGGTGCCTTCCTGCATCACACCTACTTGGAAATCCCCAGCTCAGGCACAGAAGGAAAATTATTTCTCTGTTGTACATTGAGAACTTCAGAGTTTCTCCTTTTCAACCTGAATTCCTGATTCTACAGTCTTTAATCTCCTAAATCTGCTTTTGATTTAATCTAGTAAAATTCCTTTTGATTTCCTTGATTAAGGGTTGCAGGGTCGAAGCCTTTGAAGTACAGCTGAAAGCTTCAAAGTATTAAAAAGGCAGAGACAGGGCTTGGGGGACTGGTAATGGGACACTGAACTCCTCACATCCAGGACTGCAGTGCCTGTCAGGCTTGAGGCTTCCTCAAGCTTGTGGCTGTGGGACTGGTGTCCACATCCTGAAATCTGTTGGGGCTGCTGAGCAGCAGCCTTGTTCAACAAACCATGGAAGCTCTGAAGCTTTCCCATCTTCCTACATCAGCTCGTTGTGGAAAGGAGCTCATGCTGGTCAGCCAGGTCTGTGCTGGTTATCTGACAGGCAGGCACCTCTGAGCCCCTCCTGTCTCATGGGTGCTGTGAATTTGTGCTACCTGTGCCCAGGAACACTGGACCAGCATAGCAGCAATGAAAACTGTTAGGAAAAAAAAGCCCAAGTGGACCACAAAGAATGACTCTAATTAATTTTTACTTAAGCAGTGCAGAGAAATAGCAGGACTGAGCATGCCACAGAGGTCTCACCCCTTCTTTGCCATTTCAGTCACCACTGATAGCATCATGGTCAACTTGAGTGCTGTGTTGTGCTGGTTTGAGCTAATTGGAATATTTTAATAGAGAAAATTATACTATATGCTGTGAAAAGAAAAACAATGGTGATGTCTGCTTCACTCATAGGCTTGCTGAGATGTTTAGGAATAAGTACTCAAAACAAAAGATAAGCCACTTGGGCTTGTCGCAGTCTCAGGGGCGCAGCGTCTCGATCTAGCAGCTTCTGAACTTCTCTCTGCTAATTAGTTTCACTAACCACTTTTTTTCTTCTAATTCCTCCTCTGGCCGATCCTCAAACCTTGGGGTAAGGTATAGGGGTGGGGAGAAGGTGGAAGGGTGGTTGGGAGCCCCTCCTGGGGTCTCTGATTTCTGGGAGGGGAGTTGTGTTTCTGTATTACCTTTACTTTGTATATTTCTGTAAATATTGCTGTCTATAGTGTATAT
>WBNM01026620.1:5072-26167 GCA_013399055.1 Ramphastos sulfuratus
GGGGTGGGGGGGGAGGGTGGGCACACGGGGCTCTTCCTGGGGGGGCTGCTCCATCCCCTGGCTCTGACCCCGTTGCCTTCCCAGCAGCCATGCAGTACGTCAGCACACGCGGAGGCCTGGGGGCTGTGGACTTCGAGGCAGCTCTCTTCTCCGGCTACGCACCCGACGGGGGCCTCTTCATGCCGCAGCGCATCCCCTCGCTGGACGGGGCCGCCCTGCGGCGGTGGAGCCGCCTCTCCTACCGGCAGCTGGTGAAGGAGCTCTGCTCCCTCTTCATCCCGGCTGCGCTGGTCCCGCCGAGCACCCTGAACGGTGAGCCCCAGCCCCGCGGGGAGCTGCCCGGACCGCGGGCCTGAGGAGTTGGGAGCTCTCAGCTGCGGCTGCCTGCCACTAAAGCCCGGAGCCCGAGGCGCTGTTGTCTGCTCCATTCTGTGTCCTCCCTCCTTCTGTCACCTTGCTGGGGCTTGGCACCTCCTGGAGAAGGCGTTGCCTGTGTGCAGACAGGGATTCTGGTGACCGGCGATGCCTGGTGCCATGGGCCAGCGCTGCTGCCCTCCCGCCAGAGCTTGCTGCTGCTCCGTGCCCTCCTCCAGCCCCAGCTCTGAGTTTCTGTGACACTTAACAGCTCTCACTGCCGGCAGAGGGCAGGTACAGCTCCGTGCCCTCCTCCAGCCCCAGCTCTGAGTTTCTGTGACACTTAACAGCTCTCACTGCCGGCAGAGGGCAGGTACAGCTCCGTGCCCTCCTCCAGCCCCAGCTCTGAGTTTCTGTGACACTTAACAGCTCTCACTGCCGGCAGAGGGCAGGTACAGCTCTGTGCCCTCCTCCAGCCCCAGCTCTGAGTTTCTGTGACACTTAACAGCTCGCACTGGCGGCAGAGGGCAGGTACAGCTCCGTGCCCTCCTCTAGCCCCAGCTCTGAGTTTCTGTGACACTTAACAGCTCGCACTGGCGGCAGAGGGCAGGTACAGCTCCGTGCCCTCCTCTAGCCCCAGCTCTGAGTTTCTGTGACACTTAACAGCTCGCACTGGCGGCAGAGGGCAGCTGCAGCCTCTGCCTCCACTGCGCTGTGCTCAGATCTGGGGGTTCTCTGCTGTGTTTTACCACAGTCTGCATTGGTGTGACTGTGCACGGAGCTATCCAACACGGGGAGGCTGGGCTGGGTTGCTACTATTAGCTAGCAACTGCTGTGACTAAGAATAACTTGTTGGGTATCTCTCAGTTCTCCAGCAGCTGAGAGTCTTTGGTTATGTAGAAAGCCTCCCAGAAGCAAAAAGAGTACAAATGAAGGAAGCTCTGGGTAGGAAAAGTCCTTCTCTACCCAATCTAACAGCCTTTTTTCCCTCTAGACCTGGTGGACAGGGCCTTCAGCAGGTTCAGGCACAAGGACATCATCCACCTGTCCAGGCTGAAAGATGGGCTGAATGTCCTGGAGCTGTGGCATGGGGTCACTTATGCTTTTAAGGATCTGTCCTTGTCCTGCACGGGGCAGTTCCTGCAGTACTTCCTGGAGAAAAAGCAGAAGCATGTCACTGTTCTGGTGGGTGAGTACATCCCTCTGGGGGGGTGAAATTTGTAGGCAGGTCTTTACCCTGAGAGCTGTGACCCTATCATCCTCCCCAGGAGGATGACCCAGGGTGGTGGTGCCTGGGTGTGATTGCTCTCTGGGCAATGCCAGGGTGGCTGCTTTATGCTAAAGCACCTCCTGGAGCATCCCTGCAGCTTTTTCTTACAGTGCAGCAGTGCAGGTTTGACTGCCACAGTCATGTTTGGCTTTTCCTGTCCTCCCTCTCTTTGAAACAGGGACTTCAGGGGACACAGGGAGCTCGGCCATCGAGAGTGTGAGGGGGCAGAAGAACATGGACATCTTTGTGCTACTGCCCAAGGGGCTCTGCACCCAGATACAGGAACTTCAGATGACCACAGTCATTGAGGACAACGTCCATGTCTTTGCTGGTTGGCATTGCTGTTGAACTGCTTTATGGCCCTGCTCTGCCACAACTAGGGCCCCAAAAGTCAGGGGCTTGCTGCCTCAGCAGCTGCAGCCAGCCAGGCCATTGCCTCTACAGTCCCTGGGCCAGATGGTAGCACAGGTGCAGACTGTCCCTGTTTGAGCCTGCAGCAGACATCCCCAGTTTGGTGACCAGGTTCAAGCCTCCTTTTTTCCTGGCCACAGGTCAGAGCTGTCTCCACGCAGGCAGTTCCTGTTTAGCTCATGAATCCAGCACCGTTTCCTGACACTGAAAGAATCGAGGCTCAGCTCTTTCCTCTGTACCTTCACTTTCACAGGTGGTCCATCCCCCACCACTGGGCAGGAAGCACCACTGGGTGCCTGAGCTGTCCCATGAACAGCTGTGCTCTGCTCAGCCAGGTCTCACCTGGACATCTCACAGAGGGTGTAGCCATTTACCTTCCTGGCATGAGCCATTTTCCTTGGTGTAAGCAAGACCCCGGAGTGCTGTGTTAGCAGAACCCCCTCAGCACCCCTGCTCTGCTGCTTACCCCCAGCTCATGCAGCTCCTGAGACACAGCCAGCTCAGGGTGCCTCAGCTGCAGGGCCTGAGGCTGGCCCCGTTGCTGAGCAGAGGGACCTGGTGCCTGCTGTGCTGATGCTGGCAGATCTAATCTTTTCCTTTCTGCTCTTGACAGCTCGTGGGAACAGCGATGAAATCGATGAGCCAATCAAGGAGCTGTTTGCTGATCTGAATTTTGCCAGAAAACACAATCTGATGAGCCTGAATTCTGTCAACTGGTCCAGGATCATGGTGCAGATTGCTCACCACTTCTACGCTTACTTCCAGTGCGCCCCATCCCTGGATGCCACCCCGCTGCCAGTGGTGGAAATTGTTGTGCCAACAGGAGGAGGAGGAAACATCACAGGTGAGGGGGAAAAGATAGGTTAGGGGAGAAAGAGAGCTGTGACCTGCAGACTGAAAGCACTTTGCAGATACTGAGTGTTGCTGCTTATTAAAACACCCACTCCCTGCTGGGATTTCTTCAGAACCACTTGCATTTTATTACTCACATCTGGTTATTACTCATCCAGGTGTCCCTGGCGATCTGCAAGCTGCAGAGGATCCCAAACCACCCTTTGATGATGGCTGTGGCTATCTTGAGGTTGGGCATGTTAGAAGAGGGCAGAATGTGTTTGATTCAGGAAAGGGGGAAAATGCTGTGGTTCTGATTTCCTAAGTGAGACATTCACAGAGATGTGTAGTCCTGCTTGGTTTGCAGGGGAATGCACAGTCAGGAGAACCACTCTTAATTGCCTTGTCTGGCCTCCTAAGCATGAGTCCTGGGTGACCTCAGTCCCAAAATAGGTGCACAGCTGTGATGCACTCAGTTGCATTCATTGCACTTCCAGGCAGCATTAACAATCTGTGAGAGCCCCACACCTAGGGTGCTGTGCTCAGCTCTGGGCCCTCACTACAAGAGGGACATTGAGGTTCTAGAGCCTATCCAGAGCAGGGCAGCGAGGCTGGAGAAGGGCCTAAAGCAGCTGGGGGTGAGGAGGGGCTGAGGGAGCTGGGGGGGTGCAGGCTGCAGCAGAGGAGGCTGAGGGCAGAGCTGATTGCTCTCTGCAGCTGCCTGCAGGGAGGTGGCAGTGAGGAGGGGGCAGCCTCTGCTCCTGGGTGCCAAGGGACAGCAGCAGAGGCAATGGTTCCAAGCTGCCCCAGGGCAGGCTCAGGCTGGAGCTCAGGAAATCTTTCTGCCCTGGAAGGGCTCTCAGACCTTGGCACAGGCTGCCCAGGGCAGTGCTGCAGTGCCCATCCCTGGGGGTGTTCCAGCAGGCTGTGGAGCTGGTGCTGAGGGACATGGTTTGGTGCTGAGCCTGCAGTGCTGGGTCAGGGCTGGACTGGGTGAGCTGGGAGGGGTCTGCCAGCAGGATGTGTTCTGTGGCTCTGTGATTTGTTGCTCAAAGAGCAGCTGCTTGGCCTCTTGGTCCCTACCCATCCATCTCCCCAGGAGGAGATGGCGAAGGGTCAGCATTTGATGGCAGCTGGAGCGTTGCAGCTCTGGCTTCTGTGATCTGGTGCTCCCCCAAATCCCTAAAGACAGATGTCTGAGAGTCCATTTGTCTGCTTCTGTGCTGCCTGCTCCATCCCTTGGCGCAGTGCCTTCTGTGCTGGGTGCCCTGGGAGGGTGCCCAGCAGCAGGTGTGTGTGGCTGTGTTGGCAGCTGGCTGCATTGCCCAGAAGATGGGGCTGCCCATCCGCCTGGTCGCCGTGGTTAACAGCAACGACATCCTGCACAGGACTGTGCAGCGTGGAGACTTCTCCCTCTCCCAGAGTGTGAAGGCCACCTTAGCCTCTGCCATGGATATTCAGGTATGTAGTGAATTGGCTAAAATAGGACCAATAGCCCATACTGTGTTTTTGAGCCTATTTTTTTTCCATGTTGTCTGTGGTTTGTGAGAGCAGGGTTCTGCCACTGGCCATGCCAAGCATTAAGAGCTGTGACACGTAGCAAGCATCTGTGCAAACACCTTCTTCAGAAACCTCCTTCCTCACTTTTCAGGCCTGACTTGGTAAACCTTAACTGTTAAATGCTGAGATTCTGGGGGTTTGTTATGTCCTCTGCTACAAGGACAGGCCAAGGGAGCTGGGGGTGTGACAGCCTGGAGAAGAGAAGGCTCTGGGGAGACCTAATGGTGACCTGCCAGTACCTGAAGTGGGCTACAAGAAGGCTGCAGAGGGACTGTTTGCAAAAGCCTGCAGGAACAGGATGAGGGCGATGGCTGCAAACTAGAGCAGAGCAGATTGAGATTGGCTGTGAGGAACAAGTTCTGCAGCAGGAAGCTGCTGAAACCCTGCAAAAGGTTGCCCAGGGAGGTGGCTGAGGCCCCATGCCTGGAGATATTGCAGGTAAGGCTGGACAGGGCTATGGGCAACCTGCTCTAGTGGAGGATGTCCCTGCTGAGTGCAGGGCTTGGGCTGGGGGAGCTCTGGAGGTCCCTTCCAGTCCATCCCATCCTGTGACTCTGTGTGCCACATAAGGAGTAATCCCAGGAGAATCCCAGCAGCTGCTGTGCTTTGCAGCACCCAAAGCCAAACCAGGGACTGCTCTCTGGCCCTGAGGTCAGGAAGCACCACCTGACTCATGTCATCATGTCAAAACTTCCTCTGGAAACAGTCCCCAGCATGACCTCCAAACGGGGACTCAGCAGCTCTAGTGGCGTGAGACAGACTTGGAGCTGGCTAATGGCTTACATGGCAGGGGCAGTGCTGAGAGCCTGGCCCTGCTCAGCTCCCTGGTGTCAGCATGGTCACTGCAGAGTAAAACATAAGCTGGTATGGATAGAGAGTGAAGGGGAAGGTCTGGATGTGGGAGCAGCAGAAGTCAGGAGGACAGTGCTGGAGCATCTGCAGCAGCAGGTCACTGGACACGTAGCTTCTCAGGACAGCCAAGCTGGGAAGCAGGGGACAGCCTAAAACAGGGGACAGCCTAAAGCAAATTGCAGGCTACACCCAGACTAGACTGAAGATTACAGGCTGAGAGCTCTGGGAGATGATGATGAGAAAATGAAGAACAGGACTTGGGCCATAAGCCACCTAGATAAGGGCAAAGGAGGCTGAGCAAGTCCTGATGACCTGCCAAGGTAGGACAGGATGGAAAGGCAAAAGGTCACAGGCACTGCTGAAGGGTATAAAGAGCTCATCCAGGGCAGACTCAAGCCCAGGTGTGATGAGGCCTGGGTATTGTGTGCCCCTGGTGCTGTCTGTCCATACAAGGTGTCTCAGCCAGAAGCCCTGGATGAATGTCACAGAGTGCCAGAATCCCAGAGGGCACCCCAAGGGGCATCTGGCCCAACCTGTCTAGGTGACAGTGCAGCTGAAACGAGCTGGCCCAGCAGCCTGGCAGGGGACTCCACTGCTTCCCGTGGGAGATGGTTCCAGCATCCCACTGTGCTCACAGGGAAGCATTTTCTCCTTGGTGCCTGTGCAGGGCGGGGCAGTGGTCAGTGCTGTGGGTTTGGGACCCTCCTGCATGGTCCTGCACTGAGCTTGGCCTCACGGTCGCAACAGCAACCGCTGCACAGCTGTGCAGGTCAGTCCAGCCCTGCCTGTGCTCTGCATGTCCATGCAGGCTGTGGGCAGCGCTGCAGGGAGCTGCTCCCTGGCTCAGGGAGTCACACAGCATCTGCAGTGCCCAGGCACTGGAGGTGTTTCTGGCTCTCAGCTGCTGGGGCTGTTGTTAGCCTGGGCTGCTCAGGGTGGCTGTGCAGATGTGGTGACACTGCCCATGTGCCACCTGTCCCTTCATTAGGTGCTTTTGGTATCTGATGGTCACTGCCAGACTGCTCTGACAGGTCAGAGGTCTGAAAGCCACCATGTGATGTTGAGTGTGCTGAGACCTCACCTGCACTGCTGTGCCCAGCTGCAGTCCCTGACATGAGAGAGACCTGGACCTGATGGAGAGGGTCCAGAGGAGGCCACGAAGAGGCCCAGAGCCTGGAGAAGCTCTGCTGTGGGGACAGGCTGAGAGAGTTGGGGCTGTTGAGCCTGGAGAGGAGAAGGCTGCAGGGAGACTTCAGAGCTGCACTTCAGTATCTGCAGGGGAGCTGCAGACAGGCTGGGGAGGGACTGTTCAGAAGGGCCTGTGGGGATAGGATGAGGGCAATGGTTTGGAACTGGAGCAGGGCAGAGTTAGGTTGGGCATCAGGAGGATGCACAGTGAGGGTGGGGAGACACTGGCAGAGGCTGCCCAGGGCTGTGCTTGAGGCTCTGTCCCTGGAGCCATTCAAGGTCATATTTGATGTGTCCCTGTGCAGCCTGCTCCAGCTGGAGGTGTCCCTGTGACTGCAGGGGGTTGCACAAGATGAGCTTTGAGGCTCCCTTCCTGAGGCAGCCTGGTGTCTGAATACCATCCATCAGCAGAGCTGTGAGGGCCCCAGGCAGGTCCCTGGACAGGTGCTGAGCATGCCCAGGGTCTGCAAGGCCATTTGCTACCCTGCAGAGGGTATGAATCAGTGGCAAGGGCAGAGAAAAACTGAGTAAGTTATGTGTCCCCTGCCTCCTCAGGCACAGAAGTGTGAACAGAGGAAAGAGGGAGGGTCCAGGTAAGGACTGTAAGGTTTTGGCCTGGATGTGTCCCTGCTGCCTGCAGGGAGGTTGGACAAGATGCCTTTGGAGGGTTCCTTCCAGCCCTGTGCAAGCTGTGACCCTGTGATGCCAAAGCTTTGTCTCAGATGCAGGGGAAGACTCAAAGCCACCTCAGCTCCTGCCAAGGCAGAGGTGGCAGCAGGACCCCACTCTAATTAGGCATCAGAGAACCCACAGAGGTGCTTTGCTCCCTGAGACAGACCCTGCAGTTCCTGCTGCTCACCTCTTGCTTTGCTCTCCCAGGAGCCTTACAACGTGGAGAGGATCCTGTGGCTGCTGTCGGACAGCCGCCGGACGCGGGCACTGATGGAGCAGTTCAGTGTGTCCAAGAGCCTGAAGCTGCCGCAGGACTTGCACAGAAAGGTCAGTTCCTCACATGGGCACTGCCCTCTGTGCCCACATGGGAGGAAATTCGTGGCTGTCAGCTGTTTTCAGCTCATTTTCAGAATTACTGAGGGTAAGTGCATCCACTTGGTGATGTGATCAGAGATTCCTCTCCTCTCAGGTAGGGAAGGAAGTCACCAAATGAATCTTCATGTGCTGTGGTGAAGCTGCATGGGACAGGACAAAGGCTGCTGGGTTTAAACCACAAGAGAGGGATTCAGCCTAGATACAAAGATGAATTTTTCACTCTGAGGTTGGTGAGATCTTGACCCAGAGAGGTGGTGGAAGTCTTGTCCCTGGCATCACTCCAGGTCAGGTTGTTTGGGACTATGAGCTCTGGTTGCAGATGTCCCTGCTGCCTGCAGGGGGTTGGACTACATGGCCTTTAAAGGTCCCTTCCAACCCAACCCATTCTGTCTGACTGTGAGAGTGGAGATCTTCCACCAAAAATTTGAGCATGAGGCCAGAGGAGTTCTCTGTCGTGGTGTTTGAGACCTCACCTCCAATCCTGCCTCCTGCTCTGCACAGCTCTCTGCTCCAGCTCTCCAGCAGAAGGAGGACTCAGAGCTGCGGGAGTGAGGCCAGAGGAGGCCACAAAGATGCTGCCAGGGCTGGAGCAGCTCTGCTGTGAGCACAGGCTGAGGGAGCTGGGGGGGGTGCAGCCTGCAGAGGAGAAGGCTCCAGGTGGACCTCAGAGCTGCTGCCAGTGCCTGAAGGGATCCTGCAGGAAGGCTGCAGAGAGACTTTTGCTGAGGGGGTCTGAGCCAGGCCAAGGGGGAATGGTTTGGAGCTGAGGCAGAGCAGGGTTAGAGTGGAGCTGAGGAAGTTCTGCATTGTGAGGGTGGTGAGAGTGGCACAGTTTACTGTGGATGTCTCCTCCTTGGGGATGTTCAAGGCCAGGCTGGATGAGAACTTCAGCAGCTGAGTCTAGTTGAGAGGTGTCCCTGCCTGTGGCTGGGGGGTTGCAGTAGATGATTTCTGAGGTATCTTCCAACCTGAGCCATTCTGTGACTGTGATTCTATGATGATGGAGGTGACAGGACTCCCTTTTCAGCAATTTTTCTAAACCTCCATCTTCCTTCTTTCTCCAAGTGATTAAAAGCTGCCTACAATTCCAGCAGAACATTCACCCTCCCCTTCCTTGGCCACTCCGGTGCTGGCCTGTACCTGCCGCTTGCTGCTGCTGCAATTCAGCATCACTGCTGTGGCTAATTGCAGCACAACAACAAAGCAGAGAAAAAACACAGGAGAACACAGAGTGTTTGAGCTGCCAGGCTCTCTGTGCCAGGTGCAAAGCCCTGACTCTGCCCATCCAACACTCCCTGTGCCCTCAGAGCCTCCTGTGCCCAGCGCCTGCTCCTGCTTACACAGCAGCAAACGAAATGCTAAAGCCTGGTGTCAGTAAGAGAAGAGCAGCTCCACTGAGCTGAGCTCTGCAAGCCCTCAGGTGAGAGAGAGAAGAGCAGCTCCACTGAGCTGAGCTCTGCAAGCCCTCAGGTGAGAGAGAGAAGAGCAGCTCCACTGAGCAGGGCTCTGCAAGCCCTCAGGTGAGAGAGAGAAGAGCAGCTCCACTGAGCTGGGCTCTGCAAGCCCTCAGGTGAGAGAGAGAAGAGCAGCTCCACTGAGCTGAGCTCTGCAAGCCCTCAGGTGAGAGAGAGAAGAGCAGCTCCACTGAGCAGGGCTCTGCAAGCCCTCAGGTGAGAGAGAGAAGAGCAGCTCCACTGAGCTGGGCCCTGCAAGCCCTCATGGGAGCATGGAAATAGAGTGGAGCTGAGTCTTGGCTCCTCTCCACCCACACTCCCAGCACCTGTGGATGGGACCCCTTGCTCTGGCCTGTGGTGATTTGGTGAGCAGGTAGATTGCTGTGTTGCTCCAGATGGGGCAGAGGAATAATGCTCACACAGAGGGGGCTGCAGAGTTGGGAAGTTGGAATGGAAAGGCTATGTACAAACACTGAACTCCTTCCAGTGCTGCAGAAACACACACTGCAGTGCTGCAGAAGCACACACTGCAGTGCTGCAGCTCTGTACTGGTGAGCAGATATAAAATGCACAAATTGACATCCAGCCTTGGCCCAGTCCTTCCACCTGGGCTTACAACAGTCTCGTTAGGCCAGAACCTCCCCTGACCACATCTCAATTTCACAGCCCTTCCCCTCCCCATAGCTCCCTCCCCAGCCCTAAACAGTAAGAATGAGCTCTGCCAAGGCCTCTCCAGGCTGCCAGCATCCCCATACCAAATACTGGGATAAGGAAGGCTGTGCTGCTGGGGGAGGTGGGCAGGAGAAGGGCAGACAGTGACTTTGCAGACAGGTTTACAGGGATGCAGGCTTTGGGAAGAAATGCCAGGATTACACTTCCCAGCACACCTCCTGGACCTCTCTAGCTTCTGGAGTTCTTCAGCTTTGTGGCTCTTACAGACACACACAGGCTCAAACTCTCACACAGCCCCAGCCCCGTGGTGCTTCGCAGCAGTGCCTGCTGCCCCAGCTGCACAGGCAACTCCTGTGCCTTCAGCCCCTGGGGACCCCCATCCTCCAGCCTCCCTGTTTCCAGCTGCTTAGCTGAATGCCCCTGGGAGCAGCCTGGCTGGGACCATGGTGGGTGGTGGTGCCCTGGGCAAACCTCTTTGTCTGTCCTGGCTGGCAGCTGTCGGAGACCCTGCGGTCGTGCTCAGCCTCAGATGAGGACATCGTGGGAGCCATGCGGCGTTGCTGGGAGGAGAACCTCTACTTGCTGTGCCCACACTCGGCTGTGGCTGCTCACTACCACTACTGCCAGTCAGATGGGTAAGGATAGGGGTGCTGAAAGGAGGCTGCAGTGAGGTGGGGGTTGGGCTCTGCTCCCTGGTGATGGAACAAGAGGAAATGGCCTGAAATTGTGCCAGGGGAGGGTTAGGTTGGAGTAGATCTTTTGAGGTCCCTGACATGATTCTATGATCCTATGAGGAAAAATTCCTTTGCTGCAAGAGTGGTCAGGGATTGGCACAGGCTGCCCAGGGAGGTGGTGGAGTCCCCCTGCCTGGAGGTGTTCACAAAGCTGCAGATGTGGTGCTTCAGGACATGGGGCAGTGGTCATGGTAGTTGGGTTATGGTTGGAGTCGATGACCTCAGAGGCCTTTTCCAAGCCTGATTCCATCACTTCCTGCTGTGCAGCACCTCAGCTCAGCTCTGGCTCTGCTCTCCTTTGCAGCACACCGCGCTGCTGCCTGGCTCCAGCCTCCCCAGCCAAGTTCCCAGAGGCTGTGCTCCGAGCTGGCCTGGCTCCCCAGGCTCCCCCTGCCATCGCCGCCTTGGCAGCCATGGAGAGCAGATCCACGCCCCTGGAGCGGGACCAGGACTGGGCACAGGTGCTCCGGGAGCGGATCCAAGCGGCGGCAGAGCGGCGGGGGGCGGCTGGGCAGGGAGTCTCTCAGAGCTGAGCTGCCAGAGCAGGGCTGGCAGCAGAGCCCCGTGCTGCGGTGGGAGAGGAGCCTGCGCTCCCCTGCAGGGAGCCAGCAGCTAGGGCAGACTCTGCTCGGTGGGACCTTTCCATACTGCTTGCAGTAAAGAACTCTGCAGCTCTCTCCTCTTTTTCCTACTGATTCATCCTGACCGAAGCCTCCTGCTCCAGCGTCCCTGCTGGTGCAGAAAGCTCCCTCAGCACTACCCACAGTCACTGCCTTCCTGAGCATCACCCTGAGCTGCTCCAGCCCCGTGCTGGGGGACTCAGCCCAGCCATCCCAGCAGCACCCAAGATGACAGTCTCCCTTTGGTGGTGCCCAGTGACAGGACAAGGAGCAGTGGGTATGAGCTGGAGCCCAGGAGGTTCCACCTCAGTGTGAGCAGACACTTCTCTGGTGTGAGGGTGCTGGAGCCTGGAGCAGGCTGCCCAGAGAGGCTGTGGAGTCTCCTGCTCTGGAGCCTTTCCAACCCCCCTGGGTGCGTTCTGTGTGCCCTGCCCTGGGTGCTGCTGCTCTGGCAGGGGGATTGGGCTGGATTGGAAGGTCCAACCCCTGCCATTCTGTGATTCCATGCTCAAGAAGAAATCCTGGCAGATCTGGTGTGGATCTGCTTTGCCCATGCCTGTAATTTAAGCTGTGCCAGGGATCATTCCCAGGCATGGAGACTTTCTCAGTGCTGAACAACAGATGTTTGTCCTGGACACATTTGTCTGAGGAGTTTCTCTCCAGTGCTGTATCTCACAGCTTTGGGGCCTTACCCTGCTGCACACTCTTCCCGGGCAACTTCCACTGAGGCAAATGGGAAATTCCCTTTCTCTTCTCCTGCCTGAAACTTCAGACCTTTCACTGCCACATCCCCATCATATACATATAAATATATAAATACCTTGTGTGGGAGCTGCCTCCACAAGCCATGCATCTGGCAGGAATCTCTTGTGCCTAAAAAGGGTGGGAAAAAAAAATTTAAAAAGGAATAATTACAACGGAGGGGGGGGAGGAAAATCCCCCTTTGCCATCAAAAAAATTCCCCCTTTGACATCAAAGGAAGTCCTGTAATGGGAGGATTAATTTGAAGGTTTAGTGGCATTTAGCAGGGTGAAAGTACCTTCTGTGAAGTGAATCAGCATGGGATGGTGCAGAATGTGCTGGGGGGGGAGTGGGAAGCTTTGCCTGGCTGCAAGCTGCCTCGCTGGCACCTGGGCAGCCTTCTCCTCGGCTCCCCCCAGCCCGGTGCCGCCTCCTTCCATCCCACCGAAACTCTTCGGGAGAGGAGGGACTCACCCCGCAGCCAGAGCAGGGGCTGAGGCTGCTCCAGCCCAGTTAATGGCTAAGAGAAACGTTTTGTTGAGCACGAAGGAAAAACCTGCAGCTCCTGGAGGCTTTTGATGTGTTCAAAGCTAGCAGCAATTCTAGTGTGGACCAAGCACCCGGGAGGAAAACGGTGGTGGGGTCCAGGGAAGGTCAGATGCTCCCTGGATGCCCAGTGACAGGACAAGTGGCAATGGGTGGAAATTCAGGCATAGGAGGTTCTATGTGAACCTGAGGTGGAATTTTAACCTGTGAGGGTGACAGAACACTGTAACAGACTGCCCAGGGGGGTTCTGGAGTCTCCTTCTCTGGAATTCCTTCTCTGGATATTCAAGAATTGTCTGGATGTGTTCCAGTGTGATCTGCTCTGAGTGATCCTGCTCTGGCAGGGGGCTGGACCAGATGATCTTTCAAGGTCCCTTTCAGCCTCTGACATTCTATGATTCTATGATCATCCACACCTCCTTAACAGCCAGACCAGCCACCTAAATGCCTCTGATAGAAGCAGCACTGCAGCCTTGTCCTCAGGAGCAGCCTTGCCCCAGAGGTTGGCTTTTCAGTGAGGGGCAATGCACCAGATCCTCGGTGGTGCTGGTGAGAAGCCCCCTGCCTGCCATGGTTGGCTGCCTCTTTGGTGGATGCAGAGGTTATACTGGTTGGACTCCACCACCTCTCAGATCTTCCTGCATGCTGTGGTTCTCTGCCAGGCCTGGCTGCACAGAGGTGATTTGGCTGTTAGTCATGGCTGCAGACACTCCTGAAGTCACACCCAGCTCTGCATCCAAGCAAGAGCTCGCAGATCTGGCTCCTGGCTGGGACTGGAGCAGGAAGGGGAGGTGGGAGGGTGAGGGGCTGGACCCAGACCCCAACAGCAGGGGAAGCAGCAGGACAGGCAGGGTGGGGGTCACTGGACCTGCAGCATGGCAAAGCCCTGGTGGGCTCTGCCAGCACAAACCATGGCAAATGCATCCCCATGCTGCCCTCCTGGTGCCCCAGGGCAACAAGATGGGTAAAGGCCCTGACCTTGCTGTGTGTGATGCCCACGTGGGCTGAAAAGTTACCAGCCACCTCTGAGGATACCCCTGTGGGGTGCAGGTGCTGCTTATGTCCCAGTCCAAACCAGGTGGGAGTTGAGCAGGACACTGTGAAAGCTTTCTCTGGCATTTCTGGTGGTGGTGAGGCTGGCAGAGCCTGTTTCACAGCTGGGGTGCAGGCAGAGGCAGCAGAGCCAGGCTGGGCTGGCAGAGGGCAATGCATGGCTGCACATGGCAGTTCAGCTGCCTGGGGTGTGAGGATGAACCCAGGCATGTCATGCACCACCACCTGCTCAGGGACATAGCATCCCTGGCACACTGGGAGCTCCCACAGGCTCCAAACTGGGTGCTCAGTGCCCTGCTCACCCATCCTCAGGTCTCCTCAGGACTGAGAGGGAAGGTTGGAAAGTCAGGCAGGAAAGTGGTGCTCCTCACCAGCACTCAGAGCAGCTGCTGCCTGTGACAGGCTGTGACAGGCTGACATGCTCCTGGGGCTGGCAACATATTAGCTCTTCACCTTCCTAGAGCCCATCACAAACCCAGGCCAGCCTTGTGAAATAACGAATCCCACACAGCAACTGCTCAAGCTTTGCTCCAGAACACGTTCCAATTTCAGGTCCTGCCCCACAGGCTGCTCTGACCCATGTGGTCCAGGAGACAGTGATGCAGAGGAGCCAGACACCATCTCTCGTGGGGACCCAGAGGTCAGGAGGGGATGTGCTGGGACCTGTTCCTAAGGCTTGCATACCTCGAGGAGAGAGTAGGAATGGAGATGCAAGGTGTTGGGTTAGAACTGCAGTGTGCTGGGAGAGAGGAACAGGGACCCCTGTGGCTCAGCTGCAGGTGCTAGCCAGCAGCTCACACAGCCCAAAGCACCTTGCTGCCTGTAGCCATCTGTGGGCACGTCCAACAAGGCATGGAAGTGCCTGTCCTCTGAGTGAGCTGGGATCTGGCTGGCTGCACCCGGGGGCTTGCCTTTCAGCTGCCTTCCTGGGACATAGGAGTCAGCCCCCAGCAGCAGGGCCGTGCTGTGCTTCATCACCCCAAACACTGCCCCCCGGCAATGCTGCTGAGCCAAGGGGAGCTGGCGCTGGCTGGGTGAGAGCTCGGGGGGTGTGAGACCCCTCCCCACTGGACTGCAGAAGACGATGCCGTTGCCCACAAGCAGGGCAGTCCATCCTTCCCCTGTGCTTTGCCATCATGTCCACCCCCATCTTCCAGCTCCTGGCCACCCAGCGGAGAAGTGATGCAGGGACCTTGCCTTTGCTGACCCGGGCACCACCTTCCTTGCTCCGGCGTTGCCTTTGCGGGCTGGGAGAAGGAGGAGTAGGCAACGTCGTGAGTTACAAGGCAGTGCTTTAAAGCAGGGCTCTGGAGGGTTGGGAGTTGAATTATTATTTATAACAACCTGGGGGTGCTGTGCAATTCATGGCCAGGTATGAAGACAGGCGCTCAGACATGGGGATGACCCAGCCTGAGTGCTGAGATAGAAAGGCAGATGGATGGATGGATGGATGGAGATAAGCTTCTTGCCCAGGAGAGCTGGAGACTGCAAAGCCTGCTCGTGTAGCCCTCTGCAGTCCCGGGGTAGCAGCTGCCCTGCAGTCCTCTCACTCCAGCAGAAGTAATCTCAAATCTTCTGCAGATCATTTGTCTGCTCCTTTCTTAAAGTTAACTCATCCCAAGCCCAGGGAGGAAGAAAAAGAAAAAACAACAGGAATAAAAAAGGAGTTGCTTTGTTGTTGCAATTTGCTGCTAGGCATTCCTATGTGTGCTAATGATAAGTATTAATTAAGCAGCTTGGTGTTGTCTTGTAAATGCAGCTCTTTCGGCTGTAATTAAGCACAGACACCCAGCCCTTTCTGTCTGCAGAGAGAGCAGCAGGCAGACCTCCCCAGCCCCGCACCGCTGCTGGGAGCAGGAGCAAAGTGGAGAATGAGGCAAAACCAGTTTGCATTAAAGCTCACCCCCCGTGCCTGTCCTTCCCGGGGAAAGCAACCATCTCCAGGAAGTTCAAAGAATGTGACTCCCAACGTCCCAGCCCTGCAATCAAAGCGAGCTCTTGTGCCCTGGAGAGCTTGCAGCTTCAAACGTTCTGAAGCAGAGGAGATCACTTCGTTTGATCTCTGGCACAAGGCAGGCTGTGGAACATCGCTGCCGTGTTCGTCGTTGTTGGCCTGTGAACGCCTCTGTCTGGAGACAAGAGTCCATCCCTCTCACCTGCTGATTGCTTTCCCCAGGTCTTTTTCACCCTTGCTCTGAACCCCCCCAGGCGCTGCCGTACATCCCCATCCCTGTCCTGCTCCCGGGGTCAGTACTCATCTCCCAGCACAGGGAGTGCTCCCTGGGGGAACCTGACCTCCCTCCAAACCTGCTGCCCTCTCACCTCACCACCTTCAGCAGAGACTCAGCACTAAAGCTCTCCAGAAATGCAAAGAAGTCAGATGTTCACCCCAAGTAAAATTTGCCCTGTGACTGCAGTGCTGAACACCCTACACCTGGCACTGCTCCTGCCCTCAGAGGCAGCTGCTGCTGCTCCACAAGCACGTGAAGAGAAGCTGGCACCTGCTGTAGCTCTGGAGGACTTGCTTGAGGGACACCCTGGTCACAGCTGCACCATGACAGACAAGTTCCTGTTCCACAGCCAGGGGAGGAGTGTGGGGAGTGTGGGAGGGAAGAACGCAGGGTGGATGGAGACAACTCCTGCCTGTCACCCACGTTCACAGACTGCATTGGATTGGCAGGGATACTCACAGGGCATCCTGTGCCACCCCCTGCAGTCACAGGGACACCTCCAGCTACAGCAGGCTGCACAGGGACACATCCAGGCTGATCCTCAATGGCTCCAGGGACAGAGCCTCAAGCACAGCCCTGGGCAGCCTGTGCCAGTGTCTCACCACCCTCACTGTGCACAACTTCCTCCTGATGCCCAACCTAACTCTGCCCTGCTCCAGTTCCAACCATTGCCCTCGGCCTATCCCCACAGGCCCTTCTGAACAGTCCCTCCCCAGCCTGCTTGCAGGTCCCCTGCAGATACTGAACTGCAGCTCTGAGGTGTCCCTGGAGCCTTCTCCAGGCTGCACAGCCCCAACTCTGCCAGCCTGTTACATTCATCCACACATCTGCCATGACTGGACCTGGCTCTTCACAGACAGCAGCAGTGAGGAGCAACTTCCACCTGTGTGGTTCTTGGATAGGAACACTTAAGGATGGATTTGTGTGATTCATAACCTGAGATCTGCAGAGTATGTGTGAAAATATCCAGAGCACACAGGACAGCCACACTGCCTGCTGCCAGGGGGCCCTGAGCTGGGGCAGTGCAGCTCTCCAGGTGATGCTCTCTGCCTTGGTGGCTCCCCCACTTCTCAGAAAACAGCCACAGCCCTTTTTTTGGGGTCCCATCTGCCCAAGGCTGGATTTGGTGAGGGTTCTTTTGTCCTCCCGATCCTGTACAGGGAAGGGGTAACTCAGAAAGGGGTCCAGGACACTCCACAGGCTCGTCCCTTGGCAAGGGAGCACAGGGCTGGAAGCATCTTTGGGGCTGTGGATATGGACAGTAGCAGAAGTGGCTCTGAAGAGGACATTTCACAGTTATTTGCATTTTAGAAATGAGAAAAGAGAGAAATACGAAAAGGAGAAAGTAAACTGGCACAGGCTGCCCAGGGGTGTGCTTGAGGCCCCATCCCTGGAGACCTTCAGGGTCTGCCTGGATGTGTCCCTGTGCAGCCTGCTCTAGCTGGAGGTGTCCCTGCTGCCTGCAGTGGGGTTAGACAAGATGCCCTTTGAAGGTGCCTTCCAACCTGATGCAATCTGTGATCTGCAAAGCTACCTTGCAAATATTTAATTAAAAAGGAATCTGGATTTGTCTGGATTGTAACAAAGGACTTGTTCCACCAAAACTGAGCTAGTTTGGAAGACAAAAAAAAAATGTATTTTGAGCTTAAAACATTACATACATATGAAAGCCAAAATGACTCACATTTAGTTCACACAGTTTGAGTTTTGGGTAAGGAAGCATCTTGAGAAATGTTTCAAATACTCAGAATCTTTACAACACCACATCACAAAAAAGATGATATGGGGGAGAGGGAAAGTGTTGCCTTGGTGGAGCAAGACAGCCAGGGAGGAGAGGAGCCAGCAGCTGCCCTGACACCCCTGGGATCACCCTGAGCATTTTAAGATCTTGAGCTATTGAGAACAAAAGGTCTGTGTTCTCCTTTTTGCTCTCTAGGTCTCTGCTTTTTGGGGGCTCCCAAAGTTGTTCAGCATTTTTAGGGCAGGTTAGAAGCTGCTTCTTAACAACAGTGGAGTGGAAAGGCACACATAATATGGCTCCAGGAGGGTGGAAATAACAATTCCTGTGGGGGTAAAACTAATGAAGAAGAGATGAGCACAGGAGGACAGGGATATTTCAGACAATCCTTCACTGTCCACCTCCTTGCTCTTGCTTTGGGGCTCCTTGAGCAGAGAGTTTGCACAGCCTGGTGCATGTGGAGATGTGAACACCACGCAGTGGGATGCTGCAGTGCAGGGTAGGGAAGGCAGAGAGGCTGTGTGTGAATCACAGCAGCACAGAATGGTAGGGGTTGGGAGGGAGCTCTGGAGATGAGTCCCTCCTGCCAAGGCAGGGTCACCTGGAGAAGGTCACACAGGAACATGTCCAGGTGGGTTTGGAGTCTCTCCAGAAATGGAGACTGCACAACCTCTTTGGACAGCCTTTTGGTGTCTGACACATGGAATAGAGCAGGACTCACTCTGCTAGGTCTGGACTGACAGGGACAGGGAGATGATGTTTTAGCTGCTGAGGTTTACAACCACAGCTTTAAGCAAGAGTAGCTTCTGGGGATGGGGTCTTTGCTGTCGCTGACTTTCTGCATGACCTTAGGAAGCATCCATATGGTGCTGGGACCAAGGGGGCCCTCCCACAGCCCACCTAGCCCTTGGCTCCAGTCTGGGCACTGCCACCTGGGTGACTCCTGGGGTCCCAAGCTGGCTGTCACTTCCTCACCCTGAGCTTGGTCCTCTGCAGCAGCACTTGGTCCCTACCTGCCCGTCAGAGCAGCAGCATCCAGCCCCTGGAAGCTCCTCGCTTCCGCTCCTCCGGGATGCTTGTGGGGATTAGCAAAGCTCTGCTCCCTAAACCCATCACATGCGTCTCAATAGTTTTAATTGTTGCCTTTAAGATAATTACAGGCTGCAGAGTGCAGACAGGAAGAGCCCTGTGGATTTACACCCTTGTGTACGGTGCAGGAGATTTGCCACTTAGCAGTGTTTTTTCCTGCTTAGGAGAGAGGTTTGCAAGGAGGGAAGGACTGCAGAGCCCAGTCCCCCATGGCTGGAACAGCTGGAGCAAGGTGTCCCTCCCCTCTCTGACTGCCCCAGGGCAGAGCATCCCCCAGCAGCAGGCTCCTGCTCATTTAAGCCACAACTTTTCCTCAAGTCTGGGGGAAACACATCCCTGGAGTGAGCAGGATGCTGAAATCCAGGCTCACAGCAGGACAGGGACAACTCAGGGTGCCTCTTGCCCACAGATGAGGCATTAGCTTCACTCAGCCCCAGCACCCTCCTTGGCTCTCAGTGGGTTATTTTAGGGTGTTTCGGTTTGTCCTGGTCCCTGGCTGCCTACCCATCACCGGAGAAAAGATTTCCCTCTCCCAGCCTCTCCCACAGCCTGGAGCCATTCAGTAGGAGCGAGGACAGGGTGCCTGCTTTTCCCCTCTTCACGCCTTTCTAGCAGTTCTTTTGTTGGCGCTCCCCGCAGGGCAGATCTCAGGGATAGGAGAAGTTGCCAGGTGCGGGGACAGCGCTGAGGACCGCCCTGGGGGCACAGAGCTCCCCCGGGGCTGGCCATGCACAGTGGGGGTTGTCTTCTAAAGACGCTGCTGTGCCCTGATGGAGAACATCTTGAGCACCAACGTTAGAGCCCTCAGGCTAATCCACACAGGCACACTCGCCCAAGGGCACCAGCCTGTTCTCCTGGCCAGGCTCTTGCTTTGCCATGCTTGAAGGTGCTGCTGCTCATGGCTGGTTCGTTCACATCCCTCTGATGGATGGGACCAGCAACAGTCCCATAGCACTGAGCCTGGATGGCTTTGCTCATATCCACCTGACTTGGTGCTGAAGAGGATGAGTGCTTCTTGCCAGTCTCTCCCCACCCTCACTGTGCACAACTCCCTCCTGATGCCCAACCTAACTCTGCCCTGCTGCAGTTCCAAACCATTGCCCTCAGCCTATCCCCACAGGCCCTTCTGAACGGTCCCTCCCCAGCCTGCCTGCAGCTCCCCTGCAGATACTGAACTGCAGCTCTAAGGTCTCCCTGCAGCCTTCAACTACAACTTTGGCAGCTTCTCCAGCAGGAGATGGAAAACTCTCCACCTCTCAAATATTTCCTGACCAAACAAAATAAATCCCAACTCACAGCCCAGTTTTTCCTTGAGGCTTTCTCCAGCCTGGTGTGTCAGTATGAGCCCCAGCAAGGCATCTCTGCCCTTGTGCTAGTAGTAGCCTCTTTACACCTGGGGCAAGATCTCACCTAAGCACCAGGAATGGCTCTGGTTCAGCCTGCTGGCTGCAGGGCATCTCCCAGCCAGGCTGATCTGGATGATCACAATGATCTGGAGTCCTGTGTACCGTTCTGGAGCCCCCAGCANACAGACATGAAAGCAGCAGCCTGTGGGGCTGATGTGGGGCACAGCACACTGAGGATGTGATGTGTTTTGGGATCTAATCCATAGAAATCTGTTTGATAGTACTCCTAAATTCCTACCCTGCTTCCACCCTAACTCCTTACCTGGAAATAATCCCAGCAGGAAAGAAGGGAATAGCTCAATTATGAATGTGATGAGGGTGAGCAGGCTTCTGGGTGCAGGGATGGAGATGGGCTCCATTGCTACTGCCAAGGTCAGTTTTGAGGACCTGCTCTACCCTCCTTGTGGGGTTCAGACCTACAGAGATGTCAAATCCACCCTAGATCCAGAGCTGAGCATCCCAAGGGGCTCTTGGAGGGGGGGGATATCCTCCTCCATGAGCTTTCCACCAGTGGCCCTCCAGATGCCAGCCCTCTTCTCCCTCTGCCCTTGCCCTTTCCCTCTCCCCATGTGATGTGAAGTCAAACAATCAGTTATTGCTTTATTGCTTTCCACCCCTCACGGACACCTGCCTTGCCGCAAGGGCTGTTAACGTTTGCTAATAGAAGCAGCTCCAGTAAGGACAGGCTGGCTCCCCAGACTGCCCGCCCGGCCTCATCTCCCAAACTGGTTCTGGCACAAGCAGGGCTGTGAACGAGCCCTTTCTGCCCATCCACGGGATTATCAGGCATCTCCGCAGCCAGCCCCAGCCCTCCTCTCTCATTCCTAGTTAATTGGTGTGAAATTGGAGCAAGTTCTCAGGTGATAATGTGTTTGCATTTACTGCTTCACTGCACCACCCTAGCCACTCAATCCCAGCTTCATTAAAGCCTCAATCTCAGCTTTTGCTCCTGGCTGTGAGCTTCAAACCCTATTTCCTGCATGGCAGACATACAGCCTAACACATGTCAGGAAGACAGCTTGAGCAGAGCTGCTGGGAACAAGCAAAGCTCCTGCCTGGGCACCGCTCCGGGAAAATCACGTCCGCGGCAGGAGAGATGCTCCGAGTCCCCTCCACGGCTCCACGCTGCCTTGCTTGGCTCCCGTGCTTAAATAAGGCATATTTTGTACCCTTTAATTACGCCTGATTAATGAACTATTTTTTATTATTATTTTTTTTTCTGCAGCACTTTGAAGATAAAAAAGCCTTCATCTGAATTCTGTGATTAGTATTTAAAGGCTCAGGTGAAGCATTTGTAG
>WBNM01026622.1:5471-44685 GCA_013399055.1 Ramphastos sulfuratus
TTCCCTTCCCTTCCCTTCCCTTCCCTCACTCTAACTCCTTTCCTTCTTTTCTTTCTCTATCATCTCAGTAACTGCAGCAATATCACAGAATCACAGAAACATTCAAGTTGGAAAAGACCCTCAGGATCACCAAATCCAACTGATAGCCCTAATCTACAAGGTTCATCCCTAAACCATATCCCCAAGCATCACATCTAGACAACCTTTAAACACATTTGACTCAAGCACCTCCCTGGGCAGCCCATTACAATGCCTGACCACTCTGACATTTTTTTCCTAATATCCAGCTTAAACCTACCCAGTCACAGTTTGAGGCCATTCCCTCTTGTTCTATCACTAATTACATGTGAGAAGAGACCAGCAGCAGCCTCTCTACAATGTCCTTTCAGGTAGTTGTAGACAGCGATGAGGTCTCCCCTCAGCCTCCTCTCTTTCAAAGTAAACAACCCCAGCTCCCTCAGTTGCTCTTCATAGGGTTTATTCTACAGGCCCTTCTCCAGCTTTGTTGCCCTCCTCTGGACCCACTCCAGCACCTTCATGTCTCTCTTGTACTGAAGTGCCCGAAACTGAACACAATACTTGAGGTATATCCTCACCAGAGATGAGAACAAGGAGATATTCAGAGTTTCTTTAGACAAGAACATGTCTATTCTCTCGTATGATCCCATCCTGCCTGCCTCTTCTTTTTTTTTTTTTTTTTTTTTTTTTATAATAANTTTTTTAATAGAGAAATTTCAATGACTACGGTTGCTGAGAGGCCACAACCCCCAGTTTGCAAAGATTATTAGCAGTACTGTCAGGCACCTGCAGACCTCTGCACACTGAACAGAAAGACCTAAGCCAAACCCTTTCTAGAAAGGAGTGTACAAGTAGAACTGATGGAAAACATATGCCTCTTGTGACACCTTTTATCTGAAGACTGATCAAGTAAAAGCCCTCAGCCAGGAAACTGCCAGAATTTTCCAAAGGCAACTCTGCCAGGTTCCAGAAGAGTGCAAGCCTTCTAGAAAACTCAGCTATCCTGCAGTTTTGGCAGTACAATACCATCACAGGGAAATGAGTGGTAGTCGCTTTCTTATCTGAGAGACATTCTAACTTATTTTTAGTATACGAAACTGCTGTGGCTGTGCAACTTTCAGTATTTTCAAAACTCCAAATAACAGAAACTAGGAAGAAAATTCAACACCGAATATTCAAATCTAAGAAGAAAGATATATTCACAGTGCTTGATTCAAATATGATAATTCGATTTCTGTATTAAAATTCATAACCAGACTTAAAAAATAGATTTAAAATAATTAATTTACAATAACTAATTTTTTTCCCCCACATAACTCTGTATATCTCTCAGACTCAATCAGCTTTGTGGGCAGTCTGTTCCAATGTTTGACAACCC
The DNA here is from genome assembly GCA_013399055.1 of Ramphastos sulfuratus. Lineage (NCBI taxonomy): Eukaryota > Metazoa > Chordata > Aves > Piciformes > Ramphastidae > Ramphastos > Ramphastos sulfuratus. The sequence continues at coordinate 6,868 of WBNM01026622.1, forward strand.
TTTCAGTAAAGAATTTTTTCCTAATATCCAATCTAAACCTCCTCTGACACAACCCAAGGCCATTTCGTCTTGTCCTATCACTTATTACTTGGCAGAAGAGGTCAACAACCTCACTACAACCTCCTTTCACATAGCTGTAGAGAAAAATGAAGTCACCCTTCAGCTCCTTTTCTCCAGACTAAACAATCCCAGTTCCCTCAGCCTCTCTTCATAAGAGCTTTCACCTCCTCATAAGCCTTTCACCAGCTTTGCTACCCTTTTCTGGACACACTCCAGCACCTCAGTGTCCTCCTTGTAGTGAGGGGCCCAAAAGTGAACACAGTATTGGAAGAGTGGTCTCACCAGTGCTGTGTACAGGGGCACAATTACTTTCCTAACCCTGCTGGCCACACTATTCCAGATACAGACCAAGGTGCTGCTGGTCTTCTTAGCCACCTGGGCACACTGCAGCTTATCCTCATCTGGCTGTTGACCAACATTCCCAGGTCCTTTTTCACCAGGATGCTTGTACTGTTGTGACACAGGTGCAGGATTCAGCGCCTGGTTTTGTTGAACCTCATGTCACTAGCCTCAGCCCATCAGTCCAGCCTGTCCAGGTTCCTCTGCAGAGGTCTGTGGTAGTGGGTTGGACTTGATGATCTTTGAGGTCTCTTCCAACCTTGCTATACTGTGATACTGTGATACTGTGCCTTCCCAATCTCAAGCAAATCAACACTCCCACTCAGTGTCATCTGAAAACTTACTGAGTGTGCACTCAATCCCCTCGTCCAGATCATTGATAAAGATATATTAAAGAAAAATGATCCAAATATTGAGTCCTGGGGAACCCTACTTGTGACCAGCCACCAACTGGATTTAACTCCATTCCCTGCAGCTCTCTGGGCCCAGCCATCCAGACAGCTTTTAACCCAGCAAAGTGTACTTCTGTTTAAACCACGTATGGCCAGATTCTTCAGGAGACTACTGTGGGAAAACATATCAAAAGCTTCACTAAAATTCAGGTAGTCAATATCCACAGCCTTTCCATCATCCACTAAGAGGGTCACCTTCTCATATCACGATCAGGTTACTCAATCAGGATCTGTCTTTTGTAAACCCATGCCATGTGAAGGCACTCAAGATGATCTGCTCCAGACCTTCTCTGTTGCTGAGTCAGACCGAAAGGTGTCTATTTCTCCAGAGCCTCCTTCTGGCCCTTCTTGTAGATTAGCTAAGTTCCAGTCAATTGGGATCTCCCCAGTTAGCCAGGACTGCTGGCAAGAGATCCAAAGTGGCTTGGTGAACACCTCTGCCAGTTCCTCAGTACTTATGGGTCAGTCCTATCCAGCCGAATAGACTTGTGTGCCTCTAAATGATGTAGTAGGTCACCGGTAATTACCCCTTGGATAAAGGGGTTTTCCTTCTGCTCCTTGTTCCTGACTTCCAGCTCAGGGATCTCACTATTAAAGACTGAGGCAGAAAAAGCATTTGTTACTTCAACTTTTTCTTTATCCTTTGTCACTATGCTTTCCTCTGTGTCCCATAAATAGTGGAAATGATCTTTCTTTATGTCCCAGTTTAGGGCCACGAGCTACTCAGGACTGGATGACAGAGACTATATTTACTCCTTTTGGGGAGTAGAAATGAAAAATGCTGCACAACGATTGGAAGTTTAAAGGTAGATTCTATTTACAAGTACATATGTATGGGATGCATTCAGGTAGAATGAATATATTCACAAAGTAGGCCAAGTCTATCAGACTAAAACCTTCTAGAATCCTCCACACCATTCAGTCTCAGCAGGCCTGAGAGCCCTCCCCAGCTCAGGCCTGCAAGGCCTCAGCATGCTTGATGATGCACCTCAGAATTCCCTGCTGGCTAGCAGCCATCTCCCCGACACAAGCCATGAGATAAGCAGGGGGGTGCACTCCTCTCCAGAGGGGAGAGAGGCGGAGTAGGGAGGAGAAGAGAGCAATATCAGCCAGGCACTGCTTTAAATGAGCTCTGATACCGGGAAGTGGAATAGAATAGCAATGTTACGATATCCCGAGATGACCCCTTCTGTTCCTCGGGACTATCTCTTTTTGGAGGACTGTGTCTTTGTGGTCTTCTTAAGGGAACCTGGGCCCTGAAACCACCACACTTCACTTCTCTATGGAGATCTAACAAAAGAGTCTGCTTCATTCTCTTCTTAATGTAATTATTTTCTATTGCTTCTGTAAGCTCCTCGCTTATTATTTCCATCTCTGTTTGCCTTCCTCTTTAAGATCCAGCTCGACCAAAAGAGCAGCACAAGGCAAGACACACAAAAAGCCTTCTTCACTATTACTCAACTGCACATTTTATAAGGGAAATAACTGTGCTAAAGCAACAGCAGAGATGCCACACTTTATGTGACTAAGCCACATTCCTTTTCATGGTCTGTGTGCATTCCAGAATCACAGTGGGATGAATTTTAACAGTAAAACGATAACTATCAGAGGCTGACCAGTTTCTGAAAGTGTATGGACAGAAGTGGAGCAATCGAGGTCAACACTGACAATTTACACATGAGGTTTTTCGCTTCTCTTCCGCTTTGGGTGGTGAATGGCTGGAGAGTAGCCCTGAGGAAAAGGACCTGGGGGTCTGGGTTGATGAGAAGCTCAACATGAGCCTGCAGTGTGTGCATGCAGCCCAGACAGCAACCGAGTCCTGGGCTGCATCAAGAGCAGCGTGGCCAGGAGGGCAAGGGAGGGGATNAATGATGCATTTCAGTGGGCAGTTACTTTATAGATTAAAAAATAAGCAAATACAAGAAAAATAAATGGATCCCTTTGATATTATTTCTTTTATTACTACATCTTATTGATCTTGAATCTAATTTCAGCATCTCCTAATTGCTATCTGAAGATCAGTCAGCTCATCTTAAATGAGTTGAGTGGCAGTCATAGTGGTCTTTCAAGTGAGCTGTGCCCAGAGGAATCATGATCTGCTTTCACATTGCCCAACAAAGGAAAAAGCACTGCACAGAATCATGCACTCTCTTTTACCATCAGTGCTACCATAGCAACAAAGATTCCTGATTGAAGTTATAACCTGAGTTTGCTGAGAACTGTACCTGTTGAGTGAGATCAGTTGGGTTCCAGAGAGTGAAAGGTTACACAAGAGACAAAACCAAAGAACAATGGCAACAAAAGGGAGCAAAAAAGCACAGAAAGTGCTCTCTCTATCATGACAGAACTACCAATGAATGTTAGGTCACTCTTAGCATGGATTTTTTGTGGGAATTATATCTCGCTCCAAACCAGGTTTGCATGCTATGTAGTCACCAAACCACAGCTTCTGCCTGCCAGCAGATTAGCAGCTCAATATCTTTCCAGATACCCTTGCATTGATCCAACACCCCACTCTTCTGACCATCTACACACAGTAAACTTCTTAGCCTCACGGTACAAAATGTCAAACACAAAAGGCTGTGAAGCAACCCTCCTTTTTGTAGGTGAATGCATTATAAGGGAATACTTCTTAAAGCATTAAAAAGAATTTAAAAAAAAAAAAAAGTGAATATGTTCCAGAACTCAAGGAGGTCCATGAGTTCAAAAGAGACTTGGACCCTCATGAATAAATTCAGGCATTTCCTGAATGTAAAAGGAAAATGCATCTTTGTACAGGAAACTGCAAGCCAAAATCCACTACATCAGTCAGAATTAAAAATAAAAAAAAAAGCCTCCCATGAAAAATATAACAACACACAATCCACGTAAAGGCCTATGAGGAAGGCCCAGGTGGTCACCTAGAATCCTTGGAGTGGACAAGAGGTTTACAGGGAGCACAGAACAGTGCTCTGTGAGCTCAGCAATATGTGCTGCACAGGCTACCAGTCTAGTCAAGCTAGTCAAGAGATGACCAGCCTTGAGCAACAGAGATCTAAATGACTTCATATCATTTAGCCTGGCACATGGAGACTGCTCTCAGGAGCATATTAGTCAAACAGACTTTGCCATGCTGTGGTTTTAGAATACCTTTTTTTCCTCTTGCCTCCTTGATGAAAGAGTCAAATGATAAACTAGATACCCTCTAATTCCAACACAGACAGTCTGAAAACACCTTATAAACTCTAAAGAACACTTGCAGGCATAAAGCAAGGCAAAGTCGAATTTTCCAAGCTCTTATTCACTTGTGTCAGCTTTTGGCTTGTATTACTGAAACTTTGGTATTTGCATTTGTAGATTAATTCTTTTACATTGAGGCTATCTCCAAAGATTCTGGGCTCTGTAGCTGGGTCCGAAGAACAATCTTTCCCTTGCTTGTCAACAGAAATTCCACATTGATCTGCAAGTATTCTCTTCAACAAAATTCAATTGATGGCCAAAACCAGCAGGACAATCCATGCACGGCACATCTGAACTAAAAGTACTATAACAAGTGCATCAGATCACCTGCAGTATTGAAAACACTCCAGGGAAAGGACTCTTGCCTGTAAGTGGAAAGACTTTTAAAGATAGATTTATCAAACAGCTGCACCATAAGGGAACCAACCACCAATAACACTTCAGAAAGAAGAAAATAGCTACAAATAGGCTGAAGAATCCAGCTGGGAGCACTACAGTTTAGCTAGTTGTTAAAAAACAAGTGTAGACAGCAAGAACCAAGAGAAAATAAATGTTGACACTTTAGAAAAATTCAGCTCTAATCCAACAGTGAGATACAAGGATGATGGTTGGACTCAAATATCTCTCCTATGAAGAAAGACTGAGAGATTTGGGGTTGTTTAGTCTTGAGAAGGCTAAGAAGAGATCTTATGTCTATAAATATCTGAGGGGTGGCTGCCAAGATCAAGGTGATAGTGAATTTTCAGTGGTGCCCAGTGATAGCACAATGAACAACAGGTACAAGCTAGAACACAGGAAGCTCCACCTCAATATGAGGAAAAACTTCTTTACAGTGGCGTAGCAGAGCCCTGGTCCAGGCTGCCCAGAGAGGTTGTGGAGTTTCCATCTCTGGAGACTTTGAAAATCTGCCTAGACGCATTCCTTTGTGGACTGCCCTAGGTGATCCTGCCTTGGCAGGGGTTTGGACTCAGTGATCTCTAGAGGTCCCTTCCAGCTGCTAACATTCTGTGATTCTGTGAGTTCATAAGCACTGCTATCATCTTTTATTCATATCAACTAGTTCTAATTGATGGTTCGTATTTAGCTACAACACAGAGAAGTCCAGTTTTCAATTTCTATTTTGATCAAAGAAGATCAGTCAAAGCCATTTGGTTGAGGTCTAACAGCTTCCTATGAAATCACCATTGCGAAGAAGTTTGAAAAGGTAAAAATGGTTTGGGAGTTACCTGCCCCTCACACTCTATGAAAATGACCCAGACTAGACTCAGCCGGCTGGAAGTTAAGCATGAAGCTCTATTTACAGCTCAGCACAATATACAAGCAGATATATACACAATATACAGGAATATTTACAGAAATATATAAGTTAAAGGTAATACAGAAATACAACACCCCTCCCAGAAATCAGAGTCCCCAGGAGGGCACCCAACCACCCTTCCACCTTCTTTCCACCCCTCTACCTTACCCCAGGGTCTGCCTTATGTGCAAGGTGAGTTTGGAGGATCGGCCAGGGGAGTTAGAAGCAGAATGATTAGTTAGGTTACACAGCAGAAGCCCAGAAGACACACCAGCTCCCAGAGAGAGAGAGAAATTCTCTGTTATCTATGTTTATGTCCTTGTTTTTGTACATCTTAGCAAGCCTATGAGTGAAGTAGATATCAGCATTGTTTTCGCAGCCTATAATCTAATTTTTTTCATTAAAACATTCCAATTAGCCTCAAACCAGCACAAGTTACTGCAAAGAAATAGATTTATGTAATTAATTTGTTATTTAATTACTGGAGATAAGATAAACAGAAATAGTTCACTGGGTTAGCTGCATTAAAGTACACGTTGTTTAGTAATTTAATGTTTGGGACAGTGGTACTTCCAAAATATGAAAGCAAATAAAACTGCCTTAGAGTTTGCTTCCCAAAGGAACAAAAAAAAAAAAAAAATTTATTTCTTAACACAGAATTAAAGCCTTTGAATTTCTGTGTCCTGTGCCTTATATANAGCACTGCTATCATCTTTTATTCATATCAACTAGTTCTAATTGATGGTTCGTATTTAGCTACAACACAGAGAAGTCCAGTTTTCAATTTCTATTTTGATCAAAGAAGATCAGTCAAAGCCATTTGGTTGAGGTCTAACAGCTTCCTATGAAATCACCATTGCGAAGAAGTTTGAAAAGGTAAAAATGGTTTGGGAGTTACCTGCCCCTCACACTCTATGAAAATGACCCAGACTAGACTCAGCCGGCTGGAAGTTAAGCATGAAGCTCTATTTACAGCTCAGCACAATATACAAGCAGATATATACACAATATACAGGAATATTTACAGAAATATATAAGTTAAAGGTAATACAGAAATACAACACCCCTCCCAGAAATCAGAGTCCCCAGGAGGGCACCCAACCACCCTTCCACCTTCTTTCCACCCCTCTACCTTACCCCAGGGTCTGCCTTATGTGCAAGGTGAGTTTGGAGGATCGGCCAGGGGAGTTAGAAGCAGAATGATTAGTTAGGTTACACAGCAGAAGCCCAGAAGACACACCAGCTCCCAGAGAGAGAGAGAAATTCTCTGTTATCTATGTTTATGTCCTTGTTTTTGTACATCTTAGCAAGCCTATGAGTGAAGTAGATATCAGCATTGTTTTCGCAGCCTATAATCTAATTTTTTTCATTAAAACATTCCAATTAGCCTCAAACCAGCACAAGTTACTGCAAAGAAATAGATTTACGTAATTAATTTGTTATTTAATTACTGGAGATAAGATAAACAGAAATAGTTCACTGGGTTAGCTGCATTAAAGTACACGTTGTTTAGTAATTTAATGTTTGGGACAGTGGTACTTCCAAAATATGAAAGCAAATAAAACTGCCTTAGAGTTTGCTTCCCAAAGGAACAAAAAAAAAAAAAAAATTTATTTCTTAACACAGAATTAAAGCCTTTGAATTTCTGTGTCCTGTGCCTTATATAGGATTACATAGAGGAGGGACTGTTTAGAAGAGCTCGTAGCGATAGGATGAGGGGCAGTGGTTTGAAACCAGAGCAGGGCATATTTAGATTGGATATGAGGAGGAAGTTCTTCACAACGAGAGTGATAAAATACTGGAACGGATTGCCCAGGGATGTGATTGAAGCCCGGTCACTAGACATTCAAGATCAGACTTGATGTGGCCCTGAGCAGCCTCATCTAGTAGAAGGCATCCCTGCTGATTGTAAGGTAGTTGAACAAGGTGACATTTGAGGGTCCCTTCCAACCTGATGTAATCTGTGAATCTATGAATATTGTTGGTAACGATTGATGTGGAGTTAGCTAAAATTTCCATCTGGCTTGATTTTCCCCTATTTCAAGGAATGTGAGAGAACTTGGGTGATGAGGTGACTGGAATGCAAATTAACTGACTCTTTTCTCTTTCTGCTCAACCCCCAAATACATCTTGGCCCCATTAAATAAAATAGCTTCAGCTGAAGAGCATTCTATTTATCTTCTCAACTGAAGAAGATACTAAAACAACTGGCTGATTATCCATTCACTAGAAATTAACATATTCAGAAGTAATCCCAAGGTGCTGTTATAGCAACAAACATTAAGAAGGCAGCACAAACGAAATAAAATAACAACTTTTTGTTTAATGTTGCCTTTGCAACTTACATTTGTAGGTACTTCTTTGCTTCACTGAAGGCTCAGCAAAAGCAACAATGGGCAAGATACTACTTCCACTTATTTTATGATTTCAGGGGTGTGTTTTAAGTGTGTATGGCCTCTCATAATCAGATACAGTCCCCATCTTTGTCTTTACCCATAGAGTGAAAAGCCTTGAACTTTGCCCTACAAAACTAGAGGGTGAATACAGCTGTACTATATTACAGCAAATTTGGCTATGTCATCATAATTCCTTTTGCCTTACATTGAAACTGTTTGTTTTTCACCATTTCAAAGATTTTAGAGGGCATGAAGGCAAGATCTAGCACTGCCTCCCACAGTGCTAGACAAATGAAGCATGCCTTAAGAAAATATTTGAGCACCATCAATTTGGAAGCACCAACTCACTTATAAAATTCAAATTGTTCACGGCACTACTTTAATTTTCCAAATCTAGTGCCACAGCACCACTAGCCAAGACTACAATGATAATCTAACACTGTACAACTTTCACTTTTCCTGTTTTGTATTTTTGTATTTACTTTGGCTCCCAAATATGGAGAAATATTAGTCCTTTGGCTCAAAATCAAATATGGCCTAAATTTGGAACCATTTAAAAATAGTTCTGTTTCTATGCAGTAGAATAAACAAGATACACTTCTAAGACAGCTACAACCATAGAACCATGGAATAATTTAGAGTGGAAGGAGCTTCTGTAGATGTGCTCCTGTGTGACCTGCTCTGTCAGGGAGGTTGTACTAGATGATCTTTTGAGGTCGCTTCCAACCCCTGACATTCTGTGATTCTGTGATTTTGTGATCTAGTCAAATCCCCTGCTCAGAGCAGACCTAATCATATCAGGTGGCTTAGGGTAACATTCATCTGAGTCTTGAACTCTTCTATGAACCGATTTCCATAACATCTCTGAATAACCTGTTCCAGTATTTATCATCCTTGTGGTTTTAAAAAAAAGAAAAAAAACCAACAAATTAACCAAACTAAACCAAACTAAACACCAACCCCAAAACCAACCAATCAAAAAAACCCACCAAAAAACCCCAGCAAAACCAATAATTCCGGCATAAAACTGGACTTCCCCGTTTTTCAACTCGTGCCATGTGCCTCTTGTCATATTGCTATTAATTTTTGCAGAAAATGTGTTTATCTTTTTTCTGTCCTCTGGTCAGGTATCTGTGAACAGTATAAGGTCATCTTTCTCATCTCAGATTACATGAAGTGCCATTACTGTTCGCTACAAAATCCACATTAATAAATACCCTGAACAATGCTTTGGCAGGGGTTTGGACTTAATGGTCTCCAGAGGTCCTTTCCAATCCCTACCACTCTATGATTAAGGAAAAAAAAAAAAAAAAAAAAAAAAAGAGAAAGCTAAAAGCAATGCACACAGTTTTATTATTTGCAATTGAAGTTCCTCAACTTTGCTTTAATTGTGTCTATACTCAGCATACAAGTCTAACACTACTTCAGTAGAACGGACTGTCAATATGCAACAGTTAACTTTTGGAAACACATAGAATCATAGAATTATTTTGGTTGGAAAAGACCTCTAAGATCATTCAACTGTCAATCTAACACCACCATGGCCATTAAACCACATCCACATGTTTCTTGAACACCTCCAGGGATAGCGACACCACCACCTTGCTGGACAACCTGTTCCAGCAACTGACCACTCTTGCAGGAAGGAAATTTTTCCTAATGTTCAATGTAAACACCTCCTGGCATAGTGTCGTGTCATTTCCTCATTCTATCACCTGGTACTAGGGAGAAGAGAATGACCCTCACCTCACTCCAACCTCCTTTCAGGAAATTGTAGAAAGCAGGCTATGATAGCATGGTAAGCACAACCTGTCCCATGATACGCACTAATTTAAAAGAAAAGGAAAGTTGTCACCAAAATATAAATAAAGAAAAAGAAAAAAAAAAAAATCCAAACAATCGAAGTCCATCTAACTTTTGATGTCTAATGGGACAGATGGATGCCTCTGAGGAGGATCTGTGTTCTAAAAAGCAAGTCACCTTATGTCAGTCAAGAGAAAATACAGAGTTTCAGTTAAGTCTCTCTGGAAAATAAACTAGAATGAGAGGTAGCAAGGTAACTTCAAGGCCAAGAAATGTAATTTTTAAAATAGTTTTTTTTATTTTTATGTAACCCTCCATACTGTGCTTTCTAGCTGCTGATGGAGATTTCACAGTAATCTGTTTTGTATTAATGTCTTTAGAATAATTGTAAATTAACCTATTATAAACTAATATATGGAAGTCAGAGTAACAGGAACTAAACCAATGTATGGAAGTCGGAATAATAGGAACTAAATTCCTGGCTTCCACACATTGAGTTTGAGGGACAGGATGATCATGTATCATGACGTGCTTCTAAATTTTGAATTGGAAGAAGGGAAGACATGAATCTTGGACTTTTTGTTGGAAGCTCGAGGCCTGCTTACCATGCTGGAAGAAACCTGTCACACAACAACATAATGTTTAGATGGAGGTAAATCTGTGGAATGTTTATCTAAGACAATGAATAGGTAACAGAAAATGGGCCAGGGACAGACCATTTTTTTTCTGCAGATGTGAGCATAAGAAACATGAAAAAACAACCAAGAGTGATAACATGGAGATGAAAAATGCAACTAAGAGGAAGACCCTCCCAGGTGATTCTAAACTAACCAACACGTTATTCTATTCAATACACGTTATATTCGGTATAAAGCTGAGGGATTCATAGAGTTCATTAGGCTGGAAGGGACTCTCAAAGATCATCCTGCCCAACCACACACCCTGCAGTGAGCCAGAACATCTCCAACTAGATCAGATTGCCCAGGACCACATCAAGTCTGATCTTGAGTGCTTCCAGGGATGGGGCCTCAATCACATCCCTGAACAACCTGTTCACCACTGTCATTGTAAAGAACTTCCTCCTAATGTCCAACCTAAATCTACCCTGCTCCAGTTTAAAACAATTGTCCCTCATCCTATCACTACAAGCCCTTCTAAACAGTCTCTCCCCAGTTTTCCTGTAGGTCCCCTTCAGATGCTGAAATCAGTAATGAGGCCTTCCTAGATCCTTCTCTTCTCCAGGCTCAATAGCCAAAATTCTTTCAGCCTGTCTTCATAGGAGGGGTGCTTCAGCCCTTTAATCATCTTTGTGACCCTCCTCTGGACCCAATCCAGCAGGTCCATGTCTCACTTGTGTTGGGGGTCATGAGGGTCAAACTCTCTTCTTCAATGACTGGCATCTGAGGAGGACTGTCTGGTTTGCCTTGAATCCCAATCCATGTGTTCCTGAATCTAGTTCCAGAATCGAGCTCCTGAATGTGGTTGCTATCTCCTCCTGAGTCCTGTCTGGGACTGTCTGGGACTTTGCCAGGCCTGCTTGCAGCATCAGTGGTGATAGTGTTACAATTGTGTTTGATATTAGTTTTGTATATATTTATGTATGTTTTTGTTATCATTTTCATAAAAAGAGTTTTAGTTTCCTTTTCCAGTCCATCAGTCTCTAGGAGAGGGGTTAATAAAGAATGTCTGTCATTTGTCTGGTGGCCAACTCAGCCCTACCCTTGACACTAGTTTCTCTTGTTGCCAAAAGAAATCTCTTCAGCAGCTACAACCACCACACATTTGGGCCATTCACTTGTTTTCAGAAATTTCATTTAATGACCTGGAGTGGTTAGGTGGACATTCTGCCACCATTACTACAAGAACGATCTGTTGGAATTCCAACTTTGCTATTGCTCAACTCAGAATAAAGTAACTTTCATGTGATTTTAAAATAAATTCCTTCTTGTCTATGCCTTTAAAATCAACATTCTTAATAGATTATTGTTACACCTTCTTCTGTGCTTCTTTCATGTCATGGAGTGTTTTTTTAAATTTAATTTGTAATAGAAATTGAACACAAAAGGAGCACAAATATGTGAAATATCCAGTAAGAAAGCCCTTCAATAATGGCTGAAGGCAGTAACTCAGTAAGACCTCCACAGGAAGAGATTAATTGGGAGGGTCCAATGTCAGCCCCATTCCTTACAGTGCTCTTTCTCACAGCAGTATTCCAGGATTCATGAGACCTCTTAAGTTGCAGTTAGTTTAAAGTTCAAGTATATGTTCTAATAATTGAATTTAAATAAAATTCAGCATTGAACAATTCAATGATTTTGAAGGAGAGAACAAAGCATCTCCATTATTTTCAAAGCTTAATACTCCCTGATGTTGATTAACTCCAGTCAGCAACTATGCACCACACAGTCACTTGCTCATTCTCCCCTGCCTCCTCAAGTGGCACGGGGAGAAATGGGAAAAAATGTAACATAGAGCAGTTTAATAATTGAAATTAAAAAAAAAAAAAAAGATAATAAAAAAAGAGACAAATAAACCCCAGGGAAAATAAGTAATGCACAATCCAGTTGCTCACCATTAAGTGACAAATGACTGAGAAGACATCTCCTCTTCCCCAGCCAACTGCTCACAGTTTTTATACCAGGCATGACATTCATGGTATGGGTTATCTCTTTGGCTATTTTGGGTCAGCCATCCTGGCCATGCTCCCTCCCAGCTCCTTGTGCAACTGCTCAGTGGCAGAGCATAGGAAACTGAAAAGTCTTTAACTTAAGCACAACCTGGCCACAACTGAAACACTGGTGTATTATCAACATAATTCTCTTACTAAATCCAAAACACAGCCTTGTGCCAGCTATTACAAAGCAAATGAATTCTCCCCCAGTTGAAACCATTACATCCTCTGACCGTCCTTCAAGTTGAATCGTTTTTTTATATCACTTTTCGAATCAACAGCATACCAATGGCAAAACTTACTGAACATTGTTTGTCCACAAAAAAGATTCCTTAGAAGCTTAGAATCATAGAACTGCTGAGGTTGGAAGAGACCTTTGAGATCATCAAGTCTAACCACTCACCTAGAGCTCACATGCCACTACTGCTAAGCTATGATCATTAAACCATGTATCTAAGCTCCACATTTAAATACTTCCAGGGATGGTGACTCTCCCACCTCCCTGGACAGCCTCTTCCAATGTTTGATAACTTTGTGAAGAATTTTTTCCTAATATTTGACCTGAACCTCATACAAGTCTTCAGGGAAGTGGTTGAGGGAACTGGGGTTGTTCAGTCTGGAGAAGAGGAGAACTTATAGCTCTCTACAACACCCTGAAAGGAGGCTGGAGCCAGGTGGGGGTTGGTCTCTTCTCCCAAGGAACAAGCTACAGGACGAGTTGCCCCAGGGAAAACTTAGTTGAACAGGAGTAACAATTTCTTCCCCTTGAAGGTTGTCAGGGCCTGGACTAGGCTGTCCAGGGCAGTGGTGGAGTCCCCATCCCTGCAGAGGCTTCAAAGCCATTGAAATGTGATGCTGAGAGACATCGTTTAGTGGTAAACCAGCAGGGCTGGCTTAATGTTTGGGCCTGATGATCTTAAAGGCCACTTCTTCTCATTCTATCACCTGATACTAGGAAGAAGAGACGGGAGTGATGGTTCACCTCACTCCAATCTCCTTTCAGGTAGTTGTAGAGAGCAATGAAGTCTCCCGTCAGCCTCCTCTTCTCCAGATTAAACAACCCCAGTTTCCTCAGCCACTGTTCATAAGACTTGTTCTCCAGGCTCTTCACCAGCGTACCAAATTAAGTCACAAATATTTATTTTTGCTCTTTCACTTCCTACCCAAGATAGGGCAGAAAATACAGAGTGGAGGTTCTCTTGACTACCTTTCCCAACTCTATAAACAATACATCACCTGCTCCTTTTTCATCATATTGCCTTTTATCTAGAGAGATGAAAGAAAGCGGTGGGGAATAACCACTATTTCTAACACAGCCTTCTATGTCTACATGAATTTTACTTTTTGTTTTTTTTAATTCATCATTATTTTATTGAAAGAAAAAAATGCTAATGAAGAAAGCACTATCAGCTACCCAAAATCAAGGCTTAAGCTAATTTTGGGGCATGTAGACGTAACGCAGAGCCCCCTGTGCTAGGCAATCTTGTATGATTGACTTTGCATTTTCAATAGTGCTTTACTCAGGCATGTATTCAATTGTTAATGAGAATTTATGGCATGTAGAAAGTTATGTCTCTCTCATCACTGATCTTGTAACCCCATTGTGCAGTAGATTACGTTAATTTCCAAGGAATGTTCTCTAGTTTCAGAGTATATTAAGTACATAAATATTGCTTCATGGATTCACAGAGCTTTAAAATGAGATGGCCTTTCCCCTGCCAAGTTTGTTTGACAAATGACAAATGTTTTAACACTACAAAGGCAAATTAATGGGGGGGGAAAAAAAATCTAGAAAATCCAAGTCATGGAAAAAAAAAAATCACCATGCCTGAGATTTCTACACTGAAATACAACTGACAAATGTTTTAACATTACAAATGCAAATTAATAGGAAAAAAAAATCTAGAAAAGTCAGGAAATGGAAAAAAAGTATGCACAAGGACTGAGAACATCTGCAATTTTTCTTCAGCTTTAATGCTATGAACAGATTCACAGATTGCATCAGGCTGTCCCTCACCCTATCACTACAAGCCCTTCTAAACAGTCCTTCCCCAGCTTTCCCTTCAGATATTGAAATGTATCAGCTTTACTTCCTCTTCAAATAAATAAATTAATAGCATACAATGTCCATCATTAATTTCTGTAATCATTTCCAAATGGAAAGTGAACATAATAAATATCTATCACATTATTGAGAAACTTTGCTCTCTAAGAATTCATTTCTGCATGTTAACAACATAATAATGCTTTTACCAACTGTTATTTGACTATGCTACCAAACCCACGAGAGTATAGGGCAACTGACTAAAGTCTGGAATATTCAAACAAGTAGTTTTTATGCAAAGCATTTATGAAAAATTAACTACATCCCACAAGTGCATGCACATGGTTTAGTGTGCTTGGAAGTCTGTGTGAAATCACACACGTGACTTGCTTGCCGTGTTAATTTTAGTCTAAGCACAAATCTTCCATTGGAGAAAAAAAAAAATCACAAAATATGTCCAAAATTCATAACAAACTCTTTAGCTCAAAAATTTTGTATATTTAGTGCTTCTATTCTTTATTTATGATGTTTTCGGTAGCTGAAGCGGACCTACAGGAAGGCTGGGAAAGGACTGTTTAGAAGGGCTTGTAGTGATAGGATGAGGGGCAATAGTTAGAAACTGGAGCAGGGTAGATTTAGGTTGGACACTAGGAGGAAGTTCTTTACAATGAGAATGGTGAAATACTGAAACAGGTTGCCCAGGGATGTGGTTGAGGCCCTGTCCCTGGAGACATTCAAGATCAGACTTGATGAGGCCCCGGGCAGCCAGGAAAGTATCCCTGCTTGTTGCAGGGTGGTTGGACAAGCTGACTTTTGAGGGTCTCTTCCAACCCAATTCACTTTGTGAATCTGTTTCTACATAGATTTGATAAACAGACAACATAGCTTAACTGTTACACCATGACCATTTGAATCACAGCAGATTTATCACCTACTAAGGAGCACTGGAAAACTGACAAGAAAATGGGGACATTTTTTCGTAGAATTGCCACATTTTGCCTTCCTCATAACTGACACAAAAAATAGAAAGAAGTGCTGAAGAGATGCGGTGTTTACACGTGTCATAGGATACCTAAAGGTAGTTCTCACTAGTAAGGGAGCAAATAACAGGGTACTAACATGGAACAGTTTCATAGCCACATTCACAACATGTTAACGAACACTGTGACAAAGAAAGAAGAGCTATTGATTTGAGCCGGATGTGCAAGTCCCTCACTTTTACCTAAGACATCTCTTCACCAGATGAAAAAAATTAACAGTTCTCAAACCTGATCAGAGCCATTTTCCTAACTGTGTAACAAGGCATGCTTCAGCTTACACTGTGCTATAAATACAAACCTGCCATTTAATCCACCCTCTTCAGCATTTGTGTGAGCCAGAGATAATGGAACTCTGCCAAAATTTCCAGGTCAGACAATACAGTTTTCTTCCTATTATTTGTACTTTTTAACCAACATTCAGACTATTGCGCCCTCTCATTTCTTTTTTCCAGTATACACTTGTGCATGTTGCACAGATACACTGAGATTAGGGGAAAAAAAAAGGCAAAACAACAAAAAACACAAATCAACTGCTAACCGATAAGATCTGAAGGCTTGCATTTTTCTTTCTGTGCATTTTTCTTGTTCACGTATAGGCTTGAACTGTGGTAATGAGGTGAGGGAAACAAATCTGTCAGAAACTGTTTTCACTTCAAAGTCAGAAAACAATCTCTTGTGACATTTAAATTTGTATTTTTTGAACCAACCACAATTTTGTGTGTTCTAATATGATTCCAGACTTTTACATCAGAGAAAGAAAAATTAAAGTGAATAATTAATATAAAGCAGAGGCAAGTATCTGACAAAAGGGGAAAGTATTTTTCCCTCTCCAAGTTCAAAAATAATGCCATCCCAGTCTTCTAAAATTGGCCAGATTCCCAAAGTATTAATTATGTAAACTCATATCAAGCACTCTGTGGCCATTTATAGATCCACAACTGCTGGTGTTAGGAAAGAATATTACAATCTCTTACTGCTAGGAAAGAATATTACAATCTCTTACTGCTTCACTGAACTGTGCTTTTACTGAGCCAATTAAAAAAACTATAAATAAATAGAAATAATTTAAAATGCAGGAAAAACCCTATAAAAGAAATTCCCTCTTACTTGGAGAATCCATTTTGCCAATGGCTCTCTGGTTTATACGGTAACACTACATTACAATGCCTTACTAAGGACAGTAACATTGAAGTGTCAGTACACTGACACACACACAAAATCAAGTGGGTTTTATGGATTTTAATGTGTTTTGGTTTGAATTTTATGAACTCATAGAAACAGAATGGCTTGAGTTGGAAGAGACCTTAAAGATCACCTAGTTCCTCATCCAGTCTGATCTTCAACACTTCCAGGGATGAGGCATCCAGGGCTTCACTGAGTAAACCCTTCCAGTCTCTCTCCACCCACACAGTAAAGAACTTCTTCGTAATGTCTAACACCCTTCTCTAGCTTAAAACCATTGGCCCTTGTCCTGCCAATGTCCTTCCAAAAGTCCCTCTCCAACTTTCCTACTGGCCTCCGTCAGGTACTGGAAGGCCGCTATAAGGAATCCCCAGAGCCTTCTCCTCTCCAGGCTGAGCAAAACCAACTTCCTCATCCTGTCCTCAAAGCTGAGGTGCTCCAGCCCTGTGATCATCTTTGTGGCCCTGATTTGGACGCTTCCCAACATATTCATGTCCTTCTTGCACTGAAGACTCCAGAGCTGGACATAGTCCTCCAGCTGGGGTCTCACAAGAGCAGAGTAGAGGGTCAGAAATTGTGGATTCATATTTATTTTTCTTCCTCAAAGAAAACTCCAAATAATATGAAATCATTACATAGTGATGGATCTCAGCAGCAACTCTGAAGTAAAACCAGAGGTTAGATTTTGTCTCCTGGCCTCTGAACAAGTGCAGTGAATGTTCCCCTTCAGAATGGGGGAAGACTGGCTTCTTCTAATAAAGATCAACTCTTTACCTTTCTGTCTTTGGATCTAGTACCTCAAGTAGCTAACGTCTCAACTCTCTACCAGCGTTTTATTCAGCAGTTCTGAAGTGCTGAAGACTCTGGGTTGATACTCTAAATCTGACTATCTTTACATAACCTCACCTGGACATCTAGATGCTCTGATATCATTGCTTTGGTTGGTAATCAGAATTACAATCACAACTTCACCAACAACAGAAATTCACTTGGTGATTCAAAACTTGACACACACTGGTTTGCTCAAGACCTAGGGTTGATTTAGCCAGAGTACAATAGGGATTTACTTTGAGGGACAGTTGTTCTGGGAAAGTTGGCCTAGGTCTTACCCACATAAAAAACTTGATCCGTGACACTGCCAGTACCCACTTTCATAGTCTATCCTCACAGCAAAATAAGACAAACATATATATCATAAAGCAAACATCTATTTTACATACACGTTGGCCTATATTGCAAAAACCTTAGTTTCTAACTAAGGACATTTGAATTAAGACCTGTCAAGCAAGATTTCCTCTTCCATTTGGAAACAAACTAGAGACTGGGCTGTTTTGCTAATGGGACCTATTTTAGGTCAGTCCTTTCCAAAATGTGAATACTTGCCTCTCTTCAAACCAAGATTGAATGTGACATTGCTGCGCAATCCATGCCAGAGAGAAAGTCTCCGACCATCTCCAGGAAAATGCAGCGAACACTCTACAGCAACAAATTTATCCTGCTTACCAACAATTTCAAGTCTGTACTAGAATTTCCCCAAGGAAAATAAATTCAGTAGGAGCTGTATGAACACTTCTGACTACGGCAGGTCACTGCTAGCCATTTTTTCCCCCTGAAGCAGACAGAGTTTTCTGTTTGCACATGCAATGTGTAGCACACGCCTGGTAAATCCAAACACTTCAAGGAAGCCTCAGATATGTTGACCAATCACAGTCCCACCAGTCAACAGATATACAGACTATACTATCCATATTTACAGAATCATACAATTGTTTGGGTTGGAAAGGACCTTAAAGATTATCTAGTTCCAACTCCCCTGACATGGGCAGGGACAACTTCCACTAGACCAGGTTGGCCAAGGCCTCATCCAATCTGGTCTTACATGCTTCCAGGGATGAGGCAGTCACAACGTATTGTGGAAGATTTTTAGGTTACAGCCCAAGCTTCTACACAGGCAGAGTCTAGCCAAAAAGCAGCTTATAGCTCTCACTTAAGTTATGCATCTTGTTGTGCTGCAATGACAAGCTACAAAAGACAAAATATGGAGGAGAACTGAAAAATTATATTTAGAAAGAGATACTTAGGAAAATTGAAATGAAGAGGTGGAAGGCTATACAGATTACCCAGCAGTGAGATCATTGTAAAGGCGTTCAGATGCTATGGAATTTTATCTTGGCAGAACCCACCCAAATGTATCATCGCAGTGTCACACCACTGCCTGTGCCAGTAATAAAAATGGAATTCTGGTATTACAGTTTATCTTCAAACTCAGAAGCCTGACATTTAATATTCAGTTTTGATACGTTTTTGTGGAATCCTAGGACAACACTGTCTGCATAATAAGATAACTTTGATTAAATGAGCTGCCACAATAGCAACATTCTGATGGGTTGTTTCCATTTTCAGAAAAGAATGAGCCAAATTTGCCATGACATATCTACTGATTGAAAACTGTAACCACTTCATTAAACCAGCTAAAGAATCCCCTGGAAATTCCTTATAGGTCTTTACTACTATTTCTGTGCCATTAAACATAAGTATTTCACACAAATCAAATTAATTTATTAATTTTGACTTCTCTTTTCAGACACTGAAAAAAAAAAAAAAAAAAGAAGTGCACTAGTTTAGTCCAAACTGGCTGTCTTTCATTAGAACATGGGTGGTTTTTTTTCCAAAGATTAATGCATCTTTCCCAGAAAGACGTTTTGTAAACCAAGAGAAAGTGATGCATAAACCACATGTCATTTCACCCCTTTTGTGATATTTTGATATTCCAGCTTTGTTATACGTTCAAAGAAAACCATTCAGGAGACGTTTCTCTGACTTACAATTTCTCTCCTGCCATCCTAGAGCTACCAAAGGGGTGCTGTCCGGTGAGACAGTGTGGCACAAAAGTTTAAAGATTAAGGTTTGTCTGTTGCAGTGTAGTGACTATGATATATTGAAATAAATCAACGTTGTTTGAACTGCTTGACACTAGAAAGTGAAGACACATGCTAAGTTTAACCTCTGGTCAGGAAGAAGTATTACATAACAAAGCACAGACAGCAAATTCAGCTATGAATAAAATTAGCCTATTCCTTTCACAAAAGTAAGTTTGGAAGTATACTCTAAGCACAGCATACACTCTCAAAGGTATGTCAGTTATAATTACCATAGTTACAAATCTTAGCTAGTGGTTATCTGCAATGTTTTTTAACATTATTCTACACTTACAAACAAAATACTCCGAACTTAGAGTAAAACTATCCTTCTTTTCTCACTTATCCCCATAGCTGACATCTGCAGAAACAAAAAAGTTTTGGACCTGGGTTTTCCTATATGAGTCGGTAAATCAGATTCTGTCACATGGTCCCATAAGGAATGTCAAGTCTGTAATCTTTTTCTCTAAGCAGCCATCCACAAGGAGGGAGGTGAATTAAGGTTTCCTGAGCCTTTGCTAGAAAGCAGAATAGGACAGGCATGAATCCTGGAAAGCAGAACAAGGATGGGTCTGAGTTTCAATTTACCTGATGACTAATTCAAATAGTAGGAAAACCATGAAGTTCAGAAATATAGGAGAAAAAAACCCAATCAAACAAAACTAGAAAAACATTCAGACTCATCTTTATAAAAACTACATAAAACTGTAAGTTTATAAGAAGGCATCAACGCCAAATTCTTTTCAGTTCTGCCAAATGAAAACAGAACATGAAGATACAGAAAAGCCATCAGAAACAGAGATTACAGTGAAAAAGTGCACTTCTATGCACATCCATGTTGTAACTGGAAAGTCAGCTGGCAAAATAAAAACCATGAAACACTGTTTTACCAAACACTGAGAACTTGTTCCACAACTGTTGCCTTCAACAACATTTGTATCATGTCCAGCTGGAAAGATGCCAGTGAAACATGGTTTACAAGGCAGTACAATCTTGTGGATTATGTCTTGTAACTTGTTTATTCTTGGTTCCGTGGCTTTTGATTTTTCATCTCCCTCTCAGATTCAGAATTCTTCACTTACCAGTTCCTCTAAAGACAAGCTTTTTTTGTGTGTAATCAGTTGCTGTTTAGAGAGGCCATGCTGCCTTTTTCAAGGATGAATGTCGGTGCTATGCAGAACTATAAAAATTAGAGAAAGTATGACAAGTTACAGCTGTGACACCTATGCATTGCAACTGTTTCCACCCATCATTCAAAATTATCAAATAAAACAGCTGAAGTGAAGAATTACATGATGGCAATGGTATAGCGGCATAAGCGAGAGGCAAAAGTAAATAGATAATTCGCAGATTTGTAGAATGGTTTGGGTTGGCAGGGACCTTGAAGATCATCTAGTTCCAACCCCTCCTGCCATGGCAGGGGCACACCTTTCACTAAACCATATTGGTCAAGGCCTCATCTAACCTGACTATGAACACCTTCAGGGGAAGGGCATCCACAGCCTCCTTGGAAGGCATCCACAACCTCCTTGAGTAACCTGTTCCAGTGTCTGACCAACCTCACTGTGAAGAATTTCCTCCTAATATCCAGTCTCAATCTGATCTCCTCAAGCTGAAAGCCATTCCTTATTGCCCTATCATAACAAGCCCCTGTAAAAAGTTCCTTTCCAGCTTTCTTGTAGGCCCCCATCAGGTACTGGAAGGCCACTATAAGGTCTCCCCAGAGCTCTGTCTTCTCAAGTCTGAATAGCCCTAACTCTTATAGCCTGTCCCCATAAAGGAGGTGCTCCGGACCCCTGATCATCTTCATGTTCAAGCCTCTCTTCTTTCTGAGAAAAAGTAAGACTTTGGAAGATGGACATAGTCAAAGGGACGGTGACTCAAAATACTTGATAAAAGACCATCACTAATTGTAGCATCACCTCCTGCTCTGTTGCTCTACAACACTTTGTAGAGCAAATTGATATTTCTCTGATTTGACTCCTTGAGCCATGTTAGTAGCATTTCCAAATTATACTTCCAACAGTGCCTGAACTGTTTTAAGTAAAAATGAATAATAACAAACATTGAGTACAGAATTGTCTTAACAGTTGTCTCAAACAGAAACTAATGAAACATAAACATAGCTGTAAGAAATACATTGCTTCCACATTAAACACAATATCAACTAATTTTTCATTTCCAGTCATGTTGCCTTTACTCAGGTCTGTAAAATCTTAATGTCTAAAGAGTTTGAAGTATGACACAGCATACTAGTTCCTCATCAATTGTCAGTAGCTGCAATACATGTGACAAAGAACTCCCAGAGAAAAGGTGTTCACCTGTGTTTAGGGCACTACGTAGGGTCAGATATAAGCATAGGCCAACCTTCTATACAGGCAAAACTATTGTAACGCAGGATACATAGACTCAACATAAAGTTCCCACTGGAAACGTTAACTGATATTTTCCTGATTTCGACTCCTTGGGTCATGTTGGTAACATTTCCGAGTTATGCCTCCAACAGTGTCTTAATTTTTGAAGCAAAAATAATTAAAGAATTGGTTAATAAAGAACACTCTTTTGAGAACAGTGATAGAATTTCCTTTGTCATGCCAGTCAAACACATACTTGTGGAGATGAAAATACAAAAATATACGGGGGAAAGGGAGACACGCATGTTCCAGTCTCCTAAGCACCATATTTGCATGCAGTCTCTCAAATTGCTCTGGAAGTCGCTGACATCTGAAGGCTTGCAAGATCACAGAATGCTAGGGGTTGGAAGGGACCTCCAGAGATCATTGAGTTCAATCCCCCCCTGCAAAGCAGGACCACTGAGGGCAGGTCAAACAGGTGTGCATCAGGACGAGTTTTGAAGATTTCTGGAGAAGGAGACTCCATAACCTCTCTAGGCAGTCTGGTCCACTGCTGCATCACCTTCACAGTAAAGAAGTTCTTTTTTCTCACTTTGAGATGGAATTTCCTGTGAGTTTATGTCCATTGCCCCCCTCCCCTCTCTCACTGCATATCACTGACAAGAGACTGGCTTTATCCTCCTGACAGCCACCCTTCGGGTATTTGTAGACATTGTTAAGGTCCTCTCTCAGCCTTCTCTTCTCCAGACTAAACAGCCTCAGGTCTCTCGGTTTTTCCTCATAAGAGAGATACTTCAGTCCCTTAACCATCCTCACAGCTCTCTGTTGAACTCTCTCAAGCAGTTGTCCATCCCTCTTAAACTGGAGAGCCCAGAACTGGACACAATATTCTAGCTATGGTCTAACTAGGACTGAGTAGAGAGGGAGGAGAATCTCCCTCAACCTGCTGGACACACTCATCTTAAAAGCACCCAAGTATACTACTGGCCTTCTTGTCCACCAGGGCACATTGCATTCTTGTGGGTAACTTATTACCAATCAAGACTCCAAGGTCCTTCTCTGCAGAGCTACTGGCTCTGTTCCTCTGGAACTGCAGGAGGCAAGATGTTCTTTTCACCTTGTGTCACTGAGAGGAAATCTCAGTCTACCAGACCAGGGATCAGTTTATTTCACCTCTGGGAGAGAAAATTTGAGCACTAGAATTCTAAAGTGCTAGTGAGAATGACAAGATTTACACTTACACACTTATAGCTGATAACAGGAGAAACAGCACCACTAATCAATGTAAGTTTGGCTAGGTCGTTCTTCCTCAAGTCACAAAATTGTTTCCCCTGTTCTCTATAGAGTGACCTGAGCCTCTGTTACACAGTGACTTGAAAAGCATGAGAATTCTCTGTAATGTAAGTTTGCTTAGCAGGGCAGAGTAGCCCCCTTACCATAACACTACTATCAGACATTCTCATCTTAAAATACTTTTAGGATCCAAATTCTCTCTTTTCCTATGAAAAAAATATTCTATAATCCCCATCAAGCAAGAGAGTGCTGCAGAAAAATGTTGTCTGAACATTTCCAGACAACCAGCTAGGTACTAATACAATTGTTTTTTTCAGTGCACTCCAATGTAAATAATAACCTGAGAAGCAGCTGTGAACAAAAGAATCAGACTGACGTTTCAACACTGCAATGAGAGAAACTTACAAAAGCTGTTTCATTGAAAAGAAATGAAGTTTCCACCTGCAGCTTTCTGCATTTGGCAAACAGAACTTCACTTCTGCAACGTTATTTTAGAACAGGAAAAATGCATCCCAGAGTTAATCTTCCACTGACTGCAGTAGATTAGTAGCTTTGTCTGGATTTCACAGTTAACATAGATTTACAGCCACTACTCTACAGTACCGAGCAGAAAGTTCAGATAAAATCATTTAAAAAGACAAGCACTTGAATAGTTCCTTCCCTCTAAGGAGGCAATACAGACAAGGTTCCTCTCTGTTCAGCATAATCCTCTCCTATGAACTGCTACAAGAGTTTACTTATAGATTGCTTTTCTGAGGAAACTAAGGTCTTACAGTCTGCTTGACATGTACAATAACTACCTATCTGTTTGACTCTCTTCCTCACAGACTACACAGTGCCCTACTATTAGCAGTATCCACAAAACTCCACATAGGCTCCAGGAGATGATATCCAAAGAAAGCCACTTCCAAAAGTATAACACCAGGAAACAAACAAAAACAAATGAACAAACAAAACAATAACAACCAAAACATTGGTTCCCAAAATGACAAACAAAACTTCAAAAATCCAAACCCAAAACCCAACAAACCAAAACAAACAAACCCCCACAAATAAAAAAAAAAAAACTTTTAAAAAAGTCTCTTGGGAAGGAGTGGGGAAGAGAAAAAAAGTTAAGATCACCTCTTCTTCCCAAAATACTTTCAGGTTCTCCATCTGTGAAGAAAAATCTCCTGGGAAGCCCTCAAAAATGCTTATTTCTTAATAACCAGCCTCATAAGGAACTAAATTACAGTTTGCTTTCTAAGTGTTACTAGTTACAGGAGACTGCAGATGTAAAATGCATTACAAAGCACAGAAGACTGAGCCAAGCATTTCTACAAAGTGAATTGTAGCAATGCATGCAATACAGGAACAGTTGTGAAAGTGTTGGTTTAATTTTAAGGCACCACAATCGATATAGAAATATTCTTTTTCATTTGTGCTCTGACTTTTCTTCCTGCAGCAGTAATACACTAGTAAAATGCCAGCGTGACAGGGGTCACATTAGCAGGGAAGAGAAGAGATCCCTGCCAGCTCTGCAAATCTGCTGTACTTCCAGACTCCAGGAGAAAGGAGTAGTTAAACAAATATTCACACAGGTTTGGAGGTTTGGTTTTGGTTTTTGTTTTGGTTTATTTTCTTTCTCCTTCTGGTAGACATGTTAATAGACCATATTCCTCTCCCTCAAAATACATGCAACTTCACTTACAAAGTCAATTACTATTCAATTACTAAGGGTGGATTAAAAAGGAAAGCATAAAAGTTCTTTCAAGACAGAACTGCAATCTTCCACTAACAACACAGGGTGCTTCTAAGTCACATTTTCTTTAAGGTCTTAAAACACAAACCTGCACAATGCTCTCTAAATTATTATTTACAGTTACTTAGTTTCATGGTACTTCTGACTAGAGCCACAGCATACCATGAAAACATTTCAGCTTGTTTTATTCAAGAGCTTTAGAGTTATTTGCTTGTACCTAGACCTTGCTCTTAATTTTCTAATATTTTCTATTATCTTTAATCATTCCTAACAAGTTGAAAGTGAATTTCCATGGCAAAATACAAGCATTAAAAACCAAACAAACATAAAACAAAAAGAGAAAAAACAACAAAAATCCCCACAGCAGAATAACAAAGAAAACCCCAGAAAGTTGTCATAGCTACTTGCCTCTTGGCAATTTCTGAGCATTTCCCAGGTTTCGTGCAATATATCCACAGAAAAGGAGAAAGACTAATCTTGGCATCATGGTCACAAACCCAACCTCGAACTGGGAATGATTCTGACAGGTATCACACAAAAGTACCGCAGCTGCATTTAAGTAAACTGTTCCCCCTGTGACAAGAGGCAGCAACACTTTGACACAAGCTTAGTTTACACAGTGGGAGGAGACAGGATGACATCATTCATTCCCACTGGAAAAGGAGAATTAGCATTTAAAAAAAAGAAAATCAGGCTCCTCCTACAATAATCTTCTGGGGTTTGTTACAAGGTCTTTCCACGACTCAGAGTAAGAGATTACCATCTGACCACTTTAATTTTCTGCAAATAAAATGAGAACTATCAAAATTTCTATTAAATGAAAACTGAACTGAAAACATTTTTACTGTTTTATCCAAGCAAGCTGGAATTAAAATGTAAAAAAAACAATATTCCAGGTAGTCAGAAAACTCTTTGCTCTATTGAACTCTCTATTTTTGCAATCTCAACATTTTGCTTAAGATTATTTTGGGCAAGTTATGGATTTCACCCAGGAAAAATACATATCAGTTTTGTTTGACATGACATTATTAACAGCTATGATAAAGAAAGATTTGTTTTTGAAAAACATAAATGTCTTTTTTTTTGTTTGTTTGTTTGTTTGCTTGTATCTGACTGGCATTTTACTAGTATTTTTTATTTTTCCCTTTCCTACATGTCTGGTGAGTCCATGAGCACAATACACACTGAAAGCAAAGAGGCAGGGGTTGGATCCTCTCATCTGTAAATTAAAAAACAAAACAATCCCAAACAAACAAAAAAACCTAGTAATGATCCTAGAAAGAAAACTAAGGAATTTCGATGTCTCTTCATCTTCATCTATGACAAAACCAGCTTGACAATCAAAATGTTTTCCAGCCCATTCATACCCTCTCAATTCTGACAAAAGGAAACCTTTTCTTATTCACTAACTACAATATGGGAAGAGAAAGCTGAAAGTTAGTATCTTTTTCACTTAATATTCTACTATTTAGTCTACTTGGAATAAACATTCATAGGTTGGACCAGGAGATCCTTGAGGTCCTTTCCAACCTGGATTCTGTGATTCTGCGTGATTAGAGACTGACTCCCCCAAATCCCCAAACACTTCTATCTAAGGTTCTTGGGAAGATTCATATCCTGAATATGAACACTACAAACAAATAAATGCAACAGGTACAATTTGAATATGACAAAAAGATGTTTGAAACACCATACAGCTGGAAAGGAATCTCCAGAAAACTGACCAAAACAGATACAAAACTGATACAAAACTAAATGTGCCATTCTTCTCCTTTCTCATTTTTTCCCTTATTTTTTAATTGAAATGTTTTTTAAAATGGTCCAGAAAGTATGTCCTAATTTTTCCTCTTAAAAATTAAAAAATAAGATGGAATATGATGAAATAGCCTCTCAGGAGAAGTAATGGGAAAATATTGCTTCTCAGCCACACAGAGCTGTCTTTGTATTGCTCTAAAATGGACTCTACTGGTTTGTCTTGTGGTAAATTCACTCTCCCTTTAAAGATCACACAACACCTTTCGACACAAAATACCAAGCCCAATTTCTATGTCAAAATCTCAATTTGGCTACTTAACAAAATGGGGCTTATCGCTTTCCCAGAGACAAACTTGCTCCCCTTACTTGGGGGTTGGAACTAGGTGATCTTCAAGGTCCCTTCCAGCCCAAACCCATTCCATGAATCTATAAACCACTTGCTTCACTGCATCACTTACACTTTTCCTCATCTTTCTATCCATTATCCAAACACTTCATTGTTATGCATACCACAGAGACATTTAACCTTTCCCTTGAAAACTTAGTAGACTATCCAGGTTCCTTTTCCTCTAACCATTCCTGTAGAAAACATTTCTGATCATCCCAGAGTTCAAAAACTCATGCCATGATGCATTTCCTGCTGTCTTATCAAGCATGTGTTTCATGAGGAGCAACTATGGTTCCATATGCAGGTGGAAGTGTAAATTTCTGTCAAATACATGCTGAGAGAAAAAGCAGTAATACAATATTCTCCTACACTTTCCCAATATTATAGACTCATAGAAAGGTTAGAGTTGAAAAGGATCTCTAAAGATCAACTAGTCCAAACACCTCCGTAGTAAGGAGGGACATCCTCAACTAGATCAGGTTGCCCAGAGTCCTGTCAAGCCTCACCTTGAGTATCTCCAGGGCAACATGTTCTAGTCTTCCACTACGTTCATGGTAAAGAGCTTGATTCTAACATCCAATCTAGATCTACTCTTCTGTAGTTCAAATCCATTGACCCTCGTCCTAACACTACAGGCCTTTGCAAACAGTCTCTCTCCATCCTTCTTGTTAGATCCTCTTCAGGTACTTGAAGGCCATTATTAGTTTTCCCTGAAGCTTTCTCTTCTTGAGGCTGAACAACTCCAACTCTCTCATCCTGCCTTTATAGCAGAGGTGCTCTAACCTCTCAGTCATTTTTGTGGCCCTTCTCTGGACCCACTCCATCAGGTCCATGTCCTTTCTGTATGTTCCCCATATCTGCATTGCTAATGTGGTCAGGGATTTTGCCCACTTTCTACAGAACTGACCTTTCTTAGGAAGCCTGTCTTACAAAAAAGCAAACAAACCCAAACCAACAAAACCAAAACCAAACAAAGAAAAAACCCAAAGCAACAACAATTAAAACAAAACAAATCAAACAACAACAACAACAAAAACCACACCAAAAAATTAAAGAAAAACAAAAAAGCCAACAAAACAATCCAACAAAAGAACCCCACCCAAAACAAAAATGAACAAAGGAACCTAACACACCAGCTTCTGCTTTCCTTTTTCCTAAATCCTTCTACTGTTTACTGGATGCTGACTGCTGCAGTGAAAAAGCAAACAGGGGAGTTCCTGGGACTTGAAGCACTATCCTGGGCTACTGGATGCTTCCATAACACCATCTGACTATCAGACTTCTCCTCTTGTTAGAGGGCTGCTCCACAATCTCCATTTAAACAGACAGCATCCAGTTTCAGTTCACAGAAATAAAAACTGTATGTAATGCTTCACAGTAGAAATTTGTCTAATCCAGAAGTTCCTCAGGTTTCTCCCATCCACACAATCTTTGAATATTATTACCCATCCTTTGACCCCTCAAAAGGAAATGATTAACAGATTCAGTTAATGACAGTTTGGTCTTATACCTTTAGCATAAAAGGCAAGAAAAACAAGTTTAAGTGCAGCTATGAAAAGTCTTAAACAGATCACATTTGTTCAGTAAAGCCAAAACCTCTGCTCCCCTAACGACTCCTCTCCAACAATAAATTAGTGCTTAAGTAACAAATCCAGGTACTCAAAAGTTTACTTGCTTACCTCAACTTCAGCTGAGTCTCTCTGGGGTAGATCTCAAGAACAGAGATTCCAACAAGATGGTATCACAGCTAGGCTGGGAGCAGACCAGAGCAGAGCTTTTCTAGTTCTGTTTTAATAGTTCCCAGACCAGCGAGTACAGTGAAAACAACAGTATGGGAAGGAAAAGAAAAAGCCTGGGGGAAGAAGTGGTGAAAAGAGCAGGCAGAATTTTATGTTTGTTTCCAAATACGAATATGGTTTTGTTGAGATTTGGACTTGGTTCCAATTCACCTATCATTCCTGATTATTTTGACAAGCACAAGCCAAGGTGATTCAACTCCTTACTGTTCTAATTTAAAGCAGAAAGAGTGTGTAAAGCATAACCTTAAAAAACAAAATCCTATCTTCACTCTGAAAAGCACAATAATGACATACTGAGCTCTCTGAGACTAAAGACTTAACTTGCAGTCTACTTGATCTGCCTTTTTTACAGTATTGCTGTTTGGCACTGTACCTTTCACCAGTGATGCCAATTATCTGAGAAGTGCTTTTGTCATAAAATATTCTATATAAATGTTAATTTTAATTATAATTCTCTTGTGCATGACTCAGTTATTGGACTCTTTTTCTTGTAAATGTCACGAGATCTCCTCGAAAGACCTTCAGGAAAAGAAAGATGCCAAAGAACATTCTTTCAGATGTGTTGCTTTAAAAAAAAAAAAAAAAAAAAAAAAGAAAAACTTAACTCTACATTCTGAGAGCCTGCAATCACTTCTTCTTTCCCACTCCTCCTTATTTTGATAAGCAAACATCTGAATTCACATGCTGTCAAAAATGCAGCATTGCATGCTAATCTATTAGTCAAAAGACAAGCACATCTCATCTGATAGCATAAAAATGACAAAGTCAGTGTATTCTGGTTTCCTGATCCCAAACTGAGTTCCAGATCTCCAAATGAATGGGATCAGAGACAAAGTGAAAGGAAAAAAAAATATTAGGTAAATGGGAGGAACAGAAGAGTTGGTTCTTGCGACATTTCATTACACTGTTCATCAAACTGTTCCAACAGCCACTCATTCGACACTTTGAATTTCAAACAGTGACTCATCTTTGCTAACAGGCTGTGCATTTCACCAAATTCCTGCATGACATGGAGCAAGGTAACAAAAGTGTTTATTCAGCTTCTCTATGAATTTATTAACTTACCGTATTGCTTTGTAACTCAACCTGGTACCACTTACTTCTATAGTTTCAACGTTACCATGGCCTGCCATATGAAGAATCAGAGTGATTCCAGGTGTTTAACTCTGCCACACATCCCTGACCTCTATATTTTGTATTATTTTGCTTTTTTTGCCTTCTTGAATTATTTCTTAACAGCCAGGTCTTGAAAGACTCCAAGGAAGGAGCCTGAGTAGTCTCACCAAGCTCCTGCTCCATTGCTTGTCCATTTTCACAGGAAAAACACTCTTCACTTTTAATCAGTCTAAGCCTCTGTTTCAACTTGTGCCTGTTTTGTCTCATATTCCCACTACAGAACACTGTGAGAAGCCCAGCTCTGTCTTCTTGGCAGCCTCCATGGAAGCACTGGGATGGTTGTCGTTAGGTCTCCTGAAGCTCTCTTCTAACTGAGACCCAGTGCCTCAGCCTGTCTTCACAGGGTAAGTGCTCCAGACCCTGACAATTCTGGTAACCCCACACTGGACTTACTTCAGTTTATTGATGTCCATTCTCTGTTGGATTTTGAGATGAGAGACCAACACTAGACTTTATATTGTGGTCCAACAAGCGGTGAGTAGTAGGCTATAATCGATTTCCCCAGTGTACAGGTTATGGTCCCATTTCATGCTCATTCCCATTCATGCTCATTTTGTCACTTGGGTAGGGTGTGATCCTTTAACTACAGTCCTCTGAGCCCAAGCATCCAACCAGTTACCCAACTAATTGATCACTCTACATGAACCAATTAAATAGATGTGTATTCCATAAAATATGTATTGTAGCACATGTTATTAAGAATCTAGCTTCTTTGTGAAAGCACTACAAACACTTAATATTTCTTTGAAGAGTTTCATGTGTGAAGGCTTCTCCTTCATTGTTTTATCAACTGAAATAAGTTTGCTTAACCCCAGAGAGCACCCCAGAGAGCAAAAACCATACCTCTCCTTTGAAGCTCTTTATGATTACTTGGTACTGAAGACATTGGTGCCTTTGAAGAAAACTGTCTTCATCTTTACCAGCATGAACAGATTTGTGCCACTTGAGATAATTAGCATGAACAGATATTCTGTATTACTGGATTACTCTGCATCATTCCTTCCAAATATGTTCCGTCTATGCCTCTCCTGCTATCATATCTCTAAATACTTAGCATTGCTTAAACAGAATCTGATGAAGCCAAAATGCAGGCAGAAACAAAAAGTTACAGTAATGAATCTTTCTCCAACACTGTAACTGTATGGATCAAAAATATCTTAGTATTTATCAGTTTTCCTGGAATTAGGATGAATTTAGGAAATACTAAATTAGAATCATTGGATTCTAGGATTGGATAGGATTGGATAGGATTGCCTGGTTGAAAAAGACCTTAAGGTCATTGAGTCCAACCACAACTCTTAGATCATGGCCCTAAGCTCTTTATCCAAACATCTTTTAAACATCTCCAGGGATAGTGACTCCACCATTTTACTGGGAAGCCTGTTCCAGTGCCTGATGACTCTTTTGGTGAAGAAATTTTGCCTTATATGCAACCTAAACTCCTCCTGGGACAACTTGAGTTTATTTCCTCTTGTCCTGTCAGTATTAGTCTAGATTAGAATTTATATTACTGTAAACATGCTTCAAATGCTGGCAAAGGCTTTAAGCACCAGTGCTTCACAGCCCACACTATACTGAGCCTCAGTCTTTAATTATCCTGTTACAATCTTCCTCTGGTGAAGTCAGCCCCTGCTGGTCTCTTCACTTTCTCTCTACACTATGTTCTGATTTGTGAAGATAATGTAAGATCACAGCCTGGATTACTGAACTTAGATGAGAAGTCTGGAATCTATTACTACACACTAGGATAGGATACAAAAAGTATGGGTTTATGTTTAGAATACGAATGTTGATGCCAATGGTAATTTTCTTGTGCAGATGAGATGTCTGTTTTTAGCATGGGATCTCTGAAGGTAATAATGAAGGGCTAATGACTGATTGCTCTGGTGTTTGCCAATTTACACTAGGGTGGATTTGTACAGGCATGGACACCACATGTTTTATCACATGCCTCTGTTACAGATTTACTTTATTGCAGATCATTGCCACAGGGCAAACTACTATGCCACATCAAATGGTACCCCTTCCTCAGTTCTCACTCACATCCTAATAGAAGAATCATAAAATTGTTCTGGCTGGAACAGACCTCTAAGATCATCGAGTCCAATCATCAATTTAACACCACCACAGCCATTGAATGACGGTCCACAGTGTCATGTCCATACATTTCTTGAACACCTCCAGGGATGGTGAGTCCATCACCTCCCTGAGCAGCCAGTTCCAATGCCTCACCACTCTTGCAGGAAGGATTTTTTTCCTGATACCCAATCTAAACCTCTTCTGGCACAATTTCAGGCCATTTCCTCCCATTCCATCACCTGATACTAGGGAGAAGAGACTGACCCTCACCTCATTCTAATCTCCTTGGAGGGAGTTGTAGAAAGCAATGAGATTTCCCTTTCTGACTTCCCTCTCTAAATCAGTCCAAAGAGACACCACATGCTTCCTTGTTTATCAACCCAGCCACAAGTTTTCTGTGTCCTCGGTCCGTAACTCCGGATTCTTCTACAACTCCCATCCGAACCCTCACCCCGAGCACTCCGACGCTCCGTACCAGCGATGTCACTTTTGGACGCTAAGGGGCACCCTCGGGACAAATTTCAGCATCCACACTTTGTCTACCTCGGTTGAGCAGAAGCCACCGGTCCCATCAATCCAGCGATCGATCACACTGAGAGTAGGGGAGGGAAGAAGCTGGGACTGGGATGCAGCATTTTACTCCAAGGTCAGCAAACGTGACTATGATTCTGTGATTCTGAGCTCTGAATGGTAGCAGTTGGAAGAGGCCTCTGGAGATCACCCAGTCTAATCACCCCTCTCAAAGCAGGATTGCCTAGGACAGGCCACACAGGAACACATCCAGATATGTCTTAAAAGTCTCCAGAGAAGGAAATTCCTCTGGGCAGCCTGGTCCAGTGCTCTGGCACCTTCAGAGCAAAGAGGTTTTTCCTCATGTTGAGGTAGAACTGCTTGTGTTCCAGTTTGTGTCCATTGCCCCTCATCCCATCACTGGGCACTAGTGAAAAGAGACTGGCCCCTTCTCTCAACACTCACCCTTAAGGTATTTTTAAGCATTGACCAGATCCTTTCTCAGCCTTCTCTTCTCCAGGCTAAACAGCTCCAGGTCCCTCAGCCTTTCCCTATCGGACAGATGTTCCAGGCCTTTCATCATACTCATAACCTGCGCTGGACTCTCTGCAGTAGTTCCCTGTCTGTCTTGAACTGAGGAGCCCAGAACTGGACACAATACTCAGGGGTGTCTGATGGCTATTTACCAGGCTCCAGCCAACATATGCCCACAGAGGATGGAACAGATATGCAAGAGTTAGCTCTCAAGGAGTCTGGCAAACAGTCTGAAGAGCCACAAGCAGAAAAGGATTTTGAGAGGAGTATGGTTTTATCTGAATGGTGCTCCCTACACAAAATAATCCACATCTCTCAGCAGGGCCAGCTAGCTGAGACACAGAGCTTCCTGTTCAGTGTACTGCAGCCAGTAGCTGCAAGCAGCTACTCTCAACACCTGCATAGTTCTATTGGGGTTTTTTTTTTCATCTGTTTTTTTCATCTGTTGATGTCCTCAGCATAAAGCTCCAAGTACAGAACAGACATGGAGACTAAACTGTTCTTTGGATAAATAAGTTACCTTTTGCATCAAAGCAATGCAAGATAAAGTCCTTTGAATATAATAATTTATTCTCTCCACCTCTATCAGTGCAATTCATCACAGGAAAAAAACCAAACAAATAAAAAACATCATCAGATCATAATTCAAAGTTTAGAACTGCCTCACTACAGTTGGGCCAATCACTTAAATGCAACTCAGGACCAAATCTGTCCCACTTCAGGGACAGCAGGTGCAGCCTGAAACTGTGCCTGTTTCCCTCTCCCCTCCCTTTCCTGACATCAGTCACTCAAACATTCTGACAGAAAGCCAGGGGAAGCCCTGGCAATAACTGGAGCAAATAATAAAAGCAAAGCATTGCCAGCTTTGATGAAAAACAGTGAAGCTGTCTCAAAGTTAGATATAGGCAGACAAACAGATTCTTAGTTTTATCAAAGGGTACTTATTTTTTGGTATAAGAAAATTATTTCTTTGGCTAGGATGCAGAGGTTTGATGAATACATGCAAAGATGGGGGGGAAATAATTCATGTTTGTTCCCTTCTCCCTATGAGTCATTTTGGCCTAAAATATATCTCCCAGAAAGTTTTTGGCTGAATTTGGATATATTAGTTTGCAACCAAAATCAGCAGGCTTATCTAGTTCAGAATACTGTGAATAACTTTCGAGTGTGATTGCCTGTCACTACAGTGCATAGAAATTAAACACGGAAAAAACACTACAAACTGTATACTTTAAGCTGAAAAACTCAAGTTAATGTCAACACTACCTTATTCTAAATTGGACAGCAAAATTATTTAAAATAATTTGCAGTGTACATATTCATACCTTTAGTGGTCATAATTATCGTCTGTACCCAGGGATAGAAAAAAGGAAGGTATGTTGTATGAAGATTAAAATGATGGCACATGTGTAATTTATCTGAAGCAAAGTAAGCTCAAGATTAGAGAAAAACAAAACCCCCAGTGCAGACATTCTGCCTTTAAAATAAAATTATTTTCACGCCAATCTTAAAGTGTTTCACAACTGTAAGTCTAATCAAAACAACTCTAAAACACTATAGCCTACATAACAACAAACCACAGTATCTGCAGAGGAAAGGAGTTACATTTCAGCTCAAAAGTGAACAGCAGCTGCATGTTTCCTATAGGTAGCTTTCAAAAGTTGGTTGGAGGACGTCTCTAAGGTCAATAACTGTTCTTAGCTTTACCAGACAGTGCAGTCCAAAACAGAAAGCCTTGTACAGCCAACCAATGGGTCAAGCCAAACATCCTTTCTTTATGTAAGCTCAGAGAGATGGGCAATTCTTTAATACTAGTCTTAACCTTTTCCCATGGACAAAATGGGCACCAGTGGCTACACGGGCTTACGTGCACATGTGGACTTTATCTTCCACTCCAGTTTCATCTGAAACTAGACCAGTTTCTGCTATCCAAGACATCCTGCCCTGATGCGACAGTGAAGCGCGTGGCTGATGCAGACTCCAGGGCTCTAAAATCATCCTCTGCTGACTCTCTGGCCATGGAGTCTCCAGGGTCCTAAAATCCCACCAGGAAGCCTCCTGGGTCCCAAAGTCCCTCGGTCAAGCCCAGGGGAGCCAAGACCAGGCTCCTCCTGTCCCAAACAATTCTCCCAAAAACGTTTAGCCACATCTATAATAACTTCCAGTCCCTTACAACATAGCACTTTGGAACATGGTTTAACAGCCCTGGTGCTGTCAGGTTGATGGCTGGACTTGAGGACCTTAGAGATCTATCCAAATGAAACAATTCTATGATTCTATGAATATATACACATAAAAAAACCCTCAAAACCAAACAGTTAAGGTTAAAATCAAATCAAATATCAATCTAGATTCTACTAACAACTAAGGAAATTCAGATGTCTCACTTCCCTTCAATGAAAATGTACTACATTAGCTTGTGTAATGCAAGATAGTTATAATATTACATGTCCAAAAAGAAACAAATTTGTTCACTTTTTATTCCTCTATTATGCAATGACTTCACCAAAAAATGCTATTACTGTCAGACACAATGTGAAAAGCCGTATGTTAGGAAGAGCAGTACCTAATTCATCTCATGGCATCAATGAAGTCACTAAGTTAAAATTTAACAATTTCTGGTCAACTATGAAAATTAATGCACTGAATTTATCACAGTTTTCCTTAAAAAATCCTTAGTGTTTAGGAGCCCTAGAGTTTGGGAACTGTCTCATAACATGGAGTTGGCTGCTGCTATCAGTTCACCACAAAAAAGTTTGCAGAGGACCCTGAGCTGCTCTCAAAGTGAGGAAAAAACATAAAACACTGCAAAAGCAAGTCTTCTGGATGACTGCAATGTGAAAGCATAAAATCCTTTTTTCCAAGATAAGGAAGGCATATAATAACTGACTGCATATATGGTTATCTCCTACAGCAAAAGGCACAATTCATAGATGCCAAATCACATTTGTTTCAAATTAAAAAAAAAAAATGCTAACAGATTTCCATTGATTAATGTTTTAAAAACCATACAGCTGGAATTTGTTTTAAAATAAGCTCCATATTTGTTGAAACTTTTCAGGTTTTACCCCATAATTAAAAGTGAAAGAGAACATGAAGCCAGTTTTGGGGTCTGATTCATTTGATCTTTTTCTTCCTTTCCACATCACAAAGAGTTCTCTATATTCTCTCCACTGGACTGGAAAAAAAAAACTATCCCTTTTAATTTTAGTTAAAAGTTACTTACTGGTGTACTGTGAGAAGATGAATCTCTGAATCTTAGCTACAAAGCTACTCATTCTACTTGAAGATCAGAAGTAGTAACAGTTCTCAAACAGATCTAAACCTCCCTTGACTCTTACCAATATACCAATGAAATTGGAGACATTCTAGTATCTCATAAGGCAGTGATACCTTTATTAGAAGATATTAAACATGATTTTGCAACAAGGAATCTTAAAAAAAAAAAGTAAACATTTCTGCTCTGAGTCTGACACCAAGAAACTTTCCATGATTTCCATCATTTCCCAGCAGTCTTGGATAACCAGAGAGGTCCCTGCTGACTGAAGATTGTCAAATGTGATGCTAGCCAAGAATGGCTGGAAGAAGGACCCAGGGAACTACAGACCTGTCAGTCTGACCTTGGTGCCAGGGAAGTGCATGAAGTTTTGAGTGCCATTATACATCACGGAGAGAGGGACCAGGTCATCAGGCCCAGTCATCATGGGTTCATGAAGGGCAGGTCCTGCTTGATGAACCTGATCTCCTTCTATCATAAGCTGACCCTCTCAGTGGCTGAGGGAAAGGCTGTGGATGTTGTTTAGCTGGACATTAGTAAAACCTTTGACACCATTGTGGTGAAGGGCCCAAATTCTATTTGGGACACATATCCTGGATATCCGCCTGGGCACCCATCTTGCCCCCCCCCCACTCCTCCTTTCTCCCCTTCTTCCCGGGTAGAAGAAGCGGGAAAGCAGACAAAAGGCTTGGCGCCTCACAGTCTGCAGAAGTCACGATGATGGACTTGTGACTTCTGCCTCTTTTAGTAAGGTAACTTGGTTACATATATATCTTTTGTCTGTTGCTATTGGTCAAAACACTCGGCCAAAATGCTTAAAACCCCCAGCCAACTCATTTTTTGTTTACTGCTTTACTGCTGTTACTGCTGTTACTGCTGTTGCCTGTCTGCTATCTTCTGCGCTGCTTAGATTAACATAGCAGGGGATTTATTTCTCCCCCACACTCACAAACGGTGGACCCGATCTTGCCCGCTTACTGCATCGAGTCAAGGGACTGAAGCGTTTGCCGGCTCGCCGCTTCAGCCCGAGATCGACTCCTTTTGTTATGCACCGCAGCCGATAAGACTGCAATAGCCCGGGAACTTGGATCCTGCTTCGCCCAGGGGCTGAANGATAAAAAACTGACTGAATGGCCAGGCCCAAAGAGTGGTGGGGAATAAAGTTAAATCCAGCTGGCAGCCAGTCATTAGTGATTCCCCAGGGCTTAGTACTAGGGCCAGTTCTCTGTAATACCTTTACCACAGAATCACTGAAGGCTTTGGAAGGGACCTCTGAAGATCATCGAGTCCAGCCCCCCCTGCCAAAGCAGGTTCACCTAAAGAAAGCCACACAGGAATACATCCAGGTTTTATTTGATTGTCTCCAGGGATGGAAACTCTGCCACCTCTCTGGGCACCCTGTTCCAGTGCTCCAGCATGCTTAAATTGTAGAGGTTTCTTTTCTTGTTCAGTTGGAAGTTCTCTTCATGTTTGTGTCTATTACCCCTTGTC
>WBNM01026624.1:0-31151 GCA_013399055.1 Ramphastos sulfuratus
CACACACATATGTTTATGTATATGCATATATATGTGTAAAAGGTAATATATATATGTATATATGTGTATATATTTGTGTATATATGTGTTTATATATGTATATGCATATATAGGTGTAAAAGGTAATATATGTATATATATATGTATATATG
Organism: Ramphastos sulfuratus; assembly: GCA_013399055.1. Taxonomy (NCBI): domain Eukaryota; kingdom Metazoa; phylum Chordata; class Aves; order Piciformes; family Ramphastidae; genus Ramphastos; species Ramphastos sulfuratus. Next base: position 153 of record WBNM01026624.1, read on the forward strand.
TAAAAGGTAATATCTATGTTATATATATTGCACATATATATATATATATATGTTGTCTAGCTGCATATATGTATGTGCGTGTGTGTAAAAGGTAATACATATGTATGTAAAAGGCAATTAAAAGAATAAAAACTATCTTTTATTACCTTTTACATTTAGCCTGCTTTGCAAACACGACTTTCATTTTACTTCCACCTTCCGAGTCTGGAAATTACCTGGGGGAGGGGAGGTCGGGGCTGAATCCCCCGATTTTGTGGTGGTGCTAAAACCACTCCAGCCTTCGAGGGTGGTTTTGTTGGGGTTTATTTAACCTGTAGAAAGAGCAGAAGTGTTAAATCAGAAGCAGGCTACCACGTGTAACGATGTGGAATGACTTCACTTCCCCACCGGTGGAGTTTTAAGCCGCAGGCGCTTTTCTCCTTCCAGGCTGTCGGAGTGGGTGCCAGGTTTATCAAGTTGGGAGGTCTTTCCCGCGGAGAAAGAGTGACCAAATACAACCGCCTGCTCGCTGTGGAAGAAGAACTGGCCACGAATAGAAGGCTACGTATGAGCTTCTTTCTTACTTTGTTTTCAGCTCGCCATGAATGCGAGAACAAAGATTGGAGGGAGAATGATTGAAGCTGCACCACGGGAGGGAAGCGAAATCAAAAGGCTCTAAATAAGCGCTGAGGAAAAAAAAAAAACCAACAAAGCTAGGATAGCACTTGCCACAATGTATATTGTTGTCCTAATGGATTATCTGTTTACTGAATGTTAAAACAGAGCCCTTCTTCAGGAGTAGCCTACATTAAGCTTTGTTGGTTTTGGTTTGGGTTTTTTTTTTCACTCCCAGAATTAATTGGTTGGAGTCTTGAAGCCCACAGTGCAAAAAGAACAAAACAGAAAACCGTGCCTATAGCACGCTGAAAAGCTGCCAAAACTGAATTTCAGGCCAAATACCCTACCTTCCTCACACCCCTAAACATCTATTGCTAACAAAACTTCATTTCACAACCCTCTTTGCAGAGTTTTAGGCCAAATATCTCATCCTCCTCACATCCCTAAACATCTATTGCTAAGAAAACTTCATTTCACAACCCTCTTTGCAGAATTTTAGGCCAAATACCCTACCTTCCTCACACCCCTAAACATCTATTGCTAACAAAACTTCATTTCACAACCCTCTTTGCAGAGTTTTAGGCCAAATATCTCATCCTCCTCATACCCCTAAACATCTATTGCTAAGAAAACTTCATTTCACAACCCTCTTTGCAGAGTTTTAGGCCAAATGCTTCATCTTCCTCACACCCCTAAACATCTATTGCTAACAAAATTTCATTTCACAACCCTCTTTGCAGAATTTCAGACCAAATACTTCATCTTCCTCACACCCCTAAACATCTATTGCTAACAAAACTTCATTTCACAACCCTCTTTGCAGAATTTCAGACCAAATACCTCATCTTCCTCACACTCCTAAGCATACATTGCTGGCAAAACTTCATTTCACAATCTTCTTTTGTGTGTTTCATTGCCAAGAAAGCTGCACTGGCATGGATAAGCACTACATAAATCCCAAGGAAAACCAAAGTTCAGGATGCACACTCAGCCTTAGCCACTTGTATGCATCTGCCTGCATTTCAGTACCTGCATCTTCTTTTTAAGCTGTGAAATGCTTAGCAGTTCATTAGAGCCACTTCTCACTTGCTCAGGTATCAATCAAAATAGAATAAAGGCATACAGTCTGAAGGGGAGGCAGAGAGACCAGGAGAGGAAGAAAGGAAGGAAAGGGTTTGCAAGAATTTACTATGCCTTCAAAAAAAATGAAACAGGAAGGAGAATTAAGTCATTTTACTCTTGTTTCCAAGTTTCCCATGGGGTCCAGCACTTGATATGCACACTACAGGACGAAGCTTGCATTTTAGAGATTTTTTTTTCCCCCTTGTAAATATTCTGAGTTTTCTCCTGAAAAAAATACCCAAAATCTCCCCCCTTTGCATCTGTAGAATCGTTGTGACAAATAAGAGGCAGAAATTCTTTTCTGCTTGGGAAGTAATTTCACAGAATGCACTTTTCAAAAAAACAAGACAGATAATTACAGAACTATGAATTTTAACTGCCTCAGCAGCATTAATGTATTCCTGAGTCAAGTGATATAGTCTAAACAAAAGAGCTCGAGTTTGACAAATATTTAGACCTGTATCTCATGAAACAGCAACAATTCCCAAAGCTGTTCATCACCTGGCAGGAATAAAATCCAACCACTGATCAACAGCAGGGAAATACTGAGCTAGCACATCTGAGCTGCACACCAGACTCTTCATTTGGCTAGGCTGCCAGTGGTGGGATACACTGGAGAGCTGGGATGTAGGGGACTCCATAAGTGGCTCGTAGATGAGAGGTGACACTGACCCATCAGGAGTCCCCTACCAGAAGTGCCAGAATGGGGCATGCAGCTGGGCCCAGGAGCACCCTAACAAGCCTTGGCACCCCTGCAGCATGCATAGAATCATAGAATCAGTCAGGGTTGGAAGGACCACAAGGATCATCTAGTTCCAACCCCCCTGCCATGCCCAGGGANAGTAATTTGGGTTGTGCTGGAGCCTTGGCCCAAGCACAGCTCCCATGCCCGTGTGGCACTTCAGCCTCCAGCCAGAGCTGCCTGGTGTGTGTGAGCTGCTCACTAGCCCAGTCACCAACTGGCCACCCCTTGGCTACACGAGGAACATGTAGTCAGGACACCTTCAGTGATGGGGTGGGCACCTGTGTGTGGCTAACCAGAGTTAGGTGGTGAGATCATGGAGGAGGGAGTGTGGCAGCACGGGGGAAAACACCAGTGAGGGGAGGTGAAGCGTTCCAGGAGCAACAGCTGAACACAGGGTTACTTACAGCTGTGAAAGGCTGGGGCAGGAAAGGGGCACAGGCAGCTGTGGGAACTTCAGTGAGGGCACAGTGCACAGGAAGATGGGCACTCAAGAAAAGGGCAGCAGGGTGAGGTGATTAGTGAAGAAAGGATTGCAATAAATAGCCCAGCTCAGGTTGCTGTGCAACATGTCCTAATCCTGCACCCAAAGTGCTGTACTGATGCTCCCTTGTCTCCAAGGACCAGACCTCTGAAGGTGTCCAGAGACTCCTGGAAGCATCATGTGGCATTTCAAAAAACACCAGAGCACACTAGAAGAGACCAGAGTTCAGCAAACATGAAGTTAACTTTTTTCTTCTTCTATTTCAGGTGAAGCCAATCTTGATTTTGTTACTTTTGCTGAAGAACCACAGCCAGAAAAACAACCTTCTGAGGTGCTCTCTGTCCCAACGCAGGATTCAGCATCTCCACAGTGCTCTCAGCCAGCCCTGCAGGTTCCCAGCCTGCCTGTTCTGCCTTCCTGAGAACAGCAGGGTGTCAGCATCAACCTTTGGGTAAGCTTCTTAAAATAAAAAACAACTAAATAAACACTAAATAATGTCTGATAAGAAACTTTCATCTCACATCTTGCTAAAAAAAAGAAAATACAAACCAAGTAATTTCTGGTAGGAAACTTCCATCTCACATCTTACTAAATAAAATAAGTAATTTCTGGTAAGAAACTACTATCTCACATCTTACTAAAACAAAATATAAAGTAATTTCTGGTCAGAAATTCACATCTTACCTACTCCTTGCTCCACTTATGTTTAGCCAAACATTTTAAAAAGCATTCAGAGCCTGGCTTCTCTTTCCCCAGCAGCCTGTTGCTTTCAGCTGAAACCAAATTAACTGAGCAGTGCCCCCAGTTTGAAAACACCACCAAAATTCTGTGCTGTATTTACAAACTGATAAAACAAACCAGCTCTGTGTTAAGTCAAAAACAACAAAGCACCACCACCACAAATCGCCCCAATGTTTGGGTTGGGGAAGTGGAAATCTCTCTCCTTACAAAGAGCAAGCTATTGACAAACAGTAAAAGAAAAAAAAACCAAACAAACCACAATTTACAAAACACAAAGGCCTTGACTGTTATTTGCTGCTCCATCCCCCCACTCACCCTCAATGCTGCTCTTAGATCTAGCCTAGGAGGGAAGATTTGCTCCAGTTCTAGCGAGGCAAGTGCAGCACTGCACACCCCAAATGTAGGGCACAAAGCTGTAATTAGCGGCGCTAGGAAGCTCGCTTTGGTCGCAGGGCAGGGAATAAACAAGTCAATTTCACAAGGGCTGGGAAACTTGTCAGGAGTCCTTTTAATAAGCAACAGTGCAAAGATAAATAAATAATTTATGCCCCAGGTAACAAACAGCTCTAAGTAAAAGAAACACTTCTTAAAAAAAAAAAAGTGTGGGTTTTGCATAAGGTTCAAATCTGAACAGAGAATACAGCAGCAGTCGTCGGGAGGGAAGAGAAGAGACAGAGAAATGGAGCATTGGCAGTGTGTAACAGACAGACCTAAGTGAAAACTGAACCAGCAGAACCCATGAAGGTTATCGACGAGAGACAAATTTCCCCAAGTTTCAGAGCTACGTGGAGTTCAGTGACTAGATCAAGTCCAAGACTCTCTTAGCAAACATGCAAAAAACCACCAAAAACCCAAGCAACCAGTCAAACAAACAAACAAACAAAAAAAGATGTGAAACTACCACACTCATCACTATCATTTTATTTTCAGGAAAAGCACCAGACAGTTGCATGCAGAGCCAAACCGACAAACTCTGAGCACTCAGCCTTGGGTACTGTCATGGTTGCAAATCATTAAATAAAAAATAACCCCAGTGCATTCAAGTGCTTGCCCACCCAGTTCCAGCTACAGCCATCTTCAGGTAAAGCCCTGATTGCATTTGTTTGCTCCCCAGAAAGGAATGTTTCAGCCAGCCTGTGCTGGATGTAAAAGAGAGCACACTGGAATGTGCATTGGCAGTGCAGCAAGTCAATTACGTACCTGGCTCACTGCCTCTGGAGGGAAGCAGGGCTGAGGGAAGCTGGGATTTGTGTTATCAAAACACAGACATCTAAAGTGTTACCTAATAAAGAAATTCATGCCCCCAGTGTGTCCCAGGTTGAAAGCAAAGGCTTATTGGTTAGTGCTGCGAGCTCTCAGCAGGCTGATTCCCAGGAAGCTGCAATCCTAGGATTCCCAATTCCCAACCACAGCCCATAGTGACTGGAGCAAGTTCTTTTTTTTGCAGCAGTAAACTCCAGTTGCAGCACTTCACTGAAACAGAAGCCAGGAGGTGAGTCCTCCTGTGGAAGGCTTTGAATCCAAATGAGAGAGCACCAATCCCAACCCACAAACTTTGGCTAGCATTACCAGAAGTCTTGGTACCAGTCTGACATGCTGCACTGCCTCTGCTTTGCAGTCTTTGGGCTGGCTGTCCACTGGGGAACCTCAAACAGAAGTAGGTGTTGTGCTTGTGCTTTTAATTTCCTCCAAAGAGTGTGCTTGGGGACAGCAGAAAGGAGACCTAAAAGATCTTGGTTTAAGCAGGCATCAGAATCTTTTTAAAGCATTGTGTCTGAATGCAGAATCCTTAGAGGTTGGAAGGGACTTCCAGAGATCATCCAGTCCAACCTCCCTGCCAAGGCAGCATCCCCTAGGGTAGTTCACACAGGAATGCATCCAGGTGGGTTTGGAAAGGCTCCAGAGAAGGAGACTCCACAACCTCTCTGGGCAGCCTGTTCCAGGGCTCTGTCACCCTCACTGTAAAGAAGTTTCTCCTCACGTTAAGGTGAAACCTTCTCTGTTCCAGTTTGCAGCTGTTGCTCCTTGGCTTATTGCTGCACACCACTGATCTTTTAATAATTTGTAATACCCTTCCTACACCTAAGCTGAGATGTGGGTGACCTTCATCAGGTCTAACCCAAACTATCAGATTCCAGAAAGGTGCAAGGGGCTTCTGGAAAGCTTGAAAACAGACCTTTAACAAGGCATCTTCTCAAGAAAAGAGTAGTTTAAAAAAGCCCTTTCAAACACAGTTTTAAAGTAAAGGTTACTGACACCAGCTAGGAAAAGAATAACCATACCTGCAAAATTAAAATGTGGAAAGGGATTCTGAGTGCTATGTAGTTGTTGAACACTTTAATCATGTACCAAAAACTGCATACAAAAGACCATTTCAACCTATATTACTGAAAGCTGCTTGGAGTACAGACCATAGCCCCTAGCAACACACCTAAGCCATTCACATGTCCAGATAATGATTCCCAAAAGTTACAGCCTTCCAGAAAAACAATTAACAGTTAGAGCTGTCTGGTTCTTTAATTTTCTCAGCACTGGTTTCTTTATGCAGCAGCTTGTTTCTTGCTTCTTTCAGCTTGCTCTGATTCAGCAGGTTTTCAGGCATCTGGTCCCCGTGGGTGGAAACAGGATCTAAAACTACAACAGATTCTGTCTCTTTTTCACTGCTAGAAGCTTTTCTTGTAAGTTCTGTGTGGCTGGTGGATCTAAAGGAAAAAGAACAAACACATGAATACAGAGAAGCATTCAGGTATTTGGGAGAAGGAAGGTAAATCACATGGGAAAGCAATTCTGACCTGGGCAGCTCTACTGAACTAGCAAGCAGGTTGGTAGACTTAACAGCCCTTACACACAGGTAGTGGCACACAAAATGCAAGTCCCAGCACCCCTCCCCTCAATCATTTGTTAAGCTGCCCAGCATTTGTTCAGCTACTTCACAGGAAAAAGTGAACTCACAAAGCACTCACAAAAATCCTTCTGACTATGAAAGGATCAGTTTCAAGAGAGGCTTAAGAATTCATTTTCCTCTGTGCTCATCTTAAGAGCTGGATTTAGTCTGGTCGATGTGGTGGTGTTAGGTCATAGGCTGGACTTGATGATCTCAGAGGTCTGTTCCAGCCTCAGCAATTCTGTGATTTCTCCACATCCAGCAGTTGCACTCAGAGATGCTACCAGTTCCTGCAGCCTGCAAGGAGAACAGAGCTTCTCCTCCACGCCCCAATCCCAGAGCAGCTTGCACAGGTCTGTCACTGTAGCACACTCTACCATGCAACTGGGACAGAGGGACAGCACAATCAGATTTTCCACTGGCTCAGCACCACCAGGCTGCTTCTGGTCTCACTGGGAGCAAGTGCAAATAATTTCTGAAAATTCACCTGCTGGATCTGCTGAAACACAGAGGGCTTAGCCCTAGGTTCTGTGATGCCAAAGTGGGGTTAGGTCTTGCTTTGCCTGCAGGGCAGGGATCCTTGCAGACAGAAAGCCCTCTGAGCAGGGAGAGAGGAAGGAATGGTCAGAGACACCAGGGTTATTTGTTGAGGCTGTGGTCGTGCTGTAAGCACTGAAAGCCCTTGTCTAGATTCAAAAGCTTTGTGGTGGTCTTGAAGGTGTGCAGACAAATATTCAGATGCACCAGAATGCAGCAGAAAAGAGCAAGCCAAGCACTGGGAAAGCAGGACCTGAGGAATCAGGGGATTCCCTCTGCCATCCTAACGCTGCTGTATGTGCAGACTGGCAGCTGCCAGCATGGGCTCACACCTCCTGCACCACAGCCTGCTGGGCCCCGTGCCTGGGGTAGCCACCAGGCTGGCATACAGAGGGCAGCCACAAGTGTGGACTTGGCACTTGGCCTGCCTGTAAGGCAGGGCCTTACACAGCAGTACGAACACCGTGGAGATGTCTGCAGCCACGCAGCCACAACCACCAAACTGGGCAAGGGCCAAACTCCCTGGGGCAGGAAGGTCCTGCACACACCTCCAGGTGGGTGGCTGTGTTCTCCTGGGACCACCAGCTGTGGAGATGCAGAAGGCAACTGCATGTGCTAGCTGCATCTGCTAGTCCACAGCCTTTTATTTCTTACCCTTATTTGTCTTCTTCTGGCCCTCATTTGCCATGCTTACTCTTAAGGAACAGCCTTCCCTATAGCTAAGATAGCACCATCGAAAGGAAAACAAAGAGCAGAATCAAATCAACTGGAGGCCAGAGGAAAGAAATTCAGCTACCAGACCCATCTGCTACGAACTGCCCTTTATTGTGACAGTCTTTGTCCTAGAGAAAATGACAAAGGCAAAAAACAAAAGAGGTCACCCCACTCAATAATTAGAGCACGGGGTGGGGAATGTGCTGGCTCCCATCTGATAGGGGGAGAGTAAATAAATGTCCAGGTTAAGGCCATAATTCAATCATGCAAACAAGAGTTGTTGCACTTCTCCACTCCAGAGAGAATTTTACTCAGCTCACTGCTGAAGCGCTGCGCAGAGCAGCTAAAATTCCACGTTGGAGCTTTAATTACAATTCTTTGTCTCTCCCATTAGAACTTTGGTATAAGTTAATGAATGCAGAAATTGGTGCTAATGGAGAGGGTTTCAGGCTCATTTGATTATCATCAGAAGGCAGCGATTTCACAAGGAAAACAAGGCTTATTTTGATGCAGGGGCTGTCAATCACTGCAGAGAAACAGAAGGTGGAGGATTTTGAATGTTACAGCAAATTAAACTTTGATTTTTATTTTTCTTTTTAAAGCAGTGTCACCCAAAAGAGGGTTATTTTAAAAAGTGCTACCTCTGAAAAGCTGATTGCCCCAAACACTCTAAAAAAATAAAATAAAAATGTCCAAAGCCATAAATGCCAAGTTCATTTTGATTTCACTTTGGAGGTAACTATCTTTCAAATCCCAACAGCTGGACTATTTAATACAATCTGGTGAATCAAAGTATAATTCTTCACTGGGCTCACAGCAGGGAGTCTGCATTAGTGTATGGCAGCATTCCAACCGCTGATGCGCGGCCAAAGGCTCTCAAGTCTGCTTGGGTTGGAGCGAAAAAAAATGGATGAAAATGGCAAAGGACAGGGGAAAAAGGAAAGATGTCGATATGAAATAGTTGAGTGGAGGAAAGCAGTGATTAAAGCAGTGTTTCAAGCAGAAAAATAAGAATTACTGCTCAGACTCTGTTGCACTACCAATCTCCTCCTCCGAATCCTTCCCGGCGGTGCTGCTGGTACAGGTGAAAATTATTGCCACTATTTATCAGGTGCTCCTAGCTCATTTTCAGGAGTTTGTCAAGAGCAGAACGCAGCCGTAATAAAGTTTCAGCACAAGAATGAACATTGTTTTCATGCTCCCTTTCAAAAGCCAGGGTTTGCTGCTACAAGCAATTAGCAATTAGCAACCAATACAGTTTTGAGCAGTTACAAATCTGTCCAGCCAAGGTATTTGCATTTAGTTTTATGCAAAGCTCTCCCCTTGTTAAAACTGTTGATGATGTTACCAGTATTCTTGTTAATTAGAATCATAGAATCATTTCTGCATCTTACTACAGAATTTGGTTAGCTGTTGTGGTGTGCAGACAGGGAACTAAGACAGGGAACTAAGCCTTTTTGAGAAGATGACCTTATAGGCATCGGACACAAGGGAAACATAGAATCATAGAATGGTAAGGTTGGAAGGAGACCTCAAGGATCATCTAGTTCCAACCCCCTGCCATAGGCAGGGACACCTCCCACTAGTACAGGTCACTCAAGGCCTCGTCCAACCTGGCCTTCAACACCTCCAGGGAGGGAGCAGCCACAACCTCCCTGGGCACTCTGTGCCAGTGTCTCACCATATGCTTCTCCATCTATATATTTAAGAACTTCATTCTATTGTACTCATTCACACATAATTGTTCTTAGCTCTGCATGTATTTTGATGACTAAACACATGAGGAGAGACTGAGTGAGTTGGGGCGGTTCAGGCTGGAGAGAAGGCTCTGAGGTGATCTTATTGTGGCCTTTCAGTATCTTAGGGAGGGGGGCTTTTGAGGGTATCAGGTAGTGATAGGACTGGGGGGGATGGAACAAAGCTAGAAGTGGGGAGATTCAGACTGGATGTTAGGAAGTTCTTCACCATGAGGGTGGTGAGACCCTGGCACAGGTTGCCCAGGGAGGTGGTGGAAACCTCATCCCTGGAAGTGTTTAAGGCCAGGCTGGATGAGGCTCTAGACAGCCTGATATAGTGTGAGGTGTCCCTGCCCATGGCTGGGGGGTTGGAACTGGATGATCCTTGTGGTCCCTTCCAACCCTGACTGATTCTATGATTCTATATCATTTATATAATCTATAGCATCTATAGCATCTGTATCATCTATATCTATGATCCTTGTGGTCCCTTCCAACCCTGACTGATTCTATGATTCTATATCATCTATATAATCTATAGCATCTGTAGCATCTATATCTCTATCTATGATCCTTGTGGTCCCTTCCAACCCTGACTGATTCTATGAAATCCGTATCAAGAAATCCAGATTTGGTTAATAAAAGCATCTCAGAGTTTGCAAAGTCCCATGCAGTACTGAGGACTGCCCATGACAAAAGAGTACCTAAAGCAACATGTTCTATTTAAATAGTCACAGGAGCTACAGAAGGTGTAAAATAAAGGGTTACACCTGACAGCCCAGCTGTGAACCAGCACTGCTGAGCCCTTTGTAAATCTTTTGCAGTAGGAGTACAAAAGGATCTGGTTGTCAGCTGAGACTTGGAGTTTCTTTGTTTCCTCTGGTTAATATTACAGTTAGTATTTTGCCTCTCTTGGTGCTCTATTCATGAAATCATTATAATATGTTTCCATCACAAATCAGAATTTTAAGGGTCACAAGATCACAGAATGTTAGGGGTTAAAAGAGACCTCTGGAGATCATTTGAGTACAACCCCGCCCTGCCAGAGCAGGACCATACAATCTAGCTCAGGTCACAGAGGAATGCATCCAGACAGGGCTTGAAAGTCTCCAGAGGAGGAGACTCCACAACCTCTCTGGGCAGCCTGTGCCAGTGCTATGTGACCCTCACAGTAAAGAAGTTCTTCCTCATGTTGAGGTGGAACTTCCTGTGCTGTAGTTTCCATCCATTGCCCCTTGTCCTATCCCAGGGCACAAGTGATCAGAGGCTGTCCCTGTCCCTTGCTTCTTGACTCCCAGCCCTCAGATATTTACAGACATTTATTAGACCCCCTCTCATTCTCCTCTCCAGACTAAAAAGCCCCAGGCACTGTGCAAAGTTTTATCAGATGAAGTCCCATCTCATTTTCTACCAGCATGTAAAAGCAGAAGGCAAACCATTCAAGGAGAATCCTGTAGGAAAATCCATGATTTTTACAGCACATTTCTTCCAACCAAGACTGGTTTTGCTAGTGCATAGTGTACACATGAGAGACTCCACAAATACATTCTGCCTGGAATTTGAGATGATGTAAATGTAGTCATTTCTGCTACAAAAGCCAACACTAACGTGGCATCAAATTAGCACTCTCTGTCTTTCAGTAAGCTCCCTAATCCAGGATCCTGATATAACTGACATGTGTCTTCAGGGCAAAATTGTTCCAAAGCCACAATAAAACTCAACCAGTGCTATTCCTTACTCCCCAAAGTCAAAGTTTGAAGCATTAAGCTAATCTGACAGTTGCTCACCACCAATTTCTTCATTGTATCACTTCAAAGCCATGCCCGGGTGGCAGTTAGAGCTTGCTGCTTGCCTCCCTACTGCACACCCTAACCCCAGCACTCCTGTTCACCTACAACATCTCCCTAACCCTACCAAACCCTACCACTTGTGCAGTAAAGCTCATGCTCCAGTCTCTATGCCCTTTCCAAACTACCACTCTAGGAGGGTTTGCTGAATGCTAGCAGCTCAGCTGTCCTGTGTCTGACCCCACCAAACCAGCGACAGTGCCAGGCTGTACAGCTGAGTGGGTCTCGGCTCAGCAGAGTGCCACCACGGCCCAGCTGTTGTGTGCCAGACCACAAGAGCTAAGTCAATTTCATCCTCAGTCAAAAACTTGTCTTGGGAATTAAAACCAAACTGCAGATGTGTTTAGTAAGCAATTCAGAGTACTTAGCAAGGCAGGGGAATGCAGCAGACAGGACCTGCTGTATTAGACACCTGTACTAGTGGGAGGTGTCCCTGCCTATGGCAGGGGGTTGGAACTAGATGATCTTTGAGGTCCCTTCCAACCTTACCATTCTATAATTCTAGAAGGCACCTCAAATGCTCATCCAGTCCAACATCCCTGCCAGAGCAGGATCACCTATACACAGGAACACGTCCAGGTGGGTCTTGAATATCTTCAGAGAGGGAGACTCAACCTCCCTGGGCAGCCTGTTCCAGGGTTCAGTCACCCTCACAGGGAAAAAAATTCCTCCTCATGTTTCCATGGAACTTCCTCTGCCTCAACTTCCACCCATTAGCCTTTGCTAATACCAAGCAATAGCAACAAAAATACACCAATTCCAAGTCTTCAAAGACCAAAAAATTCCATCACACTCCAGTATTTGTGAAAAGGATATTACAGGGAATACAGTGGCACTAGGGAGTCAGCCTGGTGGTTCTCTCTTCTGATACTACCAAGGGTACCTACAACACCAGGTAAAGAAAATGCAAGAAAGCCTTCTCCATGTCAGGAATGCCCCTGCTGAATATGACTGCAAAGGTGGTCAACACAGCAGTGAGCAGAACAGAACTGCAGACAGATCTTTAGCCTGGGAATTGTTGCCATTTTTAGGTGCTCTTCTGAAAATGCTTAGCAAATTTAAATGCAGAATCTTGGAGAGCTTCTACCCACACCAAGAGGGCACGCTCTAAGAAAAATAGGTGACAGCAGCTCCTAAAGCAGCTGAAACTGAAGAGGCCTCAAACATGCAGAACATCTCATTGTTTGCTTCACTTGTTCAAAGCAAATTGCCCATGTTCAAAAGCTGCACTGGAGAACCTCTGTGGTTGTGTCTAACCCAGGCTGAGTTAGCTGCTTCCCGCAGAGCTGGTAGGTGATTCAGGAGTGCTAAGATTACAGCCAGGACAAGGAGGACAAATCCTTTAATTGTATAAAATCATCAGATTAAGACTAACCCTCTCTGTGGGTCACTCTGCTACCCAGAAACCAAAATGTTTACAAAGTGCTGGCAGGGGGACAAGAAAAACCCAACTCAACCACCGCAACCAACAAACCCAGGGGCAGAGCCAGCCACACCTTTCCTTTCTGTGTCTACACACCACAGGGAGTCACAGAAACCCTCTTTACTCCCGAGGGAACTAAATTTCACCTATTCTCTTCCAAGTCATTGTCACAGAATTGCATTCATGCTGTGTTAAGCATTTGGGAAGAGATACGCAAAGGAAGCTACCTGAATACTGAGGTGAGGCCTCAGCTTCTCTGTAGGACACACATGATGGATGCCTTCCTCCTCAGCACCACCTCAGCAAAACTTTACACATTCCAAATCATCCTCTTAATGACTTATGACCCTTCCAACAACCTCCTATTCTGGAGTAACACCTCACCTAGCAGTTCACAACCCAATCTTTTCTCCTGGAGTACTTTCTCTGAGTTGTCATCACTTAGTTCAGTAACAGGAAAATTTCAGGATCAATCTGTATCTGCCAAGGTTCCATTCCCCTGTTCCACCATCCCTCCTCTGGCAGCTCACTCAAGTGGCCCAGCTGACTGAGCTAGAGGCCAGTGCTCTGTTTCTGGAAGCACTCAACTACCTGTGGAGTTATCAACCAAAGACTCAGATTCCTTTCCTCATGTGTGTTTAGGTTGTGTCATAGAATGGTAAGGTTGGAAGGGACCTCAAGGATCATCTAGTTCCAATCCCCTGCCATAGACAGGGACACCTCCCACTAGCACAGGTCACTCAAGGCCTCGTCCAACCTGGCCTTGAATACCTCCAGGGAGGGAGCAGCCACAACCTCCATGGGCAACCTGTGCCAGTGTCTCACCACCCTCACTGCAAACAACTTCCTCCTAACATCCAGTTTCAATCTCCCCTCTGCCAGTTTAAACCCATTGCCCCTTGTCCTGTCATTCCAAGACCTTGTCAATAGTCCCTCCCCAGCCTTCCTGTAGCACCCTTCAGATACTGGAAGGCTACTCTAAGGTCTCCTGGAAGCCTTCTCTTCTCCAGGCTGCAGAGCCCCAACTTTCTCAGCCTGTCCTCAAAGCAGAGCTGCTGCAGCCCTCTGATCATCCTCATGGCCTCCTCTAGACCCACTCCAACAGTTCCATGTCCTTCCTGTGCTGGGGGCTCCAGAACGTCACACATTTGTGTTTGCTCTTAACTGACATCCACAACGTCTGTCACTGACTTGGGGGTGGGGAGGATCCAAGATTTCACTGACTTCTGCCTACACATCATTCACAAATACATTTTCAAGCCTGGGTCTTTATCCTGGAGAGAGGAGGTCAGGCCTTTGAAAAGGGCTGTGCTCGACTGGGACTCAAGGGGAATAAAAAAAAAAGGATGAATAAGGCTGTTCACATTTCAAGGTAAGTATGACTTGCTCCTGCAAATTAGAAACCTTAGTTAAGGGATGGTGCAGCAAAGAGCAATGGCTCAAGCACAGCTGTTCCTAAGGTTTTCTATAGGAAGCTACACATTAAAATCCAGGTGAAGGAAAGAATGAGCACTGCACTGCAAGAGGCACCTGGTAATTATGAGACATGCAGTCCTCTGCTGTGCTGCTGCAAACAGTGGAAGCAGGTCACACCTTTGGCAGGTTTCAAGGAATTGCAAATGATGAGACAGCTTTGTCCTTTTACCTCAGGTATGAGTAAGGAGAAGAAAAGCCACAATCAATCTTTTGTCTGCCTTTGTTGTTTTGGGTATCTGGTGAGAGCAGCCTGCTGTTTTGTTTAGTTAACACGCTCTGCTTTAGGAAATAACAGGGTGCAACAGCAGCAGAGGTGTGGAGGGAACAGACCTCTGTCGTCATAACACACGTTTCAGGGGGCATTATTCACTGAACTAGCTCTTGTGTGGGCTCCTGGACAGCCATTAAAGGCTGGATCACATCTGCTGGTTTAGTTTCACTCATCCAGTGAATCCAGAGATCCAGTTTATGCACTAAAAACACTGCAGGACACAAATCAAGTCAGAGCAAATAGAGACAACAGGGTGGTTTGCTTAGAACTGCTCTGCTAGTATAGATGTACCCAGACAACTGCCTAATTACAGAGCGAAGTTGTCAGACATGTTAGACATGTTCCTTCTCATGTTTCATAGAATCACAGAATAGTAAGGTTGGAAGGGACCCCAAGGATCATCTAGTTCCAACCCTCTGCCATAGGCAGGGACACCTCCCACTAGTGTCACTCCAAATGAGTTGCTCCATCCAAATGATGTTTGCTCTAAATGAGCCCTGCTTCAAAACTGCATTTACACACCTTGGAATCTGGAGGCTCTAATAACTTTTGCTGTTAACAGTACCCAGGAGAAGCAAGCAAAGGAACTGCATTTCAGCATGACATGAAGCATCTAGCTTATCTCTGCTCCTCCCTGCCAGCCCAGGGGCAGAAGAGTGTGAGAGGCCCAGCACCTTCTCTCTCACTAGAAAATCCCCCTCGACGCTGAGCCCTTCCAATCCAGCAGGTTTACACCAGTGACTCCTTGTAAAGAAGCCTTGCAGCACTAAAGAATCCAGCCCACTCCATTTGTTTTAATGCTTTAAACAGATAAATTAAAGTTAAATGTCTCTTTTAGGATGTCACTGAATAGGCAAGCTGAGAAATAAATTGAGCTTCACATATGCTTTTATAACACATAACAACTGTGACTGTCAACACAAGATCCTTTTCACTGTCAATTCACCGCGCATTCTGCGAGACCTTGGGGCCTGCAATTATTTCATTGCCTTTCTTGTAAATGCAATTTCCACTTATTTTGCTGGAATAAAGGTAGACAAAAGGTGGTAGGAGTTGCTGTATTTTCTGATTAAGGTTATCTGTTCAAAACTGTAGAAACCCACAAACTGCAAGCGGTGTTTTTTCAGGAACAGCCTCACCTTTCTGTCAGGGCAGCAGTTCAAGAAAACGCAGTGGCACTGTTCGTGTCAAATTAACTGCTGAACAGATCTTCATCTTTCTGATTAAATTAAAATGAAGATCACCTTTTTTCTTTTTCTTTTTTTTTTTTTTTTTCATCTTCTAAGGATACTTAAATGAAATAAAAGGGGGAAAACAGATGCGGTTGGGAAAAGGCACTTCGCTTTTAAAACTCAGAGCAAATGAAATGAAATTGTCGAGCACAAAAGGAAATTGGGTTCTTTATCCATGAAAAAAACAGAACAAAACAAAAAACTAAAATACAACTATAAAAGTACCTGCAGGGGAGTGAAGTAAATATCAGCTCAGGAAAACAGAGGTGAACTGAATTTCCAGCTCATTTGTCGTGACTTACTCCTCTGAACCAAGTAATGAAGACTTGCTAGAGTCGGTACCGGTGATATTTTTTAACTGACAGAGCAGGAAATCAGAGGTTTAATTAGCCATGATTACAATATTCTGCCCATCTGATTTGTCTCATCTGTTTTCTTTTCTGGAAGTGACAAACTGACAAACAACCTGGCAAGGGAACTGAAGCAAGTGCACAGCCTCATTTCAAAAGGAGTTCGGTACTGTTGTGAAACAAATCAATCACTCCATGGGATTTGTATGAAATAAGCATTTCTGAAGCAGGGTTGACTCTTTAAAGATGCTTAACTTGGCAACCCTGGGACTTCAATCTGTTTTGATGAAGGCTTCTTCTGCCCATCAAGGCAAACACAGCATTAACTACATTTGAATTTTAAGGGAAAAAAAAAAATCTTAAATTTTCAGATTTCAAGGTCATTTGAATTTTGAGCAACAAATATTTAAGAGTAATAATCAGGACATGTCTTCGTCCAAGAGGCAACTGCCCTGAACACAGACCAGTATGACTTACATGACTCTATCTTTGAAAACATTGTTCTGGAACACAATGGAATGTGTTCCAGTGTGGATCTAGAAAGAGCCACACAACGGATCTTTAAAGATCAAGAGTTAACTGTATTAATTATTATCCCTCTTCTCTTTAGGATATAGAAAAAACTCCTCAGTCGTGCTGTTCCTTGAGAGCTGGGAGTTTGCCTTTGTTTTGGGTGGTTTTGTTTGGTGGTTGGGTTTTTTTTATTTACTGTTTGTTCCAGAACCCTGGAACAGGCTGCCCAG
This sequence comes from Ramphastos sulfuratus, assembly GCA_013399055.1. Taxonomy (NCBI): domain Eukaryota; kingdom Metazoa; phylum Chordata; class Aves; order Piciformes; family Ramphastidae; genus Ramphastos; species Ramphastos sulfuratus. The sequence goes on from WBNM01026624.1 coordinate 17,052, forward strand.
GGTGGGTTGTGGAGTGTCCCTCTCTGGAGATATTCAAAACCTGCCTGGATGTGTTCCTGCGTGATCTGCTCTAGGTGATCCTGCTCTGGCAGGGGGGTTGGACTGGATGAGCTTTTGAGGTCCCTTCCAGACCCTGACATTCTGTGATTTGTTTTTTGGTTCTATCTTTTCAGTGATGAATTTTTAAAGAATGTCCATAGGTTTTACAGGAAATTAACTTTACTAATGAGAATTCTATTTCTACCTCCACATGAGACAGCTGCAGACCTTTAGCTGCAGACCTTTATCTGCAGACCTGCAGATACATTTATCCTGATAACCAAAATGAATCATTAATCACATTCAAAATGCACCAACTAAGCAGATCTAGATCTAGAAAACAATATTCTACTTACTGTGATGCAGGCTTAGAGCCTGTGTCACCCACAGGCTGCTTAGAGACAGGACCTGAGTCAGGTACTTTGGAACTGAATTCTGTCTCCAGGTCTTTCTTGTTCAAAGGTGTTTGTGCAGCACTAGCCCCTGAACCCAGCACAGGCAAAGATTTTGATTCTGATGTGGCCAAGAATCCAGTGGGACCTAAACAACAAAGAAAGTTTAATGTTGAGATTGCAGCACACAACCACAGCAGAATTCAGCTAACTGCAGAAATCAAACCTGAATTTTAAAGAACAGTGCCCAGTGAATGAAGAGCATCAAAACCTATATTTGCAGATTCTGCTCTCCCTGCCAAGATCAACCTTTTCTTGAAGCACAAGCAGGGCTTGTCATATTGGTAGAGTTGTGCACTCGATCCCCTGCCTCTGGGATGCTAAACACCAGCTCACAACTTGCCAGAGCTCACCCAGTGTGAAGTGCAGCTGGAGCAAGAGCCAGCCCAGTGACCATAAAACCTGTTCTCACACAAATGAGTAATCAGTGAGCTATCTGCAAATTCCAAGCTAAAGCCATACAGTCACATCAGAACTAGCCATGTCAGCATCAACTGTGGCACAGGCTCACACTTGCACAGGTTGTGTTTCTAATCAAGCAGAACAGAAACAGTTTCCCACAGATGACTACAGTGCACAGCATAAAAACTGCAGACTTCTGCTCTGCAGAAGAGAGTCATACAAAATCTTAGTCCTAACTCTCTTTTCTGGGGTACTGTGTACAGTTCTGGAGCCCCCAGCACAGGAAGGACNCCTTACTTTCAGGAGTGTTTTCATAGCAGGCTCAGGCCTGTAAATATTCCTGTGTATTGTGTATATATCTGCGTGTATATTGTGCTAAGCTGTAAATAGAGCTTCGGTCCTTAACTTCCAGCCGGCTGAGTCTAGTCTGGGTGATTTTACAAAGTGTGGGGGGATGAGGAACTCCCAAACCATCACAAGAGGAGGACTCCCAAGCAGTCCAGCCACTTACTGCCACTGTCCTGGTCCGTGGTTACTTTCCGGCGTCGCAGAACTCGTTCCAGCTCCGTTTCACTGCTGTCTGTTTCAAGTGACTTCAAGCTTCGGGAACTAGTGGATTTATTCAATGTTTCCTGTAGCAAGGAACAGGCATGAGAAGCTCTCTGAAGACATATCATGTCTTTCCAAACATCCCAGATGCACAATGTGAGAACCTTTTAACCTGCAGAAAAGCAGCTGTGGTTCTAGAGCAGCATGCAGAGCTCTTCCATTAGTACAACATCTGGGCTCACCACTCCTCCCTTACTTGCATTTCCTGATGCAGGGATTAGCAGGTAATTGGAGCCAGAACAAGGGGGAATCGCCTCGAGCTGAGACTGGGGAGGGTTAGATAGGACATTAGGAAAAAGTTTTTCATGGAGGGAGTGGTCAGGCACTGGAATGAGCTGCCCAGGGAGGTGGTGGAGTCATCCACTCTGGATGTGTTTGAGGGTGGTTTTGATGTGGTGCTTAGGGCTATGGTTTAAGATGAATCTTGTAGAGTAGGGTTCTAGGTTGGACTTGGTGATCCTGAAGGGCTTTGCCAATCTGGATGTTTCTCTGAATCTGTACTTACCTACATATTGAAGGGTTGATACTGGGCTTAAAATGTTCTGGGTCACTAATAAACCAAATTTTGATGTTTGCAGGCAACTGCCAACTTCATCTTAACATTTAAAGGGTCTTAAAAACCTGCTTGTGCTTTGCCTTTAATTAATGTCTACTTGCAAAAAAACCAAAGTTCACTATTTTGCTGCTCCAGCATGGTTTGTATTTTAGCATGGTCCTGTGTCGCTGCATCCTGGTGTATACAGATCTGCAGAAGTCAGCACATACTAGCTGTAACTCCTATAATATAAGGAATCTGATCTAGGGGAATGTGTTCCTGCCCACTGCAGGGGGGTTAGGACCAGATGATCATTAAGATCCCTTTCACCCCAAACCATTCTATGAGAATTCTTTAACCTAGCTGATCTGACATAAAAGTGACACACATTTCATGGCTTCTCTTCCACAGTGAGTCAGATCTCAAGTTGCAAGAGGATTTTTATACATATAAAACAGAAATGCAAGCTACCACTGCCTTATGCCAAGGTTAGTATTTTGCAGCCCTGAGGCTGCAAGCCCCGCAGCCCTCGAGCTGCAAGCCCGCCAGCCCTCGAGCTGCAAGCCCCGCCAGCCCTCGAGCTGCAAGCCCCGCCAGCCCTCGAGCTGCAAGCCCCGCCAGCCCTCGAGCTGCAAGCCCCGCCAGCCCTCGAGCTGCAAGCCCCGCCAGCCCTCGAGCTGCAAGCCCCGCCAGCCCTCGAGCTGCAAGCCCCGCCAGCCCTCGAGCTGCAAGCCCCGCCAGCCCTCGAGCTGCAAGCCCCGCCAGCCCTCGAGCTGCAAGCCCCGCCAGCCCTCGAGCTGCAAGCCCCGCCAGCCCTCGAGCTGCAAGCCCCGCCAGCCCTCGAGCTGCAAGCCCCGCCAGCCCTCGAGCTGCAAGCCCCGCCAGCCCTCGAGCTGCAAGCCCGGCAGAAGTTTTCTTAAGCATTTTCTTAAGGAGTGAAAAAGGCTTTAATCAAAAGGCTGAAACCTCCCAAACTTGCCCACAGGAATTTGAACATGCACATAGTGCATCCTGCCTGCAGTTCCCAAGTGACAGAAGGTAGTTACTGGATCAGCACCAGCTTGACTGCAAAATTTCCCCCAAACATTTATAAGGCAATTGGAAATTTGCAACCCAAATGCTATTTCTTTCTTTCTCTGAGTTTTGACATCCTTAGGAATGCCCAGGATTCACATTTATTCAGCCTTCCAAAACGTGTCAGACTCACACAGCATTTTCCCAGAGCACAACTAACATATTCTCAACATCTTTTGTTGACAAGCATGTAACTTTTGAGCAGAAATAGCAAGGCTCCCAAGTTGAAAAGGCTGTGCTACTTTCAGGATCTCAGCAAAGTCTCTCCAATTCTTTGCCCCCACCCCCCCCCCCCACCAAAAAAAATTTTTTTTCTTTGACAACTATTTGAAATGTAACTGCTCAGGTACAATATTAATTAGTAGCACATGCCAGATGTCTACAAACATACACATATGAAAGCAACTTGAGCAGCTGAGTCGCTCAAACTCTGCAATTTACAGAGCAGAAATGTGTTTTGCTTGTAACAATTATATGGAGGTCTACAGGAAATGCATAATTAGCATAGTAACAACAAATGTTTACTCCATCACATCCCACCCCCATGTTTGTTGTCTGACTGTGCATAATGATTGGTCTCAAGAACAGACTGGAATTGGATTTTATACCATTTGTCTTACACTGCAAATATCCTGAAGGGCTCAACAGCAACAAGCTAGAAGCAGAAGCAGAGTGACTGCAGGTTTCTCCCTACCCCCTCTGAAGCACATAATCAAGTCTCTCCTGATGTCAGTGATACAGTGTCAAAGAAATAAAACAGCTATTAGTAAATGCAAGGGCCTTCGGCAGGATCCTTCAGTCCAAGCCTCGCTGGTCTGAGCAGCACGCCAGAGCAGTAATTACAGAGTGCCATTTAAAACATAACCTCTGTCTTGCATTTCTATTTACCTCCACATTTAACTATGTGTCCCTCTAATTAGAGGCAGCATTAAGGTCTAGTGGCTCTCTAGATCATTTCTGCCCCTTTACTCTGCTCTCGTCAGACCCCATCTGGAGTACTGTGTAGAGTTCTGGAGCCCCCAGCACAGGAAGGACATGGAACTGCTGGAGTGGGTCTAGAGGAGGGCCACAAAGATGCTCAGAGGGATGGAGAAGCTCTCCTGTGAGGACAGGCTACAAGAGTTGGGGCTTTTCAGCCTGGAGAAGAGAAGGCTTCCAGGAGACCTTAGAGTAGCCTTCCAGTATCTGAAGGGGGCCTACAGGAAGGCTGGGGAGGGACTATTGACAAGGTCTTGTAATGACAGGACAAGGGGCAATGGGTTTGAACTGGCAGAGGGGAGATTGAAACTGGATGTTAGGAGGAAGTTGTTTGCAGTGAGGGTGGTGAGGCACTGGCACAGGTTGCCCATGGAGGTTGTGGTTGCTCCCTCCCTGGAGGTGTTCAAGGCCAGGTTGGACGAGGCCTTGAGTGACCCGTACTAATGGGAGGTGTCCCTGCCTATGGCAGGGGGTTGGAACTAGATGATCCTTGAGGTCCCTTCCAACCTTACCATTCTGTGATTCTTCTCTTCTGCCCCTGCCCTCATGTGACTGCAGAACAGGGAGTTTAAGGCGTCACACGTGTGCCACACTCATGGTTTTAAATCACAGCACAGCCTGTGGTTAAACTCTTTGCTGTGCTGTCCTGCATCATCCAACACAATGCTGAAGTTATTTTTGTAAGGGCTGTTTAGGTGGTCTCTTGGGTAATTAGGATGATCAGAATGATCAGCCTTACCTTCTGCATGTGAAGCATTTTGCTTCAACACAGGCTGGATTTTACCTTATTTCACCGCACTAAGGCAAAATTTCACCTGAGGTGCCCAAGGTTCACTTTGACTTTGAAAGCTTCTGTGTCACAGAAGTCAGGGAGCAAGAACCAGAGCTCTTTCTGAGTGCTTGATGCAATTTTAGGACTTGCAACCAGTTAAATAAGCAATGCAATATATGAGTAAAGGACAGCACAAGGGCACATCAGCACAATGCTCTGAACAGCACCAAATATGCACCTCATTAGGTTTGTTTTATTGACAAATGTGTATGAGGACAGCAACTTGGAATCATTATTTTCTGCATATAAATGCAGGGAAATGAGAGAGCTTTTGCTCTAACTAGGCTACCTCTACCCTAACAAGAAATTTGATGCCTCAGAAGATAGCAGGAGTTCAGAGCAGTTGATGAGAACCCTACATCCACTGTGTGCAGTCCAGAGGCTTTACTTTGGACCAGATAGGTTCATCTGCCTCTCCCTCCCTAAGCATCCCCACTGTGAGCACTTGGAAAGCTTCCAAAAGATCCAGGGCAGGTGCAGACCTCTCCCCTCTAGTGGCAGGAACACACAAATTCAGAGCAGAGTTAGCAGCTGAGTTTTCTTCAAAATGACTTCTGTTAGCAAAACCAAAAGCAGTCTTGCAGTTGGACCAAAAGTCAAAAGTGGAATTGGGGATTTTACTCCAAAACTGCTCTACAGCTTCACACCAAAACACTACCACACAAGTTCCAAATGTTTGGCTCTGTCAGCTCAGTCAGGAGCAAAAACTGAAATAGAAACTCTTAAGATTTCTTACCAGAATCCCTTTTAATTCTTTCATTGCACTTTCAGAGGGCTTTGGTGTTTCTGGCTGTAAACAAGCACAAACAGAGGCATGTTAAATCACACACCAAATGGACCATGGCAACCTTTGTACCAGAGGAAAGACATCTCACAAGGGTTTGCTGCACAGGCCTGCAGTTTTGTGATGTTCCTCTGCTCTTTCCTCTCATGGGCACATGGCTAACCTTCAGTCTGTCATACAGGTGAAGGGAGGAGTCTTACCTCTCAACTCAACACTGACTCACAGCCTATCTATGCTTTTGTGAAGATTCTAAGTAGTATTTTATAGCAGTGTTCCATCAAAAGAGGAAATACTGCAAAGCACAGGCTACTTCTTGATGACTCCTTTCACCCAACTCAGTTATTCTCTCCATGCCTTTTTTTTTTCCCTCAGTAGCTGTTTTTTTTTTTAAACAAGATGCTTGCTTTCAGCTCCTTTCTGTGTCACAGGAGCTGGGCTTCTACTCTTGTCATTGCTTCTTTTCCTGTTCTTCAGGCATGTGTTGTTCTAATTCATGCTCAAAATCACAGACAGCAAGAAGGTGAGGCAAATGCATTCTCCTGAATGTTTTTCACGAAGTCTGATGTATTTTTAGTCTAAGTTACTTGACTTATCTACTATTATTGCTCTGCTCTTTATTCCAAACCTTTGTTTTAGGTCTGCTCGACTGGTTGACTGGTCTCAGATGAACTCCCTTTTTAATTCTGTCCATCATTTCTTCAACAGCTTGTCTCTTCAGATCTGTAACCTCTTCTCCTGTTCCAAAAACCAAAGAGCATATCACATTCCAGATATGAACTACAGAGTAATAAGTAACACAGAGGAAAAAATACATGGTAATTAGAGAGCCTCCTAAGCAGCTTGCTTGCCATATACAGCCTGCTATCAAAATGATAAATCAGTTTTAATGATGAAACAGCATTTACCTGTACAATGTGCTTAGTTAGTACTCTGCTGCAGGTCTTTCCTCCTGCCTGTGTGATGTATGTTGCTCATGTACTATCCCAATCCATGCTTTTCCCCAGTTCTATTAAATATTTGTATGATCAGCACAAATACAGAGGCTTCTTTTTCTCCCCACAGGGTGGGCTGCTCTTGAAGGACCACTTTATTACTCTTTATTTTCCCCATCACAGAGAGGTACTTTACCTTACAGTGCACCAATGGTAGCCTGTCTCCAACCCTGCCTCTGCTTATCTGGAATTCTGGTTTCTGGATACAGCACTATCAATGATCTTTACTATCAGCTCAACTGTCATAAGCTCTTCAAGGATAAAATAGAATCTACACATGCTGAGGATCCAGTACTGAGTCCAGTTCCAGATCCCCTGGGACAAGAGGGATATGGAGGTGCTGGAAGGTGTCCAGAGAAGAGCCATGAGGATGATCAGAGGGCTGCAGCTGCTCTGCTATGAGGAGAGACTGAGAGAGTTGGAGCTGTTCAGTCTGGAGAGGAGAAGGCTCTGAGGTGATCTTATTGTGGCCTTTCAGTATCTTAAGGGGGCTACAAGAAATCTGGGGAGGGACTTTTTAGGTTGTCAGGGAGTGATAGGATTGGGGGGAATGGAACCAAGCTAGAAATGGGTAGATTCAGACTGGATGTTAGGAAGAAGTTCTTTAGCATGAGAGTGGTGAGAGCCTGGAAGGAGCTGCCCAGGGAGGTGGTGGAAGCCTCATCCCTGGAGGTGTTTAAGGCCAGGCTAGATGAGGCTGTGGCCAGCCTGATCTAGTGTGAGGTGTCCCTGCCCATGGCAGGGGGGTTGGAACTAGATGATCCTTGTGGTGCCTTCCAACCCTGACTCATTCTATGATTCTATGATCCAGCCACTGACTTTGCAAACACCAATGCCTGCAGATGTTTGGAAAGAAGCAGAACCCAGATGCTGAAGAACAGAAAGCTCTTACAACTGCTTGGGAACTGGGGACTGCAAAAGCTCAGTGCTACAGGCTGAAGCAGCAGGGACTAAAGAATGGGGCCTCACTTCTACTGTATCTCTTTGGTGTGGCTCAGTAGAAATTTCCACAGGACAAACTAATAATGTCCCATGGCATGGCAGCTCATCACAAGTCTACCAAACATGGACTTCATGCAGAAACATCTGAGAACCTTCTGGCACAACACACCAAGATCTCAGACTGAACTAAAGCTTACATTTAGACAACACTGCATTGAGTTAAAAGGTAAAACTTAAATGCCACAAAAGAAAAGGGTTGTTTTTTTTCCAAGAGTTCCAGTATCAGGACTGCAGAATATTCAGATGAAATGGGTGAGTTGTGAGATGAACCTAAACCAGACCTGTTAACTTCTCAGTGTTCTGGATAATGTAACAAAAGGACACTTCACATGCCATACCAAAAAGGCTGGGGGGGAGCAAGCACACTTGAAGCAAAATAGATGGGAGAAACATAGTTGACACTATTCAAAGCTGCAACACTGTACCTTATGTAAGAGGAATTTTAAATAGACTTTTTGCTCTCTCACTTGTCAGGGTGCTATTGATGATGATTCATAGAAATGCAGTTTCTGTATTGTAAGCCTATTTAATGTCAGGCTTTAATTTCACAAACAGGCTGTTTCAAATATAAAAGCTTAATTGATGGTATGGGATGGAAACCACTCATTCCAAGTCCTTAACACGGGTCAAAACAAGACTCCAAGTTGGATGTTAATAGCTAGATTAAGAAAGAACTTGCCCATTTTTTTGAGTTTGGGGGTTTTTAAGAGCAGCTCAACTACTAAGAGAAGAAGGAGGTTCCACGTGATTGAGGAAAGGTCAGAACTCTCAGTTTGCTGATAAATAATGAAAGAATGGGATGCAGGAAACTTACAGTGAATTTCATGGCCTTTCCTGCAATCACTGTTTGGAACATCAACAAAAAGGTGTAATCAAAATGTCCAGGAGCTTCAAGGTGAGGAAATTTGACAAATGAAGGCAACATAATTGAACTTTTACTGAAAGGTAAGATTCATCAGAGATCTCAGGATAAGGTCACCTCTCTATTTTACCTAGACCAATCTTATTTCTCTCAGACTGGTAACCAGTTCCTAAAGGTTCCCCTAGAGACCTTCCCAAGTCATCCCATTCCTCAGTTGCTCATCCTGCCTGTTGGTCCCATCCAGCAACCCAGCCCTGCTTACCTACCATGGCAGTCTGTTAGCAGCCATTCTTTTCCTTAACAGTTCTATCCTACACCTGTAACTTCAGCCAGGCTCCCTTCTGCAGCCCCCTTCTTTAAGTGGCATCAAATGGGTTAAGCAATTCACTACAAACAAACTCTTCTTGTTCCAGAAGGAAGAAAGAGCAAGAAAACCCTGGGTATTCAACTAGCAATATTTGTCTGACTAGCTCTGACTTTTCAGACACTCATCATCATTTCTACCTCTGTACTTAACTCCTGTTTTCAACCTACTAAGTTTCCAGCTTCCATTAACAACAAAATGCAATTTCAGCTGTTAACTCTGCATGCAGAACCACCTTAGTGCAAGGCTCTGTTTTGGCTTAGGTTTTCAGCATTCTAAGAGGTTTATTTATGGGTTTAAACTGGCAGAGGGGAGATTTAGACTGGATGTCAGGAGGAAGTTCTTTACAGTGAGGGTGGTGAGACACTGGCACAGGTTGCCCAGGGAGGTTTTGGCTGCTCCCTCCCTGGAGGTGTTCAAGGCCAGGCTGGACGAGGCCTTGAGTGACCTGTACTAGTGGGAGGTGTCCCTGCCTATGGCAGGGGGTTGGAACTAGATGGGACTTAAGGTCCCTTCCAACCTTACCATTCTATGATTTAAGCATTACAGTCAGCTCTGAGTAGTAATTTTGTAAGATTAATTGAGGGATAAAAACTAAAGCAAATAGCAGGCTCTAGACAGCCTGATCTAGTGTGAGGTGTCCCTGCCCATGACAGGGGAATTGGAACTAGATGATCCTTGTGGTCCCTTCCAACCCTGACTGATTCTATGATTCTTATGTGTCCTGTTGCTGAATACCAGGGAGAAGAGCTTAGCACCTCCCTCAGAACCTGTAAAGAGCAATGAGGTTGATCCTCAGCCCTTTTTTTCTTTGAACTAGACAAAGCCAAAGCCCTTAGCAGCTCCTCCCAGGAATACCAAAGACACAGTACCAAACCTACCACCTCCTATCTCAGAGCACATATGCTTGGGCCACAACCACATTTCTAGACTGCAAGGGCAGACGAATATGCTGGGACAGAAGCAGCAGTAGTTAATGTTGACAGGTATAAGCATTTCATCACTGTCTGTACCCAGAGGTCCTTTTCTTTAGTTTCATCTACAGTGCCTAGCAAATAACCTGCCTGTCTTGAGAAAGGATGAGCCATACCTGCCTCCTGCTGAGGGGGCTTCTCCTTCTTGCTCACGTTGGTGTTGGAGTGAGATCTCTTGCGGATCATTGACATGAGAGACCTTTGGGGAAAATGAAACTGCAGATTGTCATTCTGCCCTGTATCACACACTGCTAGAATGAACTTGAACATGACACACAAACAGCTTGCTTCCACCTGATTATACAGCTGCTTACAAAAGAGTTCTCCAATGCATGCTGAATTACCCCCCACAACGCCTCCCATCAGAATGCACCAGAGAAATTTGTTTCTTTTTAACAGCCATTAGGCACAAATCAAAACACTCCACATTTGAATGTTAAAAGACAATGTCTCATTGTGACACATGACAAATTGAAGCTGCTCCAGCATAATAAAAGGAAAGAAGAGCTGTGAGTATTGAAGTATTATTCTCCAGAGGACACTTAAATATGGTGATCAGTAGCTCCTCGCCAGCTCCAAGCTTGTAATATTTTTACAGTGTCAAATAATTATCCCTTCACTACAGTCAAAGCATAAGAGTCCAGGCAAGGAAATGATTCATCTTAAAGCCCAGGTGTAAACTCCTATGCATTTGATGTGTCAGTGAGGCCTATCATTCCCTACTGAACATTGCTTCTTACAGAGTAGTGACCTTCACAAAATAAAGGGTCAAAACTTCATCCCAGAAAAAAGGCAGGATCCAGTGCCTAGGCTCTGGATCACAGTGCATGAAGGAAATATTCTGATTTAGCCATTGGAAGACTTGAAATGAATAGTGTTCTCTATTCAAAAATAGTAAAGGGCACAAACTTAAAAAAAATACAAAACAACCCAACAATAATCAAACAAACAAAACCAAAACAACTCCAACCCCTGAGAACAAAATAAAACTCCCACACAGTTAATTCAAGCTACGCATTAGTGAGAATGAAGCAGGCAAGCCAAATGACTTAATGGACATAAAAGGAACAAAAGACCAAACAATTGTTCTGAATATGCTTATTTAGATTTCTAAAAACAAAGTGAGATGCACAAAGGGTGAATTCTCCCTGCTGTACATTTTCCTTACTCTATATTTACCACAGTAGTTAACAATACTCTTGTACCTAATTTCTGTAACAGAAGGTTAGAAAGTGTCTAAAGTCCATTTATTTCTAAAACCAAGCAGACAACATGAAGATTAGTTCAGTTTCTAAAATTAACTACTCATTTGGGTCTAACACTTGATACATCATATATTTGTCAGCTGTGTTTTACAGTCCTTGCAAAGATCAGGACAAATTCTCATCATTTCCTCCCAGCCTGTTTGATGATGGGAGGGTGATTTTCTGGTATGGTTTATTTGGTTTGGCTTGTCAACTTAAGAAAGCAATTGTGGGATAAGTCTGCATTTTCATCACCAACATCCAACAGGAATGGACACACAGTAATCCAACACATCCTATGGTTCAAAGGGGTTTTTTTGTTTAGCACAAGTCTCTAATTGCAGTCTCTAATTACAGCCATCAGGTGAAGAGAAGAAAAAATGATCTCCTCTCCTCCTCCAATGTCATACTTGCTAGACTTGGCATGGGTGTGCAAAACCAGTCAGGGTGTTAGTGTGCTGGCAGGTGGGGCATGGAGCATGTCCCGCTGGTAGAGAGCCCAAGACAGATGGAGAGTGCCCTTTTTTAACCCTTTAAAGACACTCTTCCTGCTTGGAGTCAAACTCGTGTTAGGTATCTGCTTCAGCAAAGCATTAATGCTGTCACTTACCGTATAGGGTTAGGAGGAGGGGGAGGAGGAAGAGGAGGAGGTGGTGGCGGTGGAGGAGGTGGTGCAGGATTTTCAGACTGCTGTATTCGTTTTTGAAGTTCATCAACTGCACAAGAGCAAAAAAAACAAACAAACTACAGTGAGTTCTTGGTTTCTCACATCTGCTCTAAGAAGCAGCTCTGACAATTTAAGCAACAAAGCTACTAATTTACCAACAAAAAGAATCCCCAAAGCACCACACGAGGCTAAACCCCACCACTGATAGAGGGCCTGGGTTTGGCAACATTTTCTGCCAAGAGCAATGCACAGGATTCTCATCAAACCAAGCACCTCCAATCTGAGTTACTTTTGAAACTAAAAGGACACTCTTCCTCATGCAGGGTTCTTCACATCAACTGAGAAAGCACAGCAAAGCTTAGCATATTCCTGCAACAGCCTAGTTGAGATTGCATTTGAGGATGAACTAGCAAGAGACTAAAGACATGAAGGATTTTGTCTTCCAGACATCTCTCACTTGCTGATGGTGTGGGTATTCCCATAAAAATGGTCAAAACCAGGCAATAGGGCAGAATGGATTCTTTCTCTCCTGTTTTTACATCAGAGCTAAAATGTGGGAATTACTTTTCTGCACTTGAAATGTTGTCAGAGCAATTAAGGGGGGAAAGGCAGAAACAGGGCAATAAATCATAGAATGGTAAGGTTGGAAGGGACCTCAAGGATCATCTAGTCCCAATCCCCCTGCCATAGGCAGGGACACCTCCCACTAGCACAGGTCACTCAAGGCCTCCTCCAACCTGGCCTTGAACACGTCCGGGGAGGGAGCAACCACAACCTCCCTGGGCAACCTGTGCCAGTGTCTCAGCACCCTCACTGCAAACAACTTCCTCCTAACATCCAGTCTAAATCTCCCCTCTGCCAGTTCAAACCCATTGCCCCTTGTCCTGTCATTACAAGACCTTGTCAATAGTCCCTCCCCAGCTTTCCTGTAGGCCTGTAGGCCCCCTTCAAATACTGGAAGGCTACTATAAGGTCTCCACTCCTTACCATTCTATGATTCATTTTGATCTGCTGTGAAGGTCAGATCTTTTTCAAGCTGAGAACTCCTATGCTGCCTAGGCAAATTTTTAAGGTTGGATAATGTAAAACTGTAACCCAAAGCAGTTCTTCCAAGCAAGACTGCTAACAAGCTCAAAGTCAACCCAAAGCAGTTCTTCCAAGCAAGACTGCTGACAAACTCAAAGTCAACCCTGCTCTTAAGGTTCTGTTTCAGGAATGCATGGGTATACATGGAGACTTAAATAAGGAGAGGGACTTTGCCCTTCTCTGACAGGGGCTCAAATACTTCTCTGCACTGCTTAGGCCACATCTTGAGTACTGTGTCCAGAAAGATGTTGAGGTGCTTGAATGTGTCCAGAGAAGAGCACCAAGGCTGATGAGGGGACTGGAGCACAGCCCTGTGAGGAGAGGGAGCTGGGGGTGTTCAGCCTGGAGAAGAGGAGGCTCAGGACAGACCTCATTACTCTCTTCTACAACTACCTGAAGGGAGGTTGTAGTCAGGTGGGGTTGTCCCAGGCAACCAGGGACAGAACATGAGGACAGAGTCTCAAGCTGTGCCACGGCAGGTTTAGGCTGGACATTAGGATGCACTTCTTCACAGCAACAGTGATTGGCATTGGAATGGGCTGCCCGGGGAGGTGGTGGAGTCCCCATCCCTGAAGGTGTTTAAGAGGAGGCTGGATGAGGCACTTAGTGCCATGGTTTAGTTAATTAGAAGGGTTAGGTGATAGGTTGGATTAGATGATCTCGAAGGTCTTTTCCAGCCTGGTTAATTCTGTGATTCAGTGATCAGATGTCACGCTTAAAAACCAGTGCCTGCTTAAGCCTTGAGCTCAACAAGTACTGAAAGCAAAGGCACATGCAGAAACTTCACCAGCCACAGCCCCACAAATTCCCTATAGCAAGGCCACACACACACACCAGGGTTCATTTTAAATGAATGAACATTAGGTGAGAAATTTCCCAATTCAATAGGCAGGCTGCCACAGACAAGCCAGGCACCATCCTGGCACCAGTAACTGTATGAACATCTGCACTGCAATGGTCGTTACCTCCTAAAACTTTATTTATTTTTAAAACTAGGTAAGAAGATACATTTTGACTGGGTGCAAAGGATTGGGTCTTCCATACAGCAACCCATTTGCATGTATAAACTCAAGGAAATGTAACAGTGGTACATTTTATACCTTATGGAAGTTTTACTAGGTTATTCTGGGATCAGTGCTGTTTAACATCTTTGTCAGTGCCATGGACAGAGGAATCAGTGCAGCCTCAGCAAGTCTGCAGATGG
>WBNM01026624.1:31369-58475 GCA_013399055.1 Ramphastos sulfuratus
AACTGGCAGAGGGGAGATTTAGACTGGATGTTAGGAGGAAGTTCTTTCCAGTGAGGGTGGTGAGACACTGGCACAGGTTGCCCAGGGAGGTTGCTCCCTCCCTGGAGGTATTCAAGGCCAGGTTGGATGAGGCCTTGAGTGAGCTGTTCTAGTGGGAGGTGTCCCTGCCTATGGCAGGGGGTTGGAACTAGATGGGACTTGAGGTCCCTTCCAACCTTACTGTTCTATGATTCTTTCACACAACATTCTGGACATGACTGTTCCGTGGTTGAAGGCAGCTGCTGTACTTCTGTGTTGTGAAGGACAGCTCTGAATCTCAGCTACATAAAAGCTGCTGCTCCCAGAGTCTGGGATGTACCATGTTCTAAGTGCTCCATTCACACAGCCCCCAGCTGGGCCTCTAAAATCAAAGTTACCACAGGACTTACCTGAATGCTTTAGGTCTCTAGCTTTCTCTTCTGCATTCTGACACTTCAGCTCTAGCTCCTTTTTATCTTCTTCCAAAAGTTCTAGCTGCTGTTTAAGACGACTAATCTCCTTATGTAGTGCTTGATTCTCTAGCTGCTCTTCCAGTTCTTTGATCTGCAGTTGGCACACAACAGCATTCATCACTGTAAAAGGTATTTTCTGACCTCACTTTTGACAAATAACCCACATGTCAGAGTTATGCCTGAAAACACGACATTACAGTATAAAAGTGAGCTTCAAGTCCCAGAAAGAGGACAACATTTGAATGAGAGGTGGACAGATTTTTCTGAGAGGTGTCAGAATTTTCTATTATGTTCCAAACCTGTTTTATCTCTTCTTTAGAACAGGCATTTAGCTGCAAAGTACCTAAGCTAGAAGGTGTTCTTTTTATAGAGCTTTTCCCATGTAATTAAGATTTAATTTCAGAACCTTTCTGGAGTTGAAGGGTGAGAACATTGACATTTTTGTTCTCTGACTGTTTCCACTGACATGTTGGTTAATTAAGCTCCCTTGTCTCAACTTATGCAGATGTCAGCAGGTGAATTACAGAACATCAGGTTGAGAGGCAACATTCAGGTGCAGAGCAGCAATCACTTCCCAGCTCCCTGTTCTATCAAGGAGACAGGGATGCAGAGGTTTGCTATGAACTGGCAAGCATTCTTCCAAAACACTCATTTTGTATGTGATCCCACATGCCTCTGTCTCAGCATTGCTACGTTGCTCAGAGCACAGGAACTACCCATTCCTAGCATTAGGCTGTTACCAGTGTTAAGGACAGGCTGCACAAGTAAGGGAAAACTCATTTTCAGGCTTTCAGGTGAAGCAGTGGTAATTCCTCCCAGTTAGAGACTGATCTAGGCCAGTTTCAAAGAATGTGTTTGTTTGGATCCCAACTCCTTAGACATTATCACACCACTCTGCCACATTCACCTAACATTTCCATGCTCCACTATGTCTGGCTATTCCCCATCCATTTCTTCAGCAAGTCACCAGACTACTGTCAACTGCCTACCTCTTACCTCCTGGTCTTCTTAGCTTACCCCCACAAATCATAGAATCATAGAATCAGTCAGAATTGGAAGGGACCACAAGGATCATCTAGTTCCAATCCCCCTGCCATGGGCAGGGACACCTCATGCTAGATCAGGCTGTCCAGAGACTCATCCAGCCTGGCCTTAAACACCTCCAAGGATAAGGCTTCCACCACCTCCTTGGGCAACCCAATCCAGGGTCTCACTGCCCTCATGCCAAAGAACTTCTTCCTAACATCCAGTCTGAATCTCCCCATTTCTAGTTTGGTTCCACTCCCCCCAGTCCTATCACTACCTGACATCCTAAAAAGTCCCTCCCCAGTTTTCTTGTAGCCCCCTTCAGATATTGAAAAATGCCCTTTAATATCACTCAACATCCTGACACCACTTCTTCACTTAATGGAACTTGACTTAATGCTTGTACTTGCACTTTAGTGGCACCCAAAATATAATACTTACCTAAACCAGAGCCTTCAGACTAAAAAACCTTCAGGTTCTTGTGTCTTACCAGTGACCCAGAAGCAGGGAATCACAATCTTCTCTTAGGTTTAGTTTTCAGATTGTGAGCTCTTGTGAGGGACAAGATCTCAAATCATTCTGACCATAACAAATACAGGACTTAAATTCAAACACTCCTTAAATCCAAGATGATTGGAAAAACTTCTGCACAAGACACAGAATAATCCTGTTTTACCTTTTGTTGGTGTTGAAGCCTCTCCTCTTCTAATGTGTGAGTCAGTTTAGCATTGTCATCCAAAGCCTTCAAAAGCTGTTGATCAGGAGCAGAATTTTGCAGAAGCAACTGACTTTGCCTTTTCATTTTGTTTTGTTCGATATACATCTGCCAAAACAAAAGCCAGCCCCAACAAACACAGGTTAGGCAGTTGGGAAAATGGCAATTGGTAGGGATAGCAGGAAAGAAGGAAAGGGAAAGGAAGTCTGAGGGTAAAATTCTCAAGAGTGAAGCTCACCCTGCAAGGAACCACCCACTGCTACACCTCAACTGCCCACATGTTGGCAGCATTTAGAACTGAAACGCGTCTCTGAGTTCTGTTTTCTGGAAATGGGAACAACCTGATGCCTATCCTGGGAGCTCTGGAGGGATTAAAAGAACTCTTAGGGAGAGGAAAAAATGTCTGTGAATTCACAGGTTACATCTTCAAACACATCCTCAAGCCTGGACATAAAGTCGACTTATTTTGAGGGTTACCTGGATATGTGAATGATGGAGAGCCTTCAAGGAATGGATTTCAGCCCATGTTTGTGTAATCAGTGTATGAACTTGCCCTGGGAAAAGGCATTTCAGGGCAATTTCAGCCTTTTAGCTCTGATTCTTGTGTCCTTTCCTCTTCACCAGTTGTAATTTGGATGTGGGGAAAGGATACATTAGGAGGGGAAAAAAACCAAAACAAACAAAAAAAATAGCCTAGAGACTTGACACTGATAAAAATATCACATCTTTCTTTAGGCTTCACCTAAGATGTGCAGAAGCTGTCAGCACATGCAGTTTCCATAAGAGTGATCTGTTCCTCCAGACTGTTTAGGAGCTCAGGAGGGAAAACAAAATAAAACAAAAAGAAAAGAAAAAGAGCATCATAACGTTCAACAAGGCCAAGTGTAAGGTCCTGCACCTGGGTAGGCACAATCCCAAGCACAACTCCAGGCTGGGTGGGGAATGGCTGAGACCAGCCCTGAGGAAAAGGACCTGTGGGTCTGGGGTGATGAAAAGCTCAACATGAGCCTGCAGTGGGAGTGCAGCCCAGACAGCAACTGTGTGCTGGGCTGCAGCAAGAGCAGTGTGGGCAGCAGGGCAAGGNCCCCCCCCAAAATTCCTACTGAATCTATTCTGCATCTTGACATTTGTTTCAGGCAGAGGGATGCCCCTCAGGCAACAGGGCTCCCATTCTTGCAAAACTCAGATGTGCCTGTTGTTAGAGCAGGAGCAAGGGCTGGGTCATGCTGAGGTGTCAGATTGAGTGTGCTCAGGTCAGCAAAGTGTGCCACTTAAGGCAGGAGAAGAGAGAACAGCCTGAGAATGCAGACACTCCCTCAGACTGCAACAACACTGGTGTGCAGTGCAGCAAAAGCAAGAAAGCATTTTAAGAGTCAAGTATTAGAAACATGAAAGTTCCATGAGATCTTTCCAGCTCCCCATACTAATTATTCATCAACCAAACCCACAGATTCTTCTCATAAGGTGCTGCTGCAATGCTGTGTGTTTTATTTCTTTTGCTTTTTGTTTTAAACACAGTTGGATTTTGAAGACACATCAGCTGATGCACATTTGTGGCAAGCCTTCTACCCAGTGCCTTGCATGGACACTTCAACTGAGTCTTCTCAGCAAGCAACTCTCTCTCTGGCTGTACACACAGACCCTGCTGAACTTTTAACTCACAACACAGCCTGCTTGACCCTGCGTGCCAAGAAGAGTCACTTGATGCTGCCTTAATGGCAATAAAATCTCCAATGAACACTTCATTGGGCAAAGCTGGGCCATGAGGTAGGCCATTAAAGACTGCAAGTCTTTGATGAAGAGGAAAACAATGAATGCAGGCTCCAGTGCCACCCTTTGTTAAAAAGCAAAACCAAAATGTGTAGCAATGCACAGGAGGCTGTGGTGTGGTACAAACAGGCACTGGACATCAGCTGCTTGCCCCAAAATTCTGCCTTGAGTTACCTTACTCTGCAATAGGGCTGTAGCAAAAAACAGTTCCAAGGCAAAACAAGTTCAGAATCAAAGTTACCTTTGAGTTATTCTTGAGTTACCTTACTCTGCAATAGGGCTGTAGCAAAAAACAGTTCCAAGGCAAAACAAGTTCAGAATCAAAGTTACCTTTGAGTTATTCTTCAATTACCTTGCTCTGCAATAGGGCTGTAGCAAAAAACAGTTCCAAGGCAAAACAAGTTCAGAATCAAAGCTACCTTTGAGTTATTCTTCAATTACCTTGCTCTGCAATAGGGTTGTAGCAAAAAACAGTTCCAAAGCAAAAGAAGCTCAGAATCAAAACTACCCACCCAATGCATCAAGGTTTGGCTTTGTATTGCAACTCACACTTCATGCTTTATCTTCTTTAAAGAAACATCACTTTTGAAACCTCATTTAGGAGGTTTTTAAATCACTGCTACAGAACTCAAAACTGTCTCAAAGCTAAGTCAGTCAAAAGTTATTTAACCCTGACAGAAACAGCATCTCTCTAGAAGCCACCTTCAGCAAACATTACAGATTTGAAATCTGAAAAACAGTGATGATTCCAGATTCTTGTTCCCTGAGTTTCTGCCACTAAACCTAACAGAACAGAGTTGTTCCAGCCTGAGGGAGCAGAAAGCTGCCAAAACAAGAAGAAATCAAGTAGAGCAACTTGATTTCTTCAACTTGAGCAGATACTTCACCAATTGTAGAAAATTCATATTCACTTTGTTTCATGCTCTTCTGCAATAAAATGAAAACAAAGAAATCTTTCTGAAGGCCTAGGTGAATATCTTTTAATTCAGAAGTTTTCACACCAAGTCCTTTATAAATTGCTTTTGTGACACTGCAAATATATTCCTGATTCCAATATATGTCAGCAGTTCCTCCACCAAAAACATGAATGTGTTGCTGAGAACTTAATGCTGCAACCAGAGACATGGGAATGAGCTTCTGATCCATCTCACAAGTTACACACACACCCTGGAAGTGCCAGCATAAATGTAAATGAAAGGGACAAAACCACACAAGAAAGTTAGGGCAGATGAAGCAGAAAGCAACTGGTGCTGAACTGACTGCAAGTTTTTGAGAGGTTGCTCTCATCTCTTTCACACGGGACAAAAAAAAAGATCCTTAGAAATTAATTCTGATTTAAAGTCTTCTAAAAAAGCCAATTCCTGCTTCAGCAGGGCAGAAACCTGACTGCTTGCAACGACCCTGAATATTAATTAAAGTGACTGCTGAAAGGGCAAAACAGCTACTAACAGGATTATTTGGACAAGGTGGAATTTAACCAATTGATGGATTAGTTCCGACTTTGCCACCTGCTAGACAATTATCTGCAGAGTATCCCAATCAATGCTAGAAAAGTTAAGGCTATGCTGGAGGAATCTACTAAAGCCACCACTGCAGCTAAAAGCAGATCACAAAGGACAACAGTTTGCTTACATCTATCATTTTCATTTACAGCATCTCCCAAGTGTTATGCAAACCAGTTACCTATATTCCCCCGGACAGAAGCACTGAAGTGCAGGAAATCTGAGAGTTGGCCACTGTCCATCAGCAGTTTGAACAAAGATTTGGGGGGGGGGAGGGAGGTGGAGAGAAGGGGGTGAAATCCTGAAAATAATAGAAGTTTTTCCCTTGACCTTAATGGGGCCACACCTCATTCTCAGAGCCTTGCTGGAACCATTACCCTACAGAGCGTTCGCTGCAGCTGTTTTTTGTTTACACCAGAGCTGAAAAAGGAATTCTTCCTCATTAAAAAAGTTAGGAAGCAACTCTGTTAGTGTCAAGTCCCTGGGAACTTCGATTCTCATTCAAGTAGTGTTCAGGGTATAACTGGATGCTTTCCAACTAACTCCTCTCCCAGGAGCAAAATGAGGCCAAAGGAAATGCTTTGATATCCATACATTGGTACATTTCCATCTGTAACATCATTTGGGTACCCATGGGTTTGTTTTTTTGTCTTAGCTACAGTTTGAAGGGAGAAGAATAACTCATCAGAGCAGCATCATTATAATACAGTGATCACTAGCTCCATAAATGAAAAGCAATGGCAAACTTTCCCCACTATGAACAGAATAACCAAAGGTCCAGAGCAAAGCAGAATCAAACTTTGGAAGTCTCAAAGAGAAAGAAGAGATCAGCCAAGTCAACAGCTCTTTTCAGTACTTGGTAGCACTGCTCCATCCCCTCCACAGCCTAGTGAGAAAGCACTAAGTCATCCTTCCAGACTGGTAACCCACTTCTTCACATTTCCCATAGCTTACAGGAGCTGATGTCTTTCCATTATCTCTACCCTGAACCCTTGTTCACATCTGAGTAAGTCACAACAGAGGTGGGGTTAAGGTAGTTCTATCTCCCCAAAAAGAACAGGATGTTTGAAGAATTTTATGTGATGGGGGACAGAGTGACCTTGGCTGATTATGGCTTGGAAGAACATTTTGTGGCTCTAAATTCAGGAGGTACTCAGTTTAAAATACAAATTGGAGTGTGGGTTTTAGTTCAATGGCTCATCAGGGAAAAAAAATAAATACATTAACTTTGTAACTGCTCCACTGTACTGTATTATCAAGTGGCATGTGAGGTTCATTGCAGGAAGGAAGGGCTAATGGTATTTTTAACTAGAAGAGCTGAAAAACAGCCACTCCTCTCCCCCCAGATGATCCATAATATTTTATGGTTAATTGCTTTTGTAAGGATTTTAGACTAATAAAGATACAATGTCGTTGCTTTCATTATTTAGCTAATTGCTAGACAACTTCTTTCTTAAGAGCTACAAGATGTAGCAAGCTTTGTAGCTCAAAAGAGGTGCAATTTACTTGGAATGGGGGGATCTGAGTAGATGAGCTAAACATTTCTTCTCTACCATTAGCTTCTCATCCCAGAGCTGCTTGGAGCATGTCTTTTGAGCAGGAGAAAACGGAAACTCCATCAGCACTGTGACCTCCTTAGAAACACAGTGTTACTTATTTTACCAGCCTCCTCTGTACCAAAGGGTTTGCCAAACTACAGCACTCACTCTTCACTTAGGAGGTGAACTGCCCAAGGCAGTTACATAAATAAATAAAGGGAAGGGGAAATAAATAAATATATAAAGCTTTGTTCACAGAATCACACAGAATTAACCAGGTTGGAAAAGACTTCTGAGATCATGGAGTCCAGCCTATCACCTAACCCTTCTAATTAACTAAACCATGGCACTAAATGCCTCATCCAGCCTCCTTTTAGACACCTCTGGGGATGGTGACTCCACCACCTCCCTGGGCAGCCCATTCCAATGCCAATCACTCTTGCTGGGAAGAACTTCTTCCTAATGTCCAGCCTAAACCTGTACAGCAGGATCAGGGAAGCCCTTCCGCCCCTGTACTCAGCGCTGGTCAGGCCACACCTTGAGTGCTGTGTCCAGTTTTGGGCCCCTCAATTTAAGAAAGATGTTGAGGTGCTTGAATGTGTCCAAAGAAGGGCAGCAAGGCTGGTGAGGGGCCTGGAGCACAGCCCTGTGAGGAGAGGCTGAGGGAGTTGAGGGTGTGCAGCCTGGAGAAGAGGAGGCTCAGGGCAGACCTCATTGCTCTCTGCAACTACCTGAAAGGAGGTTGTTACATATTTCTTCACTCTTTGCAGTTAACTAGTTTCTCTTTGCCATATCAGAAGTGCAGTGATACATTCTTAACAGCATTTGTAGTCTTACAGTGTTTAGACATCATCTAACAAACTCAGAGAGAGAGCAGATACCACACAAAAGAGAAGCAATCCTCTTTCCCTGCTCCCCCCCACCCCCCACGATAGATAATTGCCTAAACATAAAAAGAGAAGTGGGGCAGGGGAAAGAGATAAAGACCAAAGAGATAGTTTCCCAGAGCATACATCTGTTGCCATCTCACATGACTGTTCTTGGGAAAAAGCTTAATGAAACATATTAGTGTGACATCATGCTTCCAAAGTGGTAACAGTTGAGCTCAGTATTCAAGTACAAACCACTTACCAAGTCTCTTTAATTGTTATTTCCAGTCCAGTCAGCTGAACTGCAAATTAATTATCTTCAGATACCAGTTGCTGTTGAACTATTCTTGGTGATGTCCAGAGTATGATACTTCTACGCACAGATTTGCTCCTTGAGTGCTACCTTTGCAGTATCCACTCAGCAAATTAATGAAAAAGTTCCTATACACTAACCCAAAAGGTCACAAATGCACCCAAGGAAGAGTTTTTTGGGAGCTCATGTCATCGAGACAACCAAATCCATTGCACACAACCACACAGGCAGTGCAAACACCTGTTAAAATTGGCAATAAGCTTTCCTAAATCCCATAAAATGAACACCATGCTTTAGCTTTCAGTTAAGGAAAAATCAGCCACAGATTAAGTTACGTCAGCTAGGCACTGGCCCAGGTGTGGCATGCAGGTAAACAAGTAAAATGCAGACATGTGCTTGTGTCCCAGTTACCTAGAAACACAGACACTGGGATAGTATGGGGTGGTTTAATGCATCTGAAAGCATTGAGAAGTAGAGGGTAAGTCAAGGAAAAGATGACTGATACACATTATGCATTCACCTTATGCTTTTAATCTGTCTGGATCATAGTTCCTTAGAATGAACCCTTTCAACCTCTCAAAGCAATTACAGGTAGCTATAAACACTTGGGAAACATTTCCTTTTTCTCTTTTCTTCTGTGCTGTGTTTTGAGAGAAAGCCCATCCTACCCTCAAAAGTAAGAGGAACCCAACCAAACCTGTTGGGCATTTTTAAGCTTCATTTCTATCTATTCAAGACAGAGAAGATAGAAAACAGCAGCCCAGTGCTAACTTTGAGAGCACCCTGCCTCTTCCCCAGGAGGGAAGAAAACAGCAGCCTAGTGCTAACTTTGAAAGCCCCCTGCCTCTTCCCCAGGAGGACAGAAAACAGCAGCCCAGTGCTAACTTTGAAAGCCCCCTGCCTCTTCCCCAGGAGGAAGAAAACAGCAGCCTAGTGCTAACTTCGAAAGCTCCCTGCCTCTTTCCCAGGAGGTTTCCAAAGAAACCCGAGGTGCAGGGGTTGTCTCCATGCCAGCACACATGACAGTAATAAACTGTTCACTTTACAAAATATTGTTGCAAGGCAGGATGTATGCTTAATAAACCATTTCTGCCAGATTACTTGGTTAAACTCCTGGGATTTTTACACAGCTCTAGACTTTGAATTTACATCTCTCACTGCGTTCCTCCCCTTTTGGCTTGCTGTGGCTGTATGTATTGTATTTTGCTTATCTTCGTGGAAGAGTGCTTTTCAGGGCTAGCCCCTATATTATTGCAATGGCCTTCAAGATACTCTCTGCCTTCCTTTGTTGTCTTATAAACTGCTCCACAAAGAGCTGAGAGATCTTAAAGTGTCTCTTAAAACATGACACTAGAATTCTGGTTAAGCTTGCCAAGATTCCTGTGTTAACAGCCCTGTTTTATTCAGGCAGGCACAGATTTTTCTGTGCCCCCACCCCTTACACACTCTATTTATTTAGTTCTTTTATGAAGATTCCTGTACCTTTCACAATGGATTGTGACTCACTTCAAACTCTTTTTCTTTCCTCTTCCCCCTCTCTACACCACGGCTGACAATATTTACTCAGTTCCTTTAGAACCTCTAAAGAGCATGAATTCTAATGTTTGAAGTTGGATCATTTTTGATTAATTAAATATGTATTATGGTGGTGCCAGCAGCATGACTATAATTAAAGTTGTATTTTCTTTTTTTAAATCAAAAGCTCTGATTTTCAAGAGTTTGCTCTCTGCTATATATGTTTCCTCTCTCCCTTTCTTGCTCCTTGTCTCTCCTCTCCCCCCATTCTGTGTTCGCTTCTCCACACACGCTCACCCACCCGTTCTCTCTCACACCTGCACTCCCAATTGCTCATGATCTGTGGCAAATCCTCTTGACTTGTCAGAAGGGCAGGACTCGAAGGGCATCCCTTGGAAAAGCAGCCTGCACCACTGCTCATCTGGTCTCCTCCCATTGCAACCACAACGCCACCCCAGGAGGGCAAAACTAAAAGATGAAGCCACACTATGTAGAAAAGGATACCTGTGTCAACTCCCTCCACCAAGGCAAGCTTCAGATACCTCAGCCTCTTAAAAAGACAATGTGCCCACTGCCAAACAAGCCCCTCCACAGGCAGCAAGTCCAGATTTCAGTGAGCTAAAAGACACATCTAGGCTGCTTGAGAAGTCACAAGCAGTAACGTGAGAAACTCAGATGTGCCATTCTGAAGTCAGCGCCATGGTGCTGTGGTGATGCCTGCATCACTTGGAGCCTATTTCCCTTTTCAAAGTGTTCCAAACAAGTCAAGCACAAACCCCTGAAAGGTACAATGCTGCCCTCCACTCACAGCTCTTCCTTTTTCAACATTGTACAGCTTATCACTACCGGCATAGCTTCTACAAAAACCAAGCATCAAATCCAGCAAGATTTTTTTTTTTTTCCAAGAAACATTATATAGGGTCAAAGAAAACATGTGGCTGATGAAAGCAACCAGAAAATCCCAGCACATCCTTAGTGTAATCCAAATAGCTCCTGTAAGCACATCCTAGAAACCCCAGCTCTCAAAACACAGCTGCGACCTTGCAGCGGGATCCATGCGAGAGGACACTCAAACGACCTCACTCGAGCATAAAGGTTTGCTGTTGTGGATGCAGCTGTGGGCCAGAGCCTGTCACTCTAATGTCTCAGGTCACTTAAGGGACACCATCAGTGTGAAACCAGGCCAATAATAACAGATTTTTCAAGTAATTTGAAATGCTCCTAGCTGCCCAAACACAATTGAGCAATGCCTTTGTTGTCACATGCTCCTGTAGTTTAAAAAACACTTTCCCAAAGCCTTTCTGAATAGCACAACACAAAAGGAAGAGAAGTAGGTACCACAAAGGGAAGAGAGACACAAGCCTGAAGTTCTCTGCTGTAATGGCTCAATTTTGGGCAAGAGAACCACAGCCTTGACCAAAAGAGCTACACTGCCAACCTGCAACAACAGGGGCCCATATTTTCAGAAGAGACTACAACTAAATAGTGACAAAACCCAAGAAGTACTTGTTTGCAAATAATCAGCATTTCTTTGGCATGGAACTGAACAGCTTTCCTGTGATTCAAATTCAAAAAGTTCTTCAAGGATCCTTCAAAATCCATAGGTGTCTGAATATTATGGTTATAAATCTAAACAGAAGCAACAGCCTGAGCCCCAAGTACCAGGTTATGATCTGAAAACCAGCTTAACTAGGCATTTATAAATTACTCTCTTCTCAGAGTACATGCAATCTTCTGTTGTCAGCTGATGAACAGAAGCACACAATTGTTCTGTACTTAAGATAAAGCAAAGCTACAGTAGGAGATGCAAGATAAAATACTGTACAAACACATGCCAAATGAACATCAAAATTTGGTTTTTAAGTAACAGGCCTGCAGGTATTACAGCCCAAAACAACTACTGAAACAATGCCTCCACAATCTCAGGAGGAAGGTGTGTCAGTAAAATATAGTTAGCATAAAAGCACAGGTCATGAACAAATTCAGGTTTCCCCAACATTTACAAATAGTTGTCAAGGTAATGTTTTGTAGCACAGACTTGTAAGTGTCTTGGAAAAAAAAAACCAAACCAATGAATACATATAAATATAGGCAATAATTCATTTCACACCTTTTGGTCAGTAACAGATGCCTCTATCTTTAATACATTGGAATGGAATTTGCAGATGTCATGTTTATTTCTCAAAAAGCACAGTGAGCCTTTGAACAAAATGTGAATGGCCCAACAGCACTGAAGCCATGGCAGAGGGACATGCACAGCTCTGCTCAGCAAAGAAACTGGGGCCCTATCACACAAAGCTCTTTGACAGCAAGGTTTGGAGGAGGCTGCACATGCAGTCTGAGTGATTTCTCCTGCCACATCTCTTAACAGTACTCTGAAAAGTCCTTCCCTTAAAACTTGGGACAAGGAGATTTTAATAATTAGCAAATTATTCTCAATTCTATCATTCATTATTTCCTCCCTCAGCTGCTTTAGGTGTGTCTTAAAAATCACACAATCACAGAATTAACCAGGTTGGAAAAGACTTTCAACATCATCAAGTCCAACCTATCACCTAACACCTTCTCATTAACTAAACCATGGCACCGAGTGCCTTATCCAGTCTCCTCTTAAACACCTCCAGGGATGGGGACTCCACCACCTCCCTGGGCAGCCCATTCCAATGCCAATCACTCTTGCTGGGAAGAACTTCTTCCTAACATCCAGCCTGAACCTGCCCTGGCACAGCTTGAGACTGTGTCCTCTTGTTCTGTCCCTGGTTGCCTGGGAGAAGAGATCGACCCTCACCTGGCTACAACCTTCCTTCAAGTAGTTATAGACAGCAATAAGCTCCTCTGAGCCTCCCCTTCTCCAGGCTACACACCCCTAGCTCCCCCAGCTCAATTACATCTTCAAAACAAGTTAACATTTTAATTTGGGGTTTTTTTTTTGCTGTTTCCTTTTTGTTTTTTTTTTTTTAGGGTTAGAGTTTATACTTTTTTTCTTTGGAGAGAAAAAAGACCAACAGCAAAGACAAAAAACAAAAGAGCTCAGAACAAGCTAACTTGCTGAAGACTAAATACCTGCTTGCATCAGAAGTTTCCCTTAATCACAATATTTCAGTACTGTTGACTCATGTAATGGGCTCTCTCGAAACCTGAGCTCCCTGAAGAATGATTACTTAGCATGCTCAACTTTTAGTAAAGAAAATATTGACTTACAGCTTGGGTAAAGGTCAAAAACATAACCCAACTGCAAAGTTCTCAAAATCCAGAGCGTGAACAGAAAAAGCACACAAGATAAAGAAAGAAACAAACCAAAACCAAACTCATGAGTTTGTCAGCATTTTCTAAGAGAAACGTTGCCAGTCACAAGCCATGAGAGCAACCACCAGCCAGTCATTCCACAATGCCACTCAGCAACTCATTTATTTGCCTTTTGTGGGACTCCCTATCTTTTCTAGAACACAAAAGCAATTTTTAATCTTGAAGGCTCCCTGCAATAGGTTAGTCCAAAGGAATGTGTTACATTGCAAACAAACTTGTACAAACCTCAACTGATACTGTATTTTTCCCAGCAAGAGTGGCTAGGCATTGGAATGGGCTGCACAGGGAGGTGATTGAGTCACCAACTCTGGATGTGTTTAAAAGATGTTTGGGTGTTGTGCTTGGTGATGTGGTTTAGGGTGCACCATGGAAACTAAGGTTATCAGCTGGACTTGGTGATCCTGAGGATCACAGAATCATAGAATGGTAAGATTGGAAAGGATCTCAAGGACCATCCAGTTCCAACCCCCTGCCAGAGGCAGGGACACCTCCCGCTAGTACAGGTCGCTCAAGGCCTCATCCAACCTGGCCTTCAACACCTCCAGGGAGGGAGCAGCCACAACCTCCCTGGGCAACCTGTGCCAGTGTCTCACCACCCTCACTCTAAAGAACTTCCTCCTAACATCCAGTTTCAATTTCCTCTCTGCCAGTTCAAACCCATTGCCCCTTGTCCTGTCATTACAAGACCTTGTAAATAGTCCCTCCCCAGCCTTCCTGTAGGCCCCCTTCAGATACTGGAAGGCTACTCTAAGGTCTCCTGGAAGCCTTCTCTTCTCCAGGCTGTAGAGCCCCAACTCTCTCAGCCTGTCCTCATAGCAGAGCTGCTGCAGCCCTCTGAGCATCCTTGTGGCCTCCTTGGGACCCTCTCCAATAGTTCCATGTCCTTCCTGTGCTGGGGGCTCCAGAACTGTACACAGTACAGTACAGATCTTTTCCAACCTGAATGTTTCTGTGATTCTGCAAAGGTTTTTTTATTGTGAGTGTTTTATTTTTCAGGAAAAACAAGGTGCTTCAAATTCTGTTCCTAGAAAGGCAGCTAAACCTTTCCAGATCCAACCACTAAATATACCACATGGAAATGCTGTGGCTGTCAGGGCCCATTATAAATTTGAAGTCTCACTTGTAAAGGAAAAAGAGGTAATATCAGATGGGCTAATTCTGGAGTGCTTCACAAATGCTGTTGAAACAGTAAACCCATCTTATGGATGAAGTACAGATGTTAGCTAAATAGTATGTGGACATTCAAAGATATCTTTTTCATTAGTGCTGGGAACTGAAATTAAGTCATCAAAGCTCATGGCTTTTTCCCTAGTTGCAACATCTGCATTTTACAACATTCTTTTTCCTTGACTACTCACCTCTTGTGCAAATGATTCTGCTTTCTTCCTTAGGTTCTTTTCCAGTTCAAAGTTTACATGAAGCTCTTCATATTCCTCTACTGCCAGCACAGACACTGTTTATAAGAAAAAAAACAAGATCAGAAGTGGAATAGAATCATAGAATGGTAAGGTTGGAAGGGACCTCGAAGATCATCAAGTTCCAACCCCCTGCCATAGGCAGGGACACCTCCCACTGGTACAGGTCACTCAAGGCCTCGTCCAACCTGGCCTTGAACCCCTCCAGGGAGGGAGCAGCCACAACCTCCATGGGCAACCTGTGCCAGTGTCTCACCACCCTCACTGCAAACAACTTCCTCCTAACATCCAGTCTAAATCTCCCCTCTGCCAGTTCAAACCCATTGCCCCTTGTCCTATCATTGCAAGACCTTGTCAATAGTCCCTCCCCAGCTTTCCTGTAGCCCCCNATCTCCACACACAGTCTGCATTGCAATATTTGTCCTGTTTCCTCTAAATCTCACTACAGAACTACTGAATTTCTTAAGAGTGATACTCCTCCTGTCCAGACTTAAAATCTCCAGTATCAGGCATCGTGCACAGATTGTATTTTGCCACTTTGGGTGTTAAGCGGCCAAAGCAATGAAGACACAAGAAAGAGGTATGTGGAATATTGTGTCTAGTTTTGGGCTCAGTTCAAGGACCTCAGGGAACTGCTTCAAAGAGTTCAGCACAGAGCTACAAAAAATGATTAAGGGAGTGGAACATCTTCCTTATGAGGAGACTGAGCTAGGGCTCTTCAGACTGGAGGAGGCTGAGAAGTGACCTCATGAGTGTTTATACATATGTAAAGGATGAGTGCCAAGAGGCTGGAGCCAGGCTCTCCTGGGTGATGTCCAATGACAGGACAAGGGGCAATGGGTGGAAATTGAGGCATAGCAAGTTCCATGGAAACATGAGGAGGAATTTTTTCCCTATGAGGATGACAGAACACTGGAACAGGTTGCCCAGGGGCATTGTGGAGTCTCCCTCTCTGGAGATATTCAAAACTCGCCTGGACGAGGCCTTGAGTAACCTGTACTAGTGGGAGGTGCCCTTGCCTATGGCAGGGGGTTGGAACTAGATGATCCTTGAGGTCCCTTCCAACCTTACCATTCCATGGTTCTATGATTCCATGTTTCCCATGTGATCTGCTCTAGGTGATCCTGCTCTGGTAGGGAGGGTGGTTGGACTGGATGAGCTTTCAAGGTCCCTTCCAGCCCCTGACATTCTGTGACTCTGGGAGGCAAGAGATGAACACTTGGTGGAAGCTTACAAAAAATGCTCTGCTATGCAAATCTCATGTGCTGAGACGCAGCTGCAGCTTTCACAGAAGATAAGATATGGTCCTGGTCCCTCTGGACCATGAAGGAAAAAGGGAAAACAATTTCCCACCGAAAGTTCTTATATTTCCCTGTAAATCACAACTCAGCTG
This sequence comes from Ramphastos sulfuratus, assembly GCA_013399055.1. Taxonomy (NCBI): domain Eukaryota; kingdom Metazoa; phylum Chordata; class Aves; order Piciformes; family Ramphastidae; genus Ramphastos; species Ramphastos sulfuratus. Next base: position 47,223 of record WBNM01026624.1, read on the forward strand.
CTACCTTGAAAACGTGGACTAAACCAATTTTGTATAATTTTCAGAAGAAAAAGAGCATGGTTGGCAGAAGGCCATGGCATGATTGGAGTTCTCACTACTCCAAAGACTGCTCTTGTCATCTGTATTTTCACTGTTTAGCAGCAGCTATTTTCCACAGGTCCTCCTGTGCAAAAGTGACAGCCCTAGCTGTTTCCTCTGCTGCCTGACAAACGCTTCAGAATTCCTGGGAGATCTCTTAAGAGCTTTTTATTTTTGCTCCCCAGGTAAAAACAACCACAGAGGAACAACTTGAAGATAAATCAGAATAACTGTAAGCACTGGGAATGCAGCTGAAGTCTTCCAGGATGTATTGATGAACAAATAACTGAGTGCCTTTGGAAGGCAGAACAAGTAACGCATCAAGACAGGCAGGCATCAAAGGCCAGACCCATTGTGCTCCTCTTCAGGAAAATGTGGAACAGCCAAGGAGACTTTTAGCCAAACAATTTTTAATTTTCCAAGGCTAGACAAGCAACAAGAAAAAAATGGCATAGTGATTGAAGGCACTAGAATCTTTCCCCTCCCCTTTGAACTACTTTTGGTCGACTATTTCTCACATGGAAGCATTTGCCTTTGCTAAGCAAAAGCTTTCCAGCCCTACTTCTTTTTAGACTTTCCCAGCCCTGCTTTTTCCTTTCCTGGAAAGAGATGAAAGGTAAGTCCCTGCCTTCCTTGCATGACTTGGAAATCTCATTACCAGCACTCTTGACTTTCTCTCATCATTCTCTGAACTTAAAAGTTGCTCTCAAGTCTTTTAGATATTCTAACCTACCAGCTGTGTCTCAGCTAAACGGAAGGATGATGTCATGATTCAGGAAAACAAGAGATTAAGGCTCAAACTTCACCTCTGTGAAGGACTGTCTTCCTGCTCTGCCTTGGCACTCATGCCACAGCAGAAACAACTTCAATCCAACCCACAGTTCACGTTGCCACGTTTCCCTGGAGTAGATAGGCTAACCAAGTCTGTGTTTACAAAGTACCTGCAGCAATGAGGCTGAGCGGTGGATCCCCACCACAGTCACTGTTCTGTAACCTGTGCTTTGTGTTACAACACAAAAGCTTTGGAAGATTCTGCAAAGGATGTAGCAAACTGTTAGACAATCTGATGAGACCACATACCTCTGTTACATTTCTCCAACAGTTTTTGCTGCTTAGTAACCTCTGTTGTCAAAGCAGCTTTTTCTTCTTTCACTTTATTCACCTAGAAAAGAATAAAGAATAAAACATTAAGAATATTTGAGTGGCATTAAGGCACACAGCACATACATAATGCAAGCAATATTTTGTTTTTAGCAAGTCTGTCTCTTGGGTTTGGCTTGATCTTAAGGTTTCCAGTGGGAAGAGAACATTTTTATCCCAACTTACAGACCCTGTAAGTGATGGCATTAAAGGCTTATAGAATCATAGAATGGTAAGGTTGGAAGGGACCTCGAAGATCATCTAGTTCCAACCCCCTGCCATAGGCAGGGACACCTCCCACTAGCACAGGTCACTCAAGGCCTCCTCCAACCTGGCCTTGAACACCTCCAGGGAGGGAGCAGCCACAACCTCCCTGGGCAACCTGTGCCAGTGTCTCACCACCCTCACTGCAAACAACTTCCTCCTAACATCCAGTCTAAATCTCCCCTCTGCCAGTTCAAACCCATTGCCCCTTGTCCTGTCATTGCAAGACCTTGTCAATAGTCCCTCCCCAGCCTTCCTGTAGCCCCCTTCAGATACTGGAAGGCTACTCTAAGGTCTCCTGGAAGCCTTCTCTTCTCCAGGCTGCAGAGCCCCAACTCTCTCAGCCTGTCCTTATAGCAGAGCTGCTGCAGCCCTCTGAGCATCTTCGTGGCCTCCTCTGGACCCGCTCCAACACTTCCATGTCCTTCCTGTGCTGGGGGCTCCAGAACTGCACACAGGACTCCAGATGGGGTCTGAGGAGAGCAGAGCAAAGGGGCAGAATCCCCTCCCTTGCCCTGCTGCCCACACTGCTCTTGCTGCAGCCCAGCACTCAGTTGCTGTCTGGGCTGCACTCACACTGCAGGCTCATGTTGAGCTTTTCATCACCCCAGACCCTCAGATCCTTTTCCTCAGGGCTGCTCTCAGCCATTCACCATGCAGCCTGTATTTGTATTATGAACCAATCCTTCTCCTAGGGCACCCATGGCGCACACTTATAGTACGCACCAGCCACAGCTGCAAATGCATCACCTTTGGAACCTCTCAGGACAAGGCACCATAGCACCTAGTTGAAAAGTTACTAGCTTGCCCTTGACTGCTTGCTTTTTAATAGTCAGGCTGCTGTTTTGCCCTTTTTTCCTGGACTCTCTTTATTGTCCAAGGGTTGTCAGCTGTGTCTTTCTGAATGCAAGTGTTGCACAGACAGGAAGAGCCACTAAGTCTTGATTTGCATCAGTACATGGCTTACCCAGTTTTCAAGCAGGAATGAAACTCTGCTGGCTCAAAAAGCCAATTTGCTGGTCTAATTACCACGACAGGGCACTGCCAGTGGCTAAACTGAAGGATATGCTCAATGAAGTAGCACCAGTGATTAAACTGGACATTTTCCAAAAGTATTTCTTGCACATCCACAGGTTTAATAAAATGAAGAAAAAAAGAAACCAACCCCCCCAAAAAAAGAAATAAAACAAAACACACCCCACGGGCTGTGATGGATGAGAGGCTGTCAGGAAGTGGGGATGAGAGGTTCTCCTCCCCCTCTGCTCTGACCTGGTGAGGCCACATCTGGAATACTCTGTCCAGTTCTGGGCCCCTCAGTTCAAGAAAGACCTCAGGGAACTGCTTCAAAGAGCCCAGCGCACAGCCACAAGAATGATTAAGGGAGCAGAACATCTTTCTTATGAGGAGAGACTGAAGGAGCTGGGGCTCTTTGGGTTGAGAAGAGGAAACTGAGGGGTGACCTCATGAGTGTTTATAAATATGCAAAGGGTGAGTACCAAGAGCATGGAGCCAGGCTCTCCTGGGTGATGTCCAATGACGGGAGAAGGGGCAATGGCTGGAAGTTGAGGCGTAGCAAGTTCCATGGAAACACAAGGAGGAATTTTTTCCCTGTGAGGGTGACAGAACACTGGAACAGGCTGCCCAGAGGTGTTGGAGTCTCCCTCTCTGAAGATATTCAAGACCTGCCTAGATGTGTTTCTCTGTGATCTGCTCTAGGTGATCCTGCTCTGGCAGGGGGGTTGGACTGGATGATTGTTCTAGGTCCCTTTCAGCCCCTGACATTCGAGGAGACCTTATAGTAGCCTTCCAGTATCTGAAAGGGGCCTACAGGAAGGCTGGGGAGGGACTATTGACAAAGTCTTGCAATGACAGGACAAGGGGCAATGGGTTTAAACTGGCAGAGGGGAGATTTAGACTGGATGTTAGGAGGAAGTTCTTTCCAGTGAGGGTGGTGAGACACTGGCACAGACTGCCCAGGGAGGTTGTGGCTGCTCCCTCCCTGGAGGTGTTTAAGGCCAGGTTGGACGAGGCCTTGAGTGACCTGTACTAGTGGGAGATGTCCCTGGCTATGGCAGGGGGTTGGAACTAGATGATCCTTGAGATCCTTTCCAATCTTACCATTCTGTGATTCTGTGATCCTCAGGATCACCAAGTCCAACTGATAACCTTAGTTTCCAAGGTGCACCCTAAACCACATCGCCAAGCACAACACCCAAACGTCTTTTAAACACATGCAGAGTTGGTGACTCAATCACCTCCCTGTGCAGCCCATCCCAATGCCTAGCCACTCTTGCTGGGAAAAATACAGTACTAAGTGATCCTTGACGTCCCTTCCAGCCCCTTACATTCTGTGAGTCTGTTTCTAGAGAGTCATAGTGTGGGCATAAGAAGAGATCGTGAACAGTCACATGCCAGCAACAGCAGCAGACTGGACTCTGATGCAGAAGGTCCCTTCTAGGCATGTGTTCTACGTGGCCCATCATGCAGGCAGGCTGGCAGGCCTTGAGATTAGACAGTATTCAATTAACTTCACAACTGAGCCTTTCCAGCAAAACAGGATACCAAAAGTACTGACTACACACTAACGTGGTCTCGCCTTCCATGGCACAATACATACTTCTTCAATTACTTCTACAAGTTTGCACCTCAGGTTTTCCAGTTCAATGGCTAAGGTCTTCTTTTCCTCATGAACAGATACGATCTGATCTCGCAGCTCTGCAGTTTGAGGAAAAGTGAAAAAAATATGGTTTTATTCTTGGAAGAAAAGAAAGGAAATGTTATAGCAATGCAAGTACAACTGAGCATGGAACACTTTATTAGCATACTACTGTCTGCATTCAAGGTACATCCTCAATAATTTAGGAACTTTGCACAAGTGTCAAGTAACAGCTCTATAAGTGGGCCACGGTTTCAAATTTACTCCACTGCCTTCTTTAGTGCTGCTGTCTTTATTTGCATTCTAAATGATTCATTTCCTGCTACAATAGGGCCAATCCTAGCACTGCAGTGTCCTCAGTCCCACTCAGGAGATTGTCACATCAGAGACTCTGGTAGAGAGGTAACAAAACAATTTTTAATAGATGTCCTTTCAAAGAAATTAATGCACTTCAATTCTTTTTGGATCATGAGTTCTTGTCACAAGGGAAATAAACAAAACAACAGGCAGTTAATACCTGGGAGGTTTTCACTGAAGAAATGGTCCTGAACAGCTGCCAATTTATAGTCTTTGTAACATTATGTGAACAGACTCAGAATAGAACCTTTACTGATGGAGGAGCTAATGCTTGCAATTTTCCCCTCAGAATTTGTTGTTTCTTAATTACCAAAACACAAAATAAATTCAATTCACAATGGAATAAAACATTTGATTATAATCACTGCTTAACAGGAGATCGGTTTGCATACATAATATAGCAAGGTTTAGCTTTACATAAAACCACCACCAAAAAAAAAATATAAATTTATTGATATATATTAGCTTTCAGTAAGTGCTCTCATTCCCCACCTGCTTCCAGTATTTCATAGCCCTGCTGTTTGCTGACTACCAGCCACGAGTTGAGAAAATTGTTGCTAATCAATTGCAGATGATGTGAGACCAAACAGAATGACCTCCAGCACCTTGTCATCATCTTCAAAATGTTGATTCTACCCTGGCCCCTCCCTCCTAATACAGAAGCCTCAGATTTATTTTCCTCCAAATTGAAGGCATAGATTCTCAAGTAAATAGAAAGAATTTTTTTTTTTTTGCCAAGGGCTCTTAAACAAAACAGTCTCTTTTTTTTTGTGCTTTCCAGAGAAATTAATAGGAAAAAATATCTCACTGAAATTTATGGTAACTGGAGAAGACTGAGAGGAGATGTAATAAATCTCTATAAATATCTGAGGGCTGAGTGTCAGGAGTGGGGGAACAGGGAGGTTCTCCTCCCCATCTACTCTGCCCTGCTGAGACCTCATCTTGAGTACTGCCTTCAGTTTTTTGCTCCCCAGTTTAAGAGGGACAGGGATCTGCTGGAGAGAGTCCAGCAGAGAGCTGCAAGGATGATTAGGGGACTGGAACACTGCCTGATGAGGAGAGGCTGAGGGACCTGGGGCTGCTTAGTCTGGAGAAAACTGAGAGGGGATTTAATAAATGTTTATAAATATCTGAGGGCTGGGGGTCAGGAGTGGGGGAACAGGCTCTGCTCACTTGCTCCCTGGGATAGAATAAGGAGCAATGGATGGAAGCTGCAGCATAGGAGTTTCCACCTCAACACAAGGGAGAACTTCTTCACTCCAAGGGTCACAGAGCACTGGAACAGGCTCCCCAGAGAGGTTGTGGAGTCTCCTTCTCTGGAGACTTTCAAGGGCTTTCTGGATGTGTTCCTGTGTAAGCTGAGCTAGATTGTCTGGTCCTGCTCTGGCAGCAGGGTTGGACTCAATGATCTCTTTAGGTCACTTCCAACCCCTGACATCCTGTGATCAAGTAGGTCTTGGAATACATATTTCAACCTCACAGAAAAGAAAGCATATCCATATTAACTAAACCTTTATAAGTGTGCACACAAAATGTTTCTTTGCAGATAGAGCATTTGCACAAAACCGCTCGATCAACACAACTAAGTTTTCAGTTCTTGTTACAGCTAAGAACCACCCCCAAAATCTGTAAATTAATTGCAGATGCTGCTCTGAGGTCACCCTACACTTCCAACTTTACTGTCACCTTTACCTAATGTATGAGGTAGCAAAAGTAGAGGAAAGTATTTGAGGCACAAAGTTTTATCCCTTTAATAAATGAGTGGGGTTTAATTGAAAAGCCTCAGACTGTACCACCTTATCTGCATATCCCTACAGAAAAGCAGTGGCAGAGAAGGAATCATTCCAAGAAACATCCAATATTCTATTGAATGGTGAGAAGGCTAAAAGACTTCCAAGGTTCCCAACACAAAACACAACTGCTTAGAATCACAAACATGCCTGGAAGAGCGGATTTCATCTTGGGCAACCCTAGAAAGAGTTAAGGGAAGTTCTGAAACCACATCTTTCATTCTGTATGGTCTTTCACTTAGCTGTTAAACCAAGATGTATCTTCAGGCTTTCCCCTGAAGACAAAGGCCATGCAGCTTGGCTTGGGGCTAGGGACACAGCCCTAACACTGCCTACTGGTACACGTTGTCAGTTTCCCCTGCCACCACAGTATCACAGTATCACAGTATCACCAAGGTTGGAAGAGGCCTCAAAGATCATCAAGTCCAACCCTTTACCACAGACCTCAAGACTAGACCCTGGCACCAAGTGCCACATCCAAACCTGCCTTGAACACCTCCAGGGACGGTGACTCCACCACCTCCCTGGGCAGCCCATTCCAGTGGGGAATGACTCTCTCGGTGAAGAACTTTCTCCTCACCTCCAGCCTAAACTTCCCCTGGCACAGCTTGAGACTGTGTCCTCTTGTTCTGGTGCTGGTTGCCTGAGAGAAGAAAGCAACCTCCTCCTGGCCACAACCACCCTTCAGGTAGTTGTAGACAGCAATAAGGTCTCCCTTGAGCCTCCTCTTCACCAGGCTAAACAACACACATGCTTCTCTCCTAACGTGGGGATGGAATATTTTCTCTTATAGTAAATGAGATGCCAAAGCTTTTAAAATACTCAGCACTTGTAAAAGTGAAGTCTTTAACATTTAATGCCAAGGCCAGAGAAAGCAGCAGAAGCCAAACAGTTTTAAATCCTTTACAACAGGCCACATATTTTTCTTTAATGAATTCTTCAGTGGGACAGAAGGCCTATGCTTCAGAACCTCTCTTGAAATACCTATTTGACCCTGCTACCCTCCTAATCATGTTCTCCTATGATATGCTGCCAGAGTCTTTGTTCTCTTTAAATTTATCCTTTCACATCTTTCTCCAGAAAAAAGCAGGGGGAACTCCAATCTTATTTCCAATTCAAATGGGTTACATGATGTGGATCCCATCGTTTCTCTGCTTATTTTCCTACATCTAGAGGCTGGAAAACTGCTTATTATAGAAAGGCACTATGACACCTTATTCCTTGGGTGAGTTTTTTTGTGGGATGGGGATTTTTTTTTAAGCATTAAGTAATTTTTCTGTGGTACTTTGTACCACTTCATTGAGGCTGCTCTATTCAAACAGGAAAGAATTAAAGTCAGGCTGAAAGTTCAGGACAGCTGTACTTAAACATTATTTGATGCTGCATCTTTATTATTACCCAAAAAAAAAAGGTTGGTTGGTTGTTTTTTTTTTTCAATAGTGGATCACTGAATTTCTTTCTCTGTCACCAAATGCAGAAAGTGAGTATTTCTCTTTTGAGGATACTATGATGTAACAACATAGAGAATCACGGTGACTTCAGAGTCAGACAAGAAAGGAAGTGGGATTTTTGGTTTACAGAAACATGAACTGCCTTCCTAAAAAGAACCAGAAATTTCTTAATAAAGCACAGATTTCTCCTATCAATGTATTTCCATGTTTCCAAGCCTTGCAGTTTTACTCAAGTACAACAGTCTCTTTTAAAGTTGTTTGTTTGGCAGTAACTACAAATGAAGTTTGTGCATACAATGGAAATGAAGAGTCCTGTCTTACAAGCTTTGATATAGTGATGTTGCAGCTGAAGCGATGCCAAAGTGACTGCTGAACTTTTACTTTGTTCAAGAACTGAAGCAATATTAAATTTTTCCAACACAGTAACACTGAACTCTTAGCTGTGTAGATACCATTTTACAATTCAATGTAATTTACTTTGCAGGTTGCATCTCCACCACATACACTACACAGTATCACTACAAACCTACCACAGTCTTTCCTGGATCTTCTTTGATGACCACTCTCAGAAGCATGACTCAGAGCCAGACAGATCTGTAGTCTAAACCAATACTACCATTTTTTTTAGACAACTTTTGCCTTGCATGGTGGTGTAGGCTTAGTAACAATGCTCACCCTTTATTTGCTGCTGACAATGCACAGAGTTACATGGTCCAGAAGTAGCTTCTGTATCCGTGGATGAATCGTCCTCATCAATGTTAATCTCTTCAGTGATAATTTCTGGGCCCAGTTTTGCCATATAAAGCATACTAATTCTTTTCAAGGTCTTATTTTCTTTGTTCAGCTGAAAATGGAGAAGCACAAACAGTAAGAAGCTAGTTATAGTCTGCCTTTAAGCTACTATGTGGGTCAAGTGTATTTTTTTTCCCTCCCTTATCATTAAAAGATCTACCAAACAAAGACATCAAAGAAACAAATTAAATGTTCCATTCAATATTAACATGCTCTGAAGGGAGGATGCTTGTCCAGTTTCTCCTCTGAAGAGGCTTGAGTTCAGCAAGATGCTTTATCTGTGCCTTTCTTTCCTCTCTGGTACTTCTGATTAATAGATAGCCTGTATCAAATCAAATCAACTATCAAGTTTACTTAACGTTCACATTCTTTGTGATAGTGCTTCAGCTCCTTATCCTTAAGCATGTACCAGCACTGGCAGCAACCCTAGCTGAACAACCTGAAGAAAGGCTTATGGTCCTGAAAGCTCATCTGGTTTAGCCAGCTCAATCCACCAGCCAAATAACACCCCCTCACCCTCCTCCTATGCCCTTATTTTGCTTACAAACTACAAACACCACAACTACTACAATTCCCAGTCATGGCAGAATTACCTCAAAATTATTTTGAACATTCTTCAATTCTCAGGAATTATTACTGTGGAATCAACATACGTAAGATGAAAGCCACAGCATAAACCAATTATTTATGGGTCAAAACCACAAAGCAGAAACCACTCTGGGCTGGATGCTTAAACACATAGCTGGTTGGTGGATGATACAGAAAAGGGTTCTGTGAGGCATCTCCATCTTCGTCAACATGCCAGAAAAACCTGAACAACAGGGATTGCTGTGACTGTTTCAATCTCACCATTTCTTCCACTGCTCTGTGCCTGGATACCCCATGCCAGCAGACTGAGCACAGCCTAAGGGGTGTTCAGGTCTCTGCTGGGATGAATGCTCACCTACCAGCCAAACATTCATAGAATCATAGAGTGGTATGGTTGGAAGGGACCTCAAAGATCATTCAGTTCCAACCCCCTGCCATAGGCAGGGACACTTTCCACTAGCACAGGTCACTCAAGGCCTTCTCCAACCTGACTGTGAACACCTCCAGGGAGGGAGCAGCCACAGCCTCCCTGGGCAATCTGTGCCAGTGTCTCACCACCCTCACTGCAAAGAACTTCCTCCTAACATCCAGTTTATATCTCCTCTCTGCCAGTTCAAACCCACTGCCCCTTGTCCTGTCATTACAAGGCCTTGTCAATAGTCCCTCCCCAGCCTTCCTGTAGCCCCCTTCAGATACTGGAAGGCTGCTATAATTGAGACTCAATTTTCTACTAATGACATGTCAAAGGCAACATGCACTTCAGAAGCCAAACATGTACCTTCAAACAGAACAGCTAGACTGACTCTGAATTTTCATCTGAGCAACCACCTCTGATCTCCCTTCTCCTCAGCTGTGTGACTACAGAAGACTATAGGAGACCTGAGAGCTTCATCTCATTCCCAACTGAGCAAGTGGGAAGTGTGGCGTGAGGAACATTACATGATTTAGTCAGCTCACAGTAACAAGCAAATCAGTTTCGGCAAAGAAACCCCATGGGTGGGGTTAGTCTTTGAACTGCCCCTCTAAGCACATTACAGGAAAAGTGCAGAGAAGGAGAACAGTTCCATAAATACATTTATTTTCCTGCTTAGATGCTGATTGTCTATCTTATGAATTCTAATATAGTGTCATTATGCAAACAATTAAGTAAATACCTCCAGAAAGTAGATTGCTAATGCATCCAAATTAAAGCGATTTCTTGCTGGTGTGATTTTTTTACCATATCTAAAGATGTACTTTGGGCAGGGGATGGGGGAGTGGGGAAAAAAAAAGGGGGGGGGGAGAAAAAAAAAATAGGCAGTCAGCATTGCTAATGAAATTTGGTTCAAAATTGCTGTAATCCATTTTCTGATGAAGTGGTTCGGATGCATTTTGCACAACCAAAAAATATATAAGAGAGATAAAAACATTCTTTAATAATAATGCACTTCTGATGAGATGGAATATAGAAAATTACACACTTGTTAAATTCATCAGACTAGATGCAATCAACAGAGCAGTGGAGGTCACCTTTTCCCTGCCCTCGCTTTGCTTTCATAAACAATCACCTGAAATGTAATGCAGTGGTTGACTTTTTCCATTTTACTTAAGGCACTGAAATGCTCATTATTGTTTTATCTCTCACACAGGACAGTTCTAAACTTGTTCTCCATTTAACCTAAATGAATATAAAAACCAGGTATCAAGGTGCTGGTCCATGATTTACTGTTGCAAAACAGAAGCTAAAATAAAACAAGGTTTTGGGTTTGTTTATTTTTCCTTTAAAGGCAGGAATTGTATTTCTCAGCTCACATTTGGCTTAATAGTTTTTGTCACTTCAAATCAATCTCACAGACCTGAAAGATTATAGAAAAACAAATATGGGGCATGCATCTCATTTCAGATTAAAAAACAGAAATAATTATCAGATGGAAACCAAATCATTGTAGTCCTTCTCACCTTAGAAGCCAAAGCCTCAGCACTTTCACGGCACGTCTTCTCGATTTCAAGATGGTTCTGAATACAGTTTACTTCCTCAATAACCATGTGAGAAACTAAGGGAAGAGTTTGAAAATTAGTCAGTATTTTCCTGCATTTGACACATGCATCCCATGGTGAGAAATCCTGCATCTTTGTCTGGTGATTTAGCAGCTCTGCT
>WBNM01026626.1:1486-52207 GCA_013399055.1 Ramphastos sulfuratus
TAAACCATTCTATCATTCTATAAACATTTATTGCTCTCTGTACAATGCACAAAAATCAATTAGACACCTCAGTATCTACACATCTGCATATATATATATGTGTGTGTATATATATATGTATACACATATATATATATGCACACATATATATACACTCACACACAAATGTTTATGTGTCTGTGACTGTATATAGAATCATAGAATGGTTTAGATTGGAAGGGACCTCAAAGATCATCCAGTTCCAGCCCCCCACCACAGGCAGGGACACCTCCCACTAGCACAGGTCACTCAAGACCTCATCCAACCTGGCCTTGAACACCTCCAGGCAGGGAGCAGCCACAACCTCCCTGGGCAACCTGTATATAGATATATGGAATGTGTTTATGTGCATAGATACATATAATAACAGTAATAGTAAGTGTAAAACCAACTTTCAAACCAGCATAAGCTCTGATTTTCCTTTTGAATGCTTGGGTGCATGGAGCTGTAGGTGTGACTGGTAGCTTTGAAACTGAATCACAGTGGTGCAAATAGAAATATCACTACAGATGGATTTTAGAGCTGATACAGCCTGTAGCCCTCACCCACACTGTTTTGCAGTCATGAAGGTCTCCCACCACTTCCTCTGGGTTATACCAAAAGCTCAGCTACTTCAGCTTACAGGCAAAAAGTTTGGTTGAAAGATGCTCTGTTGAATGTTGACATTTCTGAGATGTTTGGATGTGAGATACCAGATACAGGACCAAATAATGGGGATGTCTTTTAAAAAAACAAATGGCATGCATTGCCTTTGCACATGAGTCACTCAGTTGCCTTTAAATAGAAATTGCCATCTTTGAGAAGAAAAGGAATATATTTTGAGTGCCTGCAAAATGCTTTTGACAACCAGGACTATGATCTGAAAATTGCTGTGCTGTGCTGTGTTCTCAGGCAAGCTCCAACATCTTGTGGGAAAATAACCCCTAAGATAAACACAACCAGGGAACTCCTACAAAATCAGAAGTAAAGGCAGGGAGCTCTTGGAGGGAAAGAGATTCAGGCTCTAGGGAGTCAGATAAAATGGCAAACACATAAGTTGTGTTTTCTTATGTTTGTTTTACTATTGCTCGATCACAGGGACTTTTTAGCACATAATCCACAAGTTTTATGCATGAAAACACAATCATTTTCTGGAAATTTCATATTCAAGGGGCAATGGGTTTAAACTGGCAGAGGGGAGATTTAGACTGGATGTTAGGAGGAAGATGTTTGTAGTGAGGGTGGTGAGGCACTGGCACAGGTTGCCCAGGGAGGTTGTGGCTGCTCCCTCCCTGGAGGTGTTCAAGGCCAGGTTGGACGAGGCCTTGAGTGACCTGTTCTAGTGGGAGGTGTCCCTGCCTATGGCAGGGGTTTGGAACTGGATGATCCTTGAGGTCCCTTCCAACCTTACCATTCTATGATTCTATCTATGATTCTATTAAATCCCCTCTCAGTCTTCTCTTCTCCAGACTAAGCAGCCCCTGGTCCCTCAGCCTCTCCTCATCAGGCAGTGCTCCAATCCCCTAATCATGGGACATGGACTCGATGTAGCAGAGCTGCTGCTAGCTGGTAGCTAAACTACCCTGGCTAGTTGCAGTCATTGGAACTGAATTCCCAGTTTTAAGATGTATTTAGTTAGCTATACACAGGAAAAGAAGGTTTGGGATGAAATGATCTGCTGATCAGAAGTAGCTGAATGTAAGCAGCCGAAGTTCAACCTCAGGGTCCATATGGGGCTCGGCAGGGATGTGAACCTCTGGATTCACTGATTGTGATGACAGACTTCTGCAACTACATGTTTAGTTTTAAAACTGCTTGTGTTGGAGGTTAATCTCTCTTGTCTGTTATCTAAAACAGCCCATAAACAAAGGCTAGTTAGTCAATATCCTATTACTGGTATGGGTAGATATGCTTTGTTTCTAATTAAACATCCATTGAACACTGTTGCTTACCCTCCCTAACAAAGGGTGGACTTCCAAAGTTCATAATTGCTTTTCCTAATGCTGCTCCTTTCCTTTGTAAGCCTCAGTAGGAATTCACAACTAAAGAATGGTTGTGCAATTCCAAAGCAACCTGCATCATGTATAGGTTTTGGTTGTAAATGGCACCACGTTTGGTCTGCATAGTTTTCCCTGTCCTTATACTTATTTTTTTCTTTTCAAAATAAGTAAAATTTAAAGAGTTTATTAGCTCCTGCTGCTCACTAGGTACTTTAAGTCCTATTCTGCTGTTTGTGGCATTAGAGTAATCTCTGTGAGCATTAAGTAATTGATGTCACGAGCACAGGATTAAAAGCACCGTTCTGCAATTTGCAGAATAATACACCACACTGAAAAACCTACATGGTGATTTGTTACCAAAACAAACCCTTTAATATGCTGAGTTGAGCTGTGGAATGAGTAGATCCCAAATCTTGCTGTGTAAATGCATGTGCTTCATTTAAAACATACATGTAGCCATGGCCACATTTGTATTGGTGGAACTACAAAGAGGCTTGATTCTGACCTGGTTGTGGAGTCAGACCATGGAGAAATGGGCCTTATTCTCCTCCTTCATTTGTCACAAGCCCAAAGCTTTTGGGGAAGAGCAGAAAAAAACACAAAGTATTTGCTGCATCATCCATTTCATAGAACCATAGAATCAATCAGGGTTGGAAGGGACCACAAGGATCATCCAGTTCCAACCCCGCTACGTGGGCAGGGACACCTCACACTAGGTCAGGCTGTCCAGAGCCTCATCCAGCCTGCAGATGCTAGGTATTGGCTAGAAGAATATGTGAACTGGAAGGATGAGTAAAGTAGCTTAAAGGTTTGGCACAGCCTTTTCATCATTTGAACTTGATTTTTATTCTAGCACAGGATCAAGTTACCAAATATTGCAGCAATCAAATGTCTGTAGAGGACACTGCTAAAATGCTTTAAAATGCTCGTTATTGCTCTTAGTGTGAGTGATAACATATCCCAAACCAATTTATAAGTCTTCCCCCACACCTATATTATCAATAATTGATTCCACAGAGTAGGCTACAGCCCATGCAATTTACTAAAATACCAGTCAAGTGTCAACAGGCTGACTGGTTCCTTTTGTCATCATACCAGGAAACTTCAGCAGCTGGTCAGAAAAGAGGTACAAAATGTGAGATTTGGCTTCATTATATGAGCAAAAACCTGTGATTTCTGTATAGAAAGAAAAGATTATTGCTTGGCATAAAATGATTTTTTTAAAGAAGAAAAACAAAGAAACAAAAAAAACCCAAAAAAACAAAAAAAAAGAAAAGCAGCTCTAAATTGCCAAATTATCCATTTTATCAGGATTCAAATTATCAGTGTATTGGGGCCATTACTTAAATAGAGACAACTCTTGCCCTCTGAAGGGAAGGAGGATATGGTAACATTTTCACTTGAGAAACTAGAGATGTGGGATGGTCACTGAATTATATGCATTTTTTTTTTCCTAATACCTTCCTTTATCTAAGCCTTTATTAGAAAGGGTTTTTTGAGGACTGCCTTCAGTTTTGCGCTCCCCAGTTTAAGAGGGACAGGGATCTGCTGGAGAGGGTGCAACGGAGGGCTATGAGGATGAGTAGGGGAGTGCAACACTGACTGATGAGGAGAGGCTGAGGGACCTGGGGCTTTGTGGTCTGGAGAAGAGAAGACTGAGAGGGGATTTAATCAATGTTTATAAATATGTGAGGGCTGGGATCAGGAGTGGGGGACAGGCTCTGCTCACTTGCTGCCTGGGATAGGACAAGGAGCAATGGATGGAAGCTGCAGCACAGGAGGTTCCACCTCAACAAGCGGGGAACTTTGTAACTGTAAGAGTCCCAGAGCACTGGCACAGGCTGCCCAGAGAGGCTGTGGAGTCTCCTTCTCTGGAGACTTTCAAGGCCTGTCTGGATGTGTTCCTGTGTGCCCTGAGCTGGATTGTCTGGTCCTGCTCTGGCAGGGAGGTTGGACTCGATGATCTGTTTGGGTCCCTTCCAGCCCCTGACATCCTGTGAGCCTGTGATCTCAGCTGAAGAGTTTTATATGGAGACTCAGAGCAAGGCAGATATAGGTGCCCTTGCAGTCTAGAGAAATACCTGCCAGAGTATGCTGTCACCTGAGACAGGGGTGCAGGGGACTGCTGAAGGAGCTTCCAGCACAGCAGCCTCATGGGTACCATAGAACCATAGAATCATAGAATGGTAAGGTTGGAACAGACCTCAAGGATCACCTAGCTCCAACCCCCTGCCATAGGCAGGGACACCTCCCACTAGCACAGACCACTCAAGGCCTCATCCAACCTGGCCTTGAACACCTTCAGGGAGGGAGCAATCCCCAGCTCTGCTGGATATTGGGGTCTTGCAAAGAATGTGCTGGGGCAGAAGGCAGGGGTAAGAATATCTTCCAGGAGGAGTGTAGGACCAGGAAGATGACTTTATAATTGCTTTTCTTTATCACTCTTTCTGACTGCATTGCCTTTATACTTGACACAGCTTTGGCTGGCAAGTGAGGCCCAGATACATTCAGCACTAGATATGACTAGGCTCATTCTTACATGAGAAGAAAATCTTCGGTTGCTACAGAAACAGCTCCCTATCAGTCTCGTGGGGCATCTTTGCATCTGCCTTTCTTTCCCTTCTCTTTTGCTAATCTGTAGATAAGAGTCAAAGCAAGTGCAGCACATCCCACATCTATATAAAAGGTTGGAGGAACTCTGCAGAGAGCAAAGTCTGAAAGAACATCTCCTAGATAAGCTAAACTTAAATGAATGAGTTAATTTACACCCCCTACAATTTTTTTTCCCCCTAGTTTTGCGATGCTTGCAGAGTTAATTGAGGTGAAAATTAAATGATGCCAGTCAGCAAATACTTTAAAGACCACCAACATCAAGGAAGAGAAAGGATGTACTCAGAAAGTAAGTTACAAAGAAATATTTGGGAAACGATCTGAGGCGTGAATTAGAATCTGTGTTGAGAAAGTTGCATGTTGCAATGGATTAATAATCCAGATTTAGTTTCAGGCAAGTTATTTAACTGGATAAATTAGGAAATTAGTTAAAAATAAGTGTATATTATGAGTGAACAGGGAGCATTCTGCACACTTTAGACCAGCTCACCAGTGAGTTTTTTTCAACTAGTTTTCTGAAATGTAATGAATTCTTGATGCTTAGTAGATTAATATTTATTGAGTGAATCAATGCTTAATTTATTAAAAATTTGCCTTCCCTGTATTTAATATGATTTATTACTCATCAGTGCCTGTTGCATTAATTAAAGATTGTGTTAATTTTGTGGAAGTGAACACGATCTGCTGCAGGCTTGCTACAGAGCCCCAGCGCGCTGTGTAGAGACTGTGCCCCTGGGAAGTAGCAAGGATAGAAAACTACACAAGGTGGGAAGTAGATATGAATCACCAGTGGCTTCTTCCTGCCTCTGGGCTTCCAAGTAGCCAGCAGAGTGAAAATGAGGGTGCTGCCCCTTAAGGGCAGGACAGGATTACAGCTGTAGAGCTACAGTAGTGATACAGAGAACTTTGCTGTTTGCCTCGTGTAAATTATGACTGATGCTATGGAAATCATGTTAGTGTTTCTCAAGGAATGTCTTTCTGTCAGCACAGGTGAAATCCAGCCTTAACCATAGAGGAAACTCTCACCTGAGCAGGGACAACAGTCATTACTTTACAGTGCTCAGGTCCTGAGTAATTCTTAGGGAGCAGGAGGTTGCCTGATGATTGGGATAGTCTCAAGCATCTCTACAGGGGCAGGTGTTTGAGGAGTGGAAAATTACTACAGGCAGAACAAAACAAAACAAAAAAAAAGCCAGACATCTTGTGAGATGAGTCTTTCAAGAAATCTGTCAAAACAGGGAGAAGGTGATCATGCTGGGGGGGGGGGGGAACAGCTGCAATTTGCATCTTTCAGCGCTGAAAGGAGAAGCAAATCTGTAAAGCCCCACAGCCACGATACTTCTGATGCAATTATTTTATTAATCTTTGTGACACTTGTAGTGTCTCTCTCTCTCTTTAAATTCAAATTCTGCTGCTTTTATAGCTACTCATAAGTGTGTCTGCATGGTCTTTAAAAGAGCCCATCGACTTACTAGACTGCTTGCATCCAGCTGAGCCCTGGAAACAGCAGCAAACTAGCCCCTGTGATCTGAGACAAGCTAAAATTTCCAGAAAGTGCCTGAATCCATAATTAGTACATTTTTTTTGGCACGTTTATTCCAGCATGTCCTTTGCTGTTTCCTCCTCACCCATTTTTGGTGTGCGTGTCCAAACTTCCCCTGCTGAGCAAAATCAGAGAAACCTCTGCAAGGTCCAGTGAAGGTCAGAGCAGAGAAATTTTTTTTTCTCTTTCAATACAGCGAGCAGGCAGTAGCAATTGTGCTCCAGCCCAGAGCATTTGGGTGGAGCCAGTGCCAAAAACCTGGTGGCATTTTAAATCCCTTGCAGCAGTTAGGTGTTAGATGCAAAAGATCAGTGCTGCTCCACTTGAAGTCAGAGGGAAAAAAAAAAAAAGAGCTTAAAGTTCAACACATGCACAAAGATTTCCTGGCTCTGGATTTCATTTGTTTGGATTTATTTTTGTTGTTGTTGTTGTTGTTGGTTGTGGTGTTTTGGTTTATTTTTCTCCCAAGGCCAGTTTGAAGGCAGCATCAAAACAGGAAAAAAGTCACAATCTGAACATTTGTCTTGTAGTAATTTTGGTTTATTTCACCTTTATTTTTTTTTTTCCCCTGTGGTTGTTTTGGGTTGTTTTGGATTGTTTTGGGGTTTTTGTTTGGTTGTTTTTGGTTGTTTGGTTTGGTTTTTTTTTTTTTAAAAGGCTCTTCTATATGCTTTTGTTTTCCTGCAGTATCAAATTAGGCTATTTAGGGATTTATTTAATGTTTCTTTTTCCCCCAGTTAACAGACTGAAGTCAGAAGGCCACTTGTGCTACATCCCTTTCTCTCTGTTCTGCATCTCAACATTTTGCAACCTTCTTTGAGCAGGTTATATATATTCCCCCTTTTTTCCCAGCAGAGAAGCTTTCACAGAGTATAGGCTTTGGATATATATTTTCTGCTCTAGCTGTTCATTAGATATACAGCATTTGGAGTTCCAGTTGTGCTCAGAAGTGTAAGCAAAGCTTTTGGCCCAGTGGGTGCTAAGCCCTGGCATTTCATCGTTTTGTATCTTTGAATTAGGATGAGGACACAGGATCTATATAAAATTTAGCTCATTAGGAGATGTTTCATCTTATGTCTCCCAGTAGGCAGATGGGTCCTTTGCTGACACAACTGATTGCTCCCTGGGAAAGGAGGACAGGGTGAGCAGAATCCAGCAGAGTAGGGACTGTATTTCTGAATGGTTCTTCTGGAGGTGACACAAAGAAACAGCAGCGTCTCCTCCCCTTTACCGTTACCCCCGCACACTTGGCTTAGTCTGTCCTTAGTATTTGATAATAAAGCAAATGTGATCAAGCACACTGTTAAGGTCATACTCAGAATGACTTACCAGACTCCAGAGAGCAAGGAATACCATTGAAAACAGACAGGAGCAAATTTTCTTAAAAATATGATTTGCATTGTACAAGAGTTAAGGTACTGGAGGCCAGGAAGGTTTCAGAAAATGTGGGTTTGCAGCCTGGCATCCCACTCAGCTTCCCAGCAGGTCACACTGACTGCTGAACACATAGCTCAGGTATATTCAGTGGATGATCAACTGTGTCTGTACACTTCAACCAGAGAAGCTCTGCTCATAGAGAAATGATGAGTTTGGAAAGGAGTTTCATCAGTCATCATTTCCAAGGAAGAGTGTTCGTGGTAGGGAATACGGAGTCGATGCTTCCTCCTGAAGGACTTTGAGCTGTCACCCAGGGAATACAGTGAATGCTGTGATGAGAATTAAATTAGAAAAAGATCAATAGGGCTGACAATAAATGAAAGTAACACAGACATTATTGAGAAAATTAGGAGAGAGAAATTAAACTGGACAGTATAGTCTTGAATGCCAGCTAGGCACACTAATGCTGGGCAAAGTTAGGGAGAAAACATAAGTTAGAAAGTGCTGTGAAGGGGAGGTAGTAACACTTGGTGAGATGGGGAAAGCCCTAATGGTGATACAACGCTCTCAGCCCACAGAAAGGTGACAAAGGATGATAATGATCCACATGCACACAGATTTCATTCCCAGGGCACAAAGAGGCAATGGTAGGGAGATCACCTAAGACTGAAAAGATGAAGCAGGCAATAGCCTTGGCTACACATTGCAGGGGAAAGGGAACCTCATGCACAGCCCACCATCACCAAGGCATTGGTGAGATACCTTGTTCCAAGCAAAAAAAAAAATNGGAAAGCCCTAATGGTGATACAACGCTCTCAGCCCACAGAAAGGTGACAAAGGATGATAATGATCCACATGCACACAGATTTCATTCCCAGGGCACAAAGAGGCAATGGTAGGGAGATCACCTAAGACTGAAAAGATGAAGCAGGCAATAGCCTTGGCTACACATTGCAGGGGAAAGGGAACCTCATGCACAGCCCACCATCACCAAGGCATTGGTGAGATACCTTGTTCCAAGCAAAAAAAAAAATTCTAACCTCCTTGTAGCACAGATTGGTTTGCCTTTTGAAGGTTTGTAGCCCTTCCAGAAACCAGTCTGCTATTTCAACTTGACTGTTTGTTATAACTTCCTGTATTTTGCTGTCTGTACAAATATCCAGTGATGACCAAGCTTTTGGTGTGGCAAGCTTTTGGGCTGAGGCATATCTGGTGACAATGAGATCCTTGGGCTGACTGCACTCAGCATGAAAAGAAGCTTTCCTTTTATCAGTCTTAAGTTTGTCTAGATCCTCTCACATGTCTTTGAGAGGTTCACCCCAAGGCAATATAATTGCGTTTGATCACATACAGGGTATGAGTCAGTGATTGATATGAATAAAGAACTTAGACTTTCTTGTCTTGGTTCCTTGTCTCCTTCCCTGTGGAATCAGAAATCACTTTTATAAATATATCAGTCCATCTGTGCTTCTAGCTATCCATTTCAAGTGGGTGTTCCAAAAAAGAAGTACTAACACTTTATAAGTGCAAATAAAAACACATTAAAAGGACCCAGCAAGGTTTGGGGATTTTTTTTTTTTCCCTTCCTTATAAAGTACGTGTGGATCCCATCCAAAAGTGTTACTGTGAGCCATGTAACTTATAATTAATTTGGCTACAAGTGTCAGAACACTTTGCAGGTCTAAGATGACCCACTAAAATTAGTCCCCTTTTAACAATCCCTTTTACAATTTGTTTTTCAGCAAAAACGGCGTCTTGACCTCCTGACAATAACCAGCCCTGGTAAGTGAGCTCTGCACAGCTCTCTTCTCTTTTTCTTAAAGAGGTGGTTGTCTAAATGTGTTTTTCTTCCCCTGTCTGTGACATGCAAAATGAAAAACACTGTTCCCCAGAAAATCTTTCACGTAATAACAAGTGACAGCTATATTGTGCTTGGCAAAGCCCCGGGCAGTTATCCGTTCACAGAGCTGCCTTTTCAGACCTTTACTCTATGAATTTGAGTGCTGATATTTCTTTAAGCCTCCTGGGGTTACAGTTAGCAGTATGTCTGCAGGGCACTTGCCCTGGAATTCACACTGTGCGTTCAGGTATCACAGAAATGCAAGTCTGACTTCTCCTTGGTGAGCGGTTTGGGGAGTAAGGAGATGATGGCCCTCAACATACGTGGTGGGAGACAAGAAGGAGATGGTGACCCTCAATGTGTATGGTGGGAGACAAGGAGTAAGGAGATGATGGCCCTCAGTGCATATGGTGGGAGACATGGAGTAAGGAGATAATGGCCNCTACACATTGCAGGGGAAAAGGGAACCTCTTGCCCAGCCCACCATCACCAAGGCATTGGTGAAATACCTTGTTCCAACAAAAAAAAAAAATTCTAACCTCCTTGTAGCACAGATTGGTTTGCCTTTTGAAGGTTTGTAGCCCTTCCAGAAACCAGTCTGCTATTTCAACTTGACTGTTTGTTATAACTTCCTGTATTTTGCTGTCTGTACAAATATCCAGTGATGACCAAGCTTTTGGTGTGGCAAGCTTTTGGGCTGAGGCATATCTGGTGACAATGAGATCCTTGGGCTGACTGCACTCAGCATGAAAAGAAGCTTTCCTTTTATCAGTCTTAAGTTTGTCTAGATCCTCTCACATGTCTTTGAGAGGTTCACCCCAAGGCAATATAATTGCGTTTGATCACATACAGGGTATGAGTCAGTGATTGATATGAATAAAGAACTTAGACTTTCTTGTCTTGGTTCCTTGTCTCCTTCCCTGTGGAATCAGAAATCACTTTTATAAATATATCAGTCCATCTGTGCTTCTAGCTATCCATTTCAAGTGGGTGTTCCAAAAAAGAAGTACTAACACTTTATAAGTGCAAATAAAAACACATTAAAAGGACCCAGCAAGGTTTGGGGATTTTTTTTTTCCCTTCCTTATAAAGTACGTGTGGATCCCATCCAAAAGTGTTACTGTGAGCCATGTAACTTATAATTAATTTGGCTACAAGTGTCAGAACACTTTGCAGGTCTAAGATGACCCACTAAAATTAGTCCCCTTTTAACAATCCCTTTTACAATTTGTTTTTCAGCAAAAACGGCGTCTTGACCTCCTGACAATAACCAGCCCTGGTAAGTGAGCTCTGCACAGCTCTCTTCTCTTTTTCTTAAAGAGGTGGTTGTCTAAATGTGTTTTTCTTCCCCTGTCTGTGACATGCAAAATGAAAAACACTGTTCCCCAGAAAATCTTTCACGTAATAACAAGTGACAGCTATATTGTGCTTGGCAAAGCCCCGGGCAGTTATCCGTTCACAGAGCTGCCTTTTCAGACCTTTACTCTATGAATTTGAGTGCTGATATTTCTTTAAGCCTCCTGGGGTTACAGTTAGCAGTATGTCTGCAGGGCACTTGCCCTGGAATTCACACTGTGTGTTCAGGTATCACAGAAATGCAAGTCTGACTTCTCCTTGGTGAGCGGTTTGGGGAGTAAGGAGATGATGGCCCTCAACATACGTGGTGGGAGACAAGAAGGAGATGGTGACCCTCAATGTGTATGGTGGGAGACAAGGAGTAAGGAGATGATGGCCCTCAGTGCATATGGTGGGAGACATGGAGTAAGGAGATAATGGCCCTCAATGCATATGGTGGGAAACAAGAAGTAAGGAGATGATGTCTCTCAATGCATATGGTGGGAGACAAGAAGTAAGGAGACGATGTCTTTCAATGCATATGGTGGGAGACATGGAGTAAAGAGATGATGGCACTCAGTGCATATGGTGCGAGACATGGAGTAAGGAGATGGTGGCCCTCAGTATGTATGGTGGGAGACAAGAAGTAAGGAGATGATGGCCCTCAGCGTGTATGGTGGGAGACAAGGAGTAAGGAGATGATGTCCCTCAATGCATATGGTAGGAGACAGGGAGTAAGAAGATTGCAGCCCTCAGCATGTATGGTGGGAGACATGGAGTAAAGAGATTGTGACCCTCAATGCATACGGTGGGAGACATGGAGTAAGGAGATGATGTCCCTCAGTGTGTATGGTGGGAGACAGGAAGTCCAGGCTTAGGTCTGTGTAACCTCAAAGTGGGTTAGGAAATAGTTAGGTAAAATTAAAATGCTTTAAATTAAAGCTTCGTAATAGCTTTTGTCATTCGCCCCTTGAGGAGATCAAACACGTTCTGCTGGGAACTGTTGGGCTCTTTGGCATAGTGACTTTAGCAGGTCTCAGCACCACAATTGAAATGCAGGTCATTTGAATAGTGCTTCCCTTTGATCTCAGCTCTTCAGGCTGGATGGCCTTTAATTTATTGCTATTATTCCTGCTCAGTTTCTTTCTATTAGCTGCTACAGAAGTTTGCTGCCCACCCGCTTCAGATGTAGACCGTGCTTGAGTGGTGCTACCTCTTGCTTAACTTTTTCAATTTTTCAGATGTATGTACATGTTGAGCCTTCAGGTTGGCTTGAACTGGGACTAATGAGCTCTGGCTTTAACTGGGAATAACGTGTTAGAGAAGTGAGCAGGTGTTATGGGAAGTGAACAAAATGTGACACACATTTGCCTGGATAACGATTTTGCATCAATAATTGTTCTGACACTCTAAATATAGATATCATCTGTGACGTGGTTTCTCCTTCACTAACCTTGTTAAAATAATAAGAATTAAAATAAGGAGGAGGAACACTTTGTTGGGACAGATGTTTGAGGCTATTGGCAATTGCATCACATTTTTTGCATGTTCACTTTTCATGCAGTTTGCAATTATGTTAATGTATGCTCAGGGCACTTGCTGATAAAAGCAACAATACAGTGTGATACAGCCATTGTCACTGTTCTGACTGTAACTTCAAGGACAAACATGGCACATTTTTCATTTTTCCTATCTTCAGCATTCTGTGTTTCTAGGAGAAAAAGAAAAATTATCTCTGAAGGTCTTAACCATAACAAACAGTCAGATCTTGGATAAGGGCTCCAAAGTCCACAGACACTTCCTTTAATAAAAGAAGAGGGTTGAGGACCAGAGTAACATAGTATGAGACTTTTCTGTAAAACAAATTTATGATACCTTCCTCATCAATTTAGATACAGTGTCCACCCAGTGACAGGGTTGACTGAGTTGGGTTTGTGCATAGATATGATCACAGTAAGTAGCTATCACTTCAGATCTCTCAGTTTAATGGAGCAATCTGCTAAAGCAACACAGCAATTAGTTGGAAGAATCAAAATAGCTTCCAATAATTGCACAGAATCATAGAACCATAGAATCATGCAGGTTGGAAGAGGCCTCCAAGATCATCCAGTCCAACCTATCACCCAGCCCTAGCCAATCAACCAGACCATGGCACTAAGTGCCCCATCCACTCTTTTCTTGAACACCTCCAGGGACAGTGACTCCACCACCTCCCTGGGCAGCCCATTCCAATGCCAATCACTCTCTCTTCCTCCTAACATCCAGCCTACACCTGCCCTGGCACAGCTTGAGGCTGTGTCCCCTCCTTCTGTCCCTGGGTGCCTGGCAGCAGAGCCCAACCCCAGCTGGCTACAACCTCCCTTCAGGTAGCTGCAGAGAGCAATGAGGTCTGCCCTGAGCCTCCTCTTCTCCAGGGTAAAAGACATAGGTAGACATACTGCAATAAAAGAGGGGGAAAGCATTTCCAAAACATGCATTTTTTTGTTCTGAAATGCTTTGATATTTACCTAGAAATCCATTGCAATTTGCTACACAGAAAAAAGCCCAAATAATATTTGTGACATGATTATATAAATGAGTACCTACAGTTTTGCTTTCAATAAAGGCATTTTCAAAAGAAGCCTGATGCTGGATTAGACCAAACTTATCTAAGAACCTAAAGCTGAGATTTTAACATGAGGCTGAAAAAGCACAAATACAGTCTGGGTGGTGAATGGCTCAGAGAAGCCCTGAGGAAAAGGACCTGGGGTGTGGGTTCATGAAAAGCTCAACATGAGCCTGCAGTGTGAGCGCAGCCCAGACAGNGGTGCTCAGTTACCAGTAGGATTGGAAAATATCAACCTGTGGATTTAAGCCTTAAAAATGCAAATATAAAATAAAACAAATCATAGTCTTGAGGCTTTTGTTTATTTTTGCAGACTTTAGCTTTAAAATATTTCATTCTTCTAGTCCTAGCTCTAAGATCTGTCACTAACTGTCTGCTTTTACAAAGCTGTGATATCATTTATGATGGCTAAGATCATCCACAATCACTGTCATCCTTTAATTTACTGATTCAAATTGGGGACTGAGCTATTTAGGGGCAGCTGTTAATCCTTTGGCACTTGATCCTGTTCTCCACCTTGCCAAAGGCAGAGAGCCTTCATTTGGGGAGGAGGTCACTCAGCCTTATTTATAGTATGGAAGTCCTCAGAGTCTCGCTAGCAGTATCAGCCACCAAAGCCCTATTGCTTAAAATGGTCCATAGACAAAGGACTCCAAAACCAAAGGTGACCTCTTTGATTTGCACTGCTGTCATGACAAAGATCATCTTCCTTTTGTGTGAGGGTGAAGTTCTCAAGCTAGCTTTTTGTACATTTAGTCAAGCTTGATGATCCCTTGTAGGTATTATCATAGAATCATAGAATGGTCCAGGCTGGGAGGGACCTCTAGAGGTCATCTAGTCCAGCCCTGCTGCGGTCAGCAGGGACATCCCCAGTAGACCAGGTCACCCAGGGCCCCATCAAGCCTTACCTTGAATGTCTCCATGTGTCACACCTATTAATTTCCAAAAATTGATCAGCCAGTTAATGAGATTATTGCAAGATAAGATAACGCCATTAATGCAAGTTAAGGGGTGCTGAGACACAAGTGCCAAAACATTAGAAATAAGAGTTTGCAGGATCACAGAAACCTTAATGTTACCCCATGGCAGTCTTGCTGTTCCTCGTGGCCATGGCTGTTGCATGGTTGCCTAGGAATCACTGGTGGATATGAAGCAGTGTTAGTTTCTCTGCCCTGAATACCCACCCTGCCCGTGCTCTGCTAAGCCTGTGCTTTAAAGGCAGCCCACCACTGCCTGCTGCCTTACTCCTGATTGTTACCAAACATGGAGAAAGCCTTCTGTGTCTTGGCAGAACCTGGCTGAGGAGGTGCTAGACTTAAAAGCACATTTGTACATTAAACTGAAGAGGTATAGATCATCAACCTGTAACCTTACCTGCTGGAGAAGGTCCAGTGGAGGGCTATAAGGATGATAGGGGACTGGAGCACTGCCTGATGAGGAGAGGCTGAGGGACCTGGGGCTGCTTAGTCTGGAGAAGAGAAGATTGAGAGGGGATTTAATCAATGTTTCTAAATCTCTAAGGGCTGGGGGTCAGGAGGGCTCTGCTCACTTGCTTCCTGGAATAGGACAAGGAGCAATGGATGGAAGCTGCAGCACAGGAGGTTCCACCTCAACACAAGGGGCAACTTCTTTACTGTAAGGTGACAGAGCACTGGAACAAGCTCCCCAGAGAGGTTGTGGAGTCTCCTCTGGAGACTTTCAAGGCCTGTCTGGATGCTTTCCTGTGTGACCTGAGCTAGATTGTCTGGTCCCGCTCTGGCAGGGGGGTTGGACTCAATGATCTCTTTGGGTCCCTTCCAACCCCTGACATCCTGTGAGCCTGTGAACCTGGAGTAATGATGGGGAAAAAAAAAAAAATTTAAAAAAATGCAGAGGGTGAGAGGTGCAGCTCCCACTGCAACATTTAGAGCTGACCTGTTCCAGGTTGCTACTAAAGCAGATGCTGAAGGGTCCACAATGTGTCTCAAACTGGAGGAAGTCTTTGCTTTGCTGTGGTCTCCAGAAAAAGCCAGGCACCAGTGCTGCCTAAGCTAGGAGCAAGCCAGACTCACTCATGCTCAAATATATTCCTTTGAAGTAACTGACACCCATGTGAAATGTGGAGGGGAGTTCACTGCTCTGCCTTGCTGCTGAGTAGCTGGAGGAATGTTAAGTTAAATTTGTCAATGCTCTCGCCACACTCCTTTCTTCTTGGCCCTTGACATGTGAGTTACAATTAGAGTGTAAGGCACTGTGCTGTTCAGAGTGCCAGAGCTGATGTGTGCAGTGGAGTGGTGGAAAGATGTTAAAAATTCATCAGTAGCTGGCAGGGCGTGGGGCATAATGAGCTTTAACTCTTCCTAATTTAAATTTTCTTTAAGCTTAGTTTTACCTCTGCATTTTCTCCACATCTTTTCCCTAGCACTTGTTCTAGTTGGGTTTTAGGATGGAATCTTCAGGTGGTTTATTTTTTGCCTTCCTTGTGAAGAGCTGCCCTTAATTTCTACTCAATCATGATCTAGCAACACTTTGAGCATGCACAACCACCCACATCACATTGTGATAACTACTAAGGAGTCACATGCAAGATATCCCTGTTTCCCTAGCTTTTCCATGGAGACAAAGCCTTTTAATCATAGAATCATAGAATGATAGAATGGTAAGGTTGGAAGGGACCTCAAGGATCATCTAGTTCCAACCCCCTGCCATAGGCAGGGACACCTCCCACTAGTACAGGTCACTCAAGGCCTCCTCCAACTTTTTGCATCTCCTGTGTTTACAACAATAATACAGATTTCCAATTCCTCATCTCAGTAAGGGAAAGTTCATCTCCCACCAAAGCATCTTTTAATTATTGATACCATAAATGGAAGTGTGTTGGAAACCATTGGCTTTGAAAATAGCTAACATGCTATATTATCCAAGAGCCATCAGGAAAATTCTTTTGAAATTCTCTTTGATTCAGCCATCCTCAGGGTTTTATCCTCCTCCACCAGTCTCTACTGCCAATTTAAAACAACATTCTCTTGAAATCAGTGCAATGTCAGGAGAAATTCATCAGCACCACAGGTGCATTTTCCCCAGATGTATGTAAACCTACTACATTTGGCAGCAGTAAATTGATTGCATTTCAAAAACCTGGGATAGTTGAATACGCCGTAGTGCCCACCTTGGCTACAGCATGGGATAGAAAATATTTAAAGTTTCTTTCTGCTCTGTTTTAGGTGAAATAAAGTAAGAGCTGGCTTGATAATTTCCACCTTTTGACTGACTCAGAATTTGCTCTGACCACATTAGAGGTTTACATGCAGTGACAGAGTAACACAGTCCTCATCTCGGCGGAGGGGCACTGAGATTCGATCAGAAACATTAACGACTGAGTCTGTGCTTCCTCCTAACAGCCAGGCTCTCACACTTTTAAACAGGGGAAAAAAAAAAGCTTCATTTCAAAAGTATTTATCACACTGATCTATGTGGTGAAATATTCTCTCCCCTTTAATGCCGTCAGTGCTTCATGCTCTAAAAATGTCTCCATTTCATTAATTTGTGATACACTGCTACCCTGAATTCTTTTAAGGTGGCTTTAGTTTCTGCCATACATATTTTACTGCTTTAAATTATAGATATAGGACTGTTGCCTAGTTAATTTCCTCTGGTTAGGAAAATATATTTCTACTCTCGTGGCGTTGCACAAAGTGATAGGTGGGATTTGCTATATTTTTTAGCTGATTAAGTTTTGCATTTTTACTTATTACTGCTTATGAGACCTCAAGTAAAACTACCTAAAGGAAGGAGAAGTTTTATAGTATATTTGAAAGTTTCATTTAACTATAAATTCCGCCACTAAGCCCTGCTACTACAAGACTTTTCCATTACCTTCCTGGGATAGTCTGGCTATCTACTTCTTTCTAATTGAAGCATGAAAATAATATGAACTCAAAGTCATGGAGCTGTAAGACAGGTGTTAGTAAAAATGATGCAGAGTAATAAAATGTGACAGAAAGTTGTTTGCTGCTGAAAATCAGGTACTATTTTTGCTAGTCCTTATTAATTAATAGTGCATTGATTTTAGTCTAAGTATGTGTCAAGGGATAGCTTCTGAGCTTTTAAACAGCCCAACATAATTACTGTTCGTGTTTGTTGGTGAAGCTTCATACTCTATGTTATTTGGAAAGGTGGTGGAGAAAAGAAATTATCTTTCCTTTAATAATTGAGTCTTTTAATGCTCAGTGAGGGGTGGGAGTGAAATTATTTCTCATGTCACCGAGACACTGGTGTTGACTCACCCATTTGCCCACAATAATGCAAAATAACATAGGAAGGTAGCACCTTATTGCTCAGCAAAGCAACAGACCCCAAATGGTTGGTTTGAACCCACAGCACAAGCACTTCTCTAGCATTCAAATAAAATGCACATGCTAAAATGCCAACTCAAAGTCTTGCCAGTCTTAGGTGAACCCTAAAGTTACAGGAAAAAAAGTTTGCACCCAACTTGATGAAACTTGAGCAAGATAAATGCTAACAGAGAACAGAGAGAAAATGTAGACCTCTGGTTTTGTTTTTTTGGTTTGTTTGGTTGGTTTTGTTTTGTTTTGTTTTGTTTTCATTCCATTAGGTTGGTTTCAGCTAATCATTGAGGCTAATTAAGAAATTTGACTGTATCCAGTTCCTCATCTTTATTGTATCTTATGAGCTGTAAGAATTTCCATTTCCTGTGATAAGGAGAAGCAATATTGTTGCTTGTAATTACTTATTTGTACCGATCAGTTCCTTCCTAATTCTTACTTACACCTCTTCATCTGCCAGAATAATGACTGCAGAGATGCTCCATACTCACCAAATAGTGTTTCTGTTCCCACCTTCACCTGCAACACACCCCAAGGGAATAAGTCCACCTTGATCTTTTTGCCTGTCTTCTGACCTATCCCCATCTGTCTCCTCAAACACCACTTATATCCATCTCAAATATCACAATTTTGAGATTTATTGAAATGGCACTATTTTTAATCCAATAATGCAACCAGATTTTTCTCCCCCTCCATTCATTATTTACTTTTAGCAAGGCTATTTCATCCCCACCTTTGCATTACAAAAAAAAAAAAAAAAAAAAAAGAAAAAAAATGACCTTTTTTTGGGGATAAATGTAGAATAAGTGATATTTGCAAAGTCCAAATAAGACTGTAGAGAAAATAGTCTAAAGGCTAATCCATTACTTTTGAAGACAAGTATCAAGCTTTTCCACAATACCTTATTACTATTCTGGGTCACCATGATGTTTCCATGCACCTTGGCATGTCCCTTTAATTGGATCCTTACATAGGAAGGTCCAGTATAGCTGCATTGAAAGCTGACATTTCTAACTAACTGACCTTTTCAGGCCCAGTGATACTCCTATAATGATTATCCTCTAGCATTGTTTGGACACAATACCACATACTTCACAGCACATAAAGAATATGTTCTTTGAGAACTATTCAAAATGCCCAATCTCAAGTTAGCAAAATGAGAAAATTGGGTGCAAACATTCATCAGAGTGTTATTGTGCAGGTATCGATTTGAATGCCCTTTCATTTCTCTGGGAAAAAGTGCTGTATTATAGAGCTCTAAATTAACTTCTGTTCTGTTTTGGTTTGGGTGGGTTGTTTTCTTTTTTTTTTTTCCTTCCCCCAGTAAGTATAAAAAGGTCAAATTCATTCATAAGGCTGAATAGATTTGCAGGATATAAGCAATAAGATAGCAATCAACCTTCAAATAACCTTTAAAGAGACAGTATCTTTTCTTATGAACAGTAATTGATCTGCTCATTAAGTCACTGCATAGTCTTTGGGGCTCACCTAGGTAAAAAAAGAAAAAAACAAAGGTATAAGACCTGTGACAAAAGGATGTCAAAACAAGAATAAATCCCATGTGGAAATATAAAAATTTTACAGATTGTGAGGGGTATGAAGTTGATGAAAGGATTGGCATTGCCATGTGAATTCCTTGACTTGATTATTCTAAGGCAGAGTGAAATAGATGCACCTCCAAGTGTGAATTTGGTATTAGTGAGGACGATGATGATAGCATGCTCATACATGCCTGAAAGCTGAATACATCTTCAGCTTCCCTTGTGGCTGATGTGGGAGGGTGGTTTGCTTCCAGTCAGTGTATTTACAAAGGAGTGTACATACAGGGGAACTTCTGCAAGCTGCCTTGCTACATACACTTGCTATACAACGCCTTGCAAGCATGTATTGCAGTCCCCCTTCTTCAAAAGGCCAGACTGGCAAGTAAAGCTTTCTTTGCACCATGAGTGCTCTTGGGATGTATGTGTAGCCTTCCAGTATCTGAAGGGGTTCTACAGAAAGGCTGGGGAGGGACTATTTACAAGGTCTTGTAATGACAGGACAAGGGGCAATGGGTTTAAACTGGCAGAGGGGAGATTTAGACTGGATGTCAGGAGGAAGTTCTTTCCAGTGAGGGTGGTATCACAGTATAGCAGTATAGCAAGGTTGGAAGAGACCTCAAAGATCATCAAGTCCAACCCACTACCACAGACCTCAAGACTAGACCATGGCACCAAGTGCCACGTCCAAACGTGCCTTGAACACCTCCAGGGACGGTGACTCCACCACCTCCCCGGGCAGCCCATTCCAGTGGGGAATGACTCTCTCAGTGAAGCACTGGAACAGGTTGCCCAGGGAGGTTGTGGCTGCTCCCTCCCTGGAGGAGTTCAAGGCCAGGTTGGATGAGGCCTTGAGTGACCTGTATTAGTGGGAGGTGTCCCTGCCTATGGCAGGGGGTTGGAACTAGATGATCCTTGAGGTCCCTTCCAACCTTACCATTCTATGATTCTATGTGTGTGTGGGGGGAGGGGGTTAATGGTTGATCTACACCAAAACAGAAGTAAAGCCTGCACCCAGCTTGTTGTAGTGCAGATTGCCTGCAGTAACCTTCACAGGGTCCTGGGCTGTGTCTCCGCAGCTGCTCTGCTAGAAGTGAGAGCAGCTAAAGGGCTGCTGGAATATTATTTCAAGGAAGCACTACCTAGCCAGAGACTCACTTAAGGAAGCGAGATTGTCATTTTAAGATAGCAATCAGAATATTAGTGTTGTGCCCATGTCCATATTCATTTCTGCATGTAAACCCACGTTACATGTTTAGTATTATTTGTTATGAATTGCACAGACACTGAGGACTATCTGTGCATAATTGATGACAGGGAGCTGTCTTGGTTTTTATCTTTGATCAGAATTTTCAGAAGCTGCAAGCATCCCAGGTGACGAGGCTTTTTGTGCTGTAAATGTTTGCACATAATGCTTTCTGTTTTACTTCACAATGTGCAGAATGAGCATCTGGCTCATTTAGAGAGAGAGGAAAAACGAGCAATTCTGTGCACAGGTGTATTTTGCTTCTATTTCTGAATAAGCTTGAAGAAAACTTAAAATAATGTTGGGGTATTTTTTTCTCAAAGAGAAAACAAAAGGAAAACATTCTCCCCTGCCAGAAAATGAAGATGCTCAAAGGGCTGGAGCAGCTCTGCTATGAGGACAGGCTACAAGAGTTGGGGCTCTGCAGCCTGGAGAAGAGAAGGCTTTGAGGAGACCTTATAGTAGCCTTCCAATATCTGAAGGGGGCCTACAGGAAGGCTGGGGAGGGACTATTGACAAGGTCTTGCAATGACAGGACAAGGGGCAATGGGTTTGAACTGGCAGAGGGAAGATTTAAACGGGATGCTAGGAGGAAGTTCTTTACAGTGAGGGTGGTGAGACACTGGCACAGGTTGCCCAGGGAGGTTGTGGCTGCTCCCTCCCTGGAGGTGTTGAAGGCCAGGTTGGACGAGGCCTTGAGTGACCTGTACTAGTGGGAAGTGTCCCTTGGAACTAGATGATCTTTGAGCCTTACCATTCTATGATTCTATAAAAACAAACCCAAACCAAAGCCAAACCTGCCTTTTTTTGTGTAGATGTTTTTAGAAAGAATGGGAAGCTTTCTTTTTTAATGAAACTTTACATTGCAAGGGCTTGCACATGGAAAATCTTTCACTTAGGAATATTTTCTTCTTTATTTAGACATCTGCTGAGTGATCTGAAAAAGATTTACTGAAAAGCAGAGTATTACATATCTAGAAGAAAGCAGAGGATTATATTGACTCTATAAAATGGAGTGCAGTGTAGAAACACATGAGGTAGCAGAGACCTGAATAGCAGAGCTGTGCCTCTTGGAGCAGACTGACTGGTGTGGGTGCAGATGCCAGTAAGCTGTGTTATCTGGGTGCCATGCCAAACACATAAGTCCTGACCATCTCTTTTTTTTTTTCCCCCCCACTTATTTATGGTGTGGTCATTTCAGTACTGCTGAATTGCTCCTGGACCTGAACCTTTGCTTGTGACTTTTTATTTTAACCTACTCAAGCACATACAGGTAACTGTGCTGCATTTTCATTTTACTACCACCCATGTATCCCAGTCCGTAGGATATCATCATGCTGGAGGCACAGTGTGACACCAAGATGCCTCTAAATACTTGGTGACTTCAATAGGCAAAGTAAGGGGAAGTGAGTAGGAAACCTGAAAAGAGAATGTCAGAAATAAAAGATTTTTTTTTTGCCTATTACTCTCTTTGTAGTTTTCTAGACTCCTATGCTCCTTTCCTCCGATCTCTGATGTAACTTAAAATGGAAAAACAGTGATGAATGTATAGCTACAGTGGATAGAACTGAGGAATAGGGGAGCTAGAGCTGCACAAAAGACTTTTTCCTAGCTCATTTGTTTCTAAGGCTTGCCAGTGGACTCATTTGTTTGGCATGCAGAACATTTTCTGTTAAAGCAGTCAGCCAAGGTCACTGGGAAACCCACAAGAAAGGGTAACCTAGAGCCTTGATTATTGTTTGGAGCTTGTAATTTGAAAGCACAAAGGATATTTTTTAGGAGAGATTTGAATGAGGAAGGTGTGATGGTATTGTGAATTCAGACTGCAAGTGCAGGATAACCCATGGTGGAAAAGTGACTTGTTCATCATGCAGCTCAGTGCAGTATTGGAGGGAGTTATCTGAGATGCTGCTAAAGGAGATAACATGAGTACTGTTAGGCAGTAATATCACTGCAGTGTCCTTAAAAAGCAGGTTAAAGGAAGGTGAAATCCTGTTTTTAACACTGTCTGATTCTGATGCTGCAAGTAGGGGTGGCATCTGTACAGGGCACTGCACTGGACTGCATTGTTGCTACGAGTGTCAGGAGAGAATGTGCTGGCAAAAGAGCAAGGCAAGAGAGAAAACAGGCACAAGACAGGATGGGATAAGGTCTGCTCTGGGGAAGGAAGGGAGGGAGGGAGGAAGGAAGGAAGGAAGGAACAGAGGGAGGGAAGGAAGAGTGGGATGGAGGGAGGGAAGGAAGGAAGGAATGGAGGGAGGGAGGGAAGGAAGGAAGGATTACCTATAGAGTGATGCTAAATTCTGATGTGCTGCTGCTGTCCATTGTGCTAAATTCTGCGTGTGACTGTGAGGGTGTAGGGCCTATGGTTGGTTGTAAAAGGAATCCTGATGTAGTCAGTTGGACATCTGCAGCTTAGACCTCCTGCAAATTTGCCTTGGCATGTTAACCAGAGCGCTCTAAGTTGCTTCCTTCTTGGACCAAACCCCTAAATGGTGTCAAATATTTGACAAACTTGACAGCAAGAGCAACTTCATGCATTGTGCTCCTGTCTTATCCTGAACTAAAACCCCTCACTCAGCATGCAGCCTTGAAGAACTTCTTTCTAACATCCAGTCTGAATCTACCCATTTCTAGCTTTGTTCCATTCCCCCAGTCCTAGCACTACCTGACAGCCTAAAAAGTCTCTCCCCAGCTTTCTCATAGCCCCCTTAAGATACTGAAAGGCCACAAGAAGGTCACGTTGGGGCCTTCTCCTCTCCAGACTGAACAGCCCCAACTCCCTCAGTCTCTCCTCATAGCAGAGGTGCTCCAACCCTCTGCTCATCCTTGTGGCCCTTCTCTGGACACCTTCCAGCACATCCATAGCCCCCTTCTACTAGGGGCTCCAGAACTGGATGCAGTATTCCAGGTGGGGTCTCACCAATGCGGAGTAGAGGTGGAGGATCACTTCCCTCACCCTGCTGCCCACACTTCTCTTACTGCAGCCCAGGCTCTGGTTGGCTCTCTGGGCTGCAGGAGCACACTGACAGCTCAGATTGAGCTTCTCGCCCAACACTAAAATAAGCATTAAAATAACTTTGAGCACTAAAATAACTTTTTGTATACTAGAAACATTTCTTCAGTGGTCTAGTTTGAGTACCTGAAGCAGCTGCTTTGGGCTGGACCACCGCCGGCAGCACGGCTAAGCAAGATGTTCCCATCACNTGGAGTGCAGTGTAGAAACACATGAGGTAGCAGAGACCTGAATAGCAGAGCTGTGCCTCTTGGAGCAGACTGACTGGTGTGGGTGCAGATGCCAGTAAGCTGTGTTATCTGGGTGCCATGCCAAACACATAAGTCCTGACCATCTCTTTTTTTTTTTCCCCCCCACTTATTTATGGTGTGGTCATTTCAGTACTGCTGAATTGCTCCTGGACCTGAACCTTTGCTTGTGACTTTTTATTTTAACCTACTCAAGCACATACAGGTAACTGTGCTGCATTTTCATTTTACTACCACCCATGTATCCCAGTCCGTAGGATATCATCATGCTGGAGGCACAGTGTGACACCAAGATGCCTCTAAATACTTGGTGACTTCAATAGGCAAAGTAAGGGGAAGTGAGTAGGAAACCTGAAAAGAGAATGTCAGAAATAAAAGATTTTTTTTTTGCCTATTACTCTCTTTGTAGTTTTCTAGACTCCTATGCTCCTTTCCTCCGATCTCTGATGTAACTTAAAATGGAAAAACAGTGATGAATGTATAGCTACAGTGGATAGAACTGAGGAATAGGGGAGCTAGAGCTGCACAAAAGACTTTTTCCTAGCTCATTTGTTTCTAAGGCTTGCCAGTGGACTCATTTGTTTGGCATGCAGAACATTTTCTGTTAAAGCAGTCAGCCAAGGTCACTGGGAAACCCACAAGAAAGGGTAACCTAGAGCCTTGATTATTGTTTGGAGCTTGTAATTTGAAAGCACAAAGGATATTTTTTAGGAGAGATTTGAATGAGGAAGGTGTGATGGTATTGTGAATTCAGACTGCAAGTGCAGGATAACCCATGGTGGAAAAGTGACTTGTTCATCATGCAGCTCAGTGCAGTATTGGAGGGAGTTATCTGAGATGCTGCTAAAGGAGATAACATGAGTACTGTTAGGCAGTAATATCACTGCAGTGTCCTTAAAAAGCAGGTTAAAGGAAGGTGAAATCCTGTTTTTAACACTGTCTGATTCTGATGCTGCAAGTAGGGGTGGCATCTGTACAGGGCACTGCACTGGACTGCATTGTTGCTACGAGTGTCAGGAGAGAATGTGCTGGCAAAAGAGCAAGGCAAGAGAGAAAACAGGCACAAGACAGGATGGGATAAGGTCTGCTCTGGGGAAGGAAGGGAGGGAGGGAGGAAGGAAGGAAGGAAGGAACAGAGGGAGGGAAGGAAGAGTGGGATGGAGGGAGGGAAGGAAGGAAGGAATGGAGGGAGGGAGGGAAGGAAGGAAGGATTACCTATAGAGTGATGCTAAATTCTGATGTGCTGCTGCTGTCCATTGTGCTAAATTCTGCGTGTGACTGTGAGGGTGTAGGGCCTATGGTTGGTTGTAAAAGGAATCCTGATGTAGTCAGTTGGACATCTGCAGCTTAGACCTCCTGCAAATTTGCCTTGGCATGTTAACCAGAGCGCTCTAAGTTGCTTCCTTCTTGGACCAAACCCCTAAATGGTGTCAAATATTTGACAAACTTGACAGCAAGAGCAACTTCATGCATTGTGCTCCTGTCTTATCCTGAACTAAAACCCCTCACTCAGCATGCAGCCTTGAAGAACTTCTTTCTAACATCCAGTCTGAATCTACCCATTTCTAGCTTTGTTCCATTCCCCCAGTCCTAGCACTACCTGACAGCCTAAAAAGTCTCTCCCCAGCTTTCTCATAGCCCCCTTAAGATACTGAAAGGCCACAAGAAGGTCACGTTGGGGCCTTCTCCTCTCCAGACTGAACAGCCCCAACTCCCTCAGTCTCTCCTCATAGCAGAGGTGCTCCAACCCTCTGCTCATCCTTGTGGCCCTTCTCTGGACACCTTCCAGCACATCCATAGCCCCCTTCTACTAGGGGCTCCAGAACTGGATGCAGTATTCCAGGTGGGGTCTCACCAATGCGGAGTAGAGGTGGAGGATCACTTCCCTCACCCTGCTGCCCACACTTCTCTTACTGCAGCCCAGGCTCTGGTTGGCTCTCTGGGCTGCAGGAGCACACTGACAGCTCAGATTGAGCTTCTCGCCCAACACTAAAATAAGCATTAAAATAACTTTGAGCACTAAAATAACTTTTTGTATACTAGAAACATTTCTTCAGTGGTCTAGTTTGAGTACCTGAAGCAGCTGCTTTGGGCTGGACCACCGCCGGCAGCACGGCTAAGCAAGATGTTCCCATCACTGCCTCCCAGCACCCAAGTGGAGGTGGCCACCTCTGCCATAGCATTGGCTATCACATCAGACATGTGGGCACTTGTGGCATCTTAACAAACACCTCCAGAAACAGGAGTCATGGTGCCATGTGCATTTGTACCTAGCACAAGTAGAGATGCTATATAATAGGGCTGCTACTAATAAATATAAACCATATAGATGTCAGGTTGCCCTGAGAATGTATTCTCTCCACAAACCAGGCAGCTCTGCTGTGATGTTCAGGAATTAACTGCAGGAGTATTACTCTCTTAAGGCTTTGTGTTATAGTTCTGTTTTCTTCACCTTTAACCCCACAATGGATTATGACCATACTTTCTCTTATAACTAAATGCTCTTCTGTCCTTTGACAAAACAGATTTGTGTCTTTTCATAGCTTTCAGTAGAGGGCTAATAATACATGGGAAAGCTTTACTGCCCACAGGAGACTTTGCCTGGCTGTAATAATAAGAAGTGCTGTTGAAAAGTCATGATCAATGTTAATTCAGTTATTTTTCATTTTCTTTTTCTTTTCCCATTTTTTTTTTTTTTTAATAATCAAATCTTCTACTTTGTGCATTTTATCCAGTGGTACCCCATGAACTGCTCATTGGAGAGAGGGATTATTGGATATAAAAATGAATTCTTGTAGTTTGTCCTCAAACAAAAATAACAGCAATATTTTGAGATGATGAATTTAAGGGGGGGGAAAAAAAAAAAAAGAGGGAGGAGGGGAATCTTGGATGTACAAAAGATGTAAATAGCATTTTCCAGGTTTTATGGTTCCCAGATGCCACCTCTAATTGCATAGCTAACCCTGAGTTTATTAAGTTATTTTCCAGAGTCAAACTCATTTGTAAACATGTCAGAAGAAAAACTAAATTAAAAAAAAAAAAACAAAAAAAAACCCCCAAACAACCCCCAAAACCTTTGGATCAGAATTCAGGAGTGATAAACAAACTAATTTAGAATGTATTTGCATGTAATTTACATGTGCCAAAATAGAATTGCATGTGGTTGGTAAATACAGGTCTTGAATCTATTTAACATTACGGAATACCACAGCACTAATTTCATTTTAGCTTCAAACAAACAAACAAACAAACAAACAAACAAACAAACCCCAAGAACAAAAAAGGTTAAAATAATAAAAAGGTGGCTTAAAATGGCCCATGTTTGAATGTGATTCAATGTGCAGAAACTGGTGAGGAGAGATAAGCACTCAGAGAAAGCTGTAAATTCTTGGAGCAACATCTGTAGTAGTTGGAACACTGCGCTTTATAGCAATGCCTTACCTCCCCCCATGGACATTACTATGGCATGCAGTATATTTATTATTCACTTTCTGCAAGAGATGTTTTCCTAGCAGAGCCTTAAAAATAAGGTCTATTTCCTTTCTTTTAATGGTCAGGCTTGGAAGCTGGCAGTACTGTCTTTGAATATTTGAAGCACCTTGCCCGGTTTTGCCTGTGCACTTTGGCATGGGATAGTTTATAATTGTCCTGCTTGATACAGTGATAGCAAAGGATCAATCAGCAGGTAAGTCCTTCACTTTATGGACAGCCTCCACCTGGAGAGATCCTGTTGGTCACTCATACCTGTGAATCTTCCAACCTGAGTGGACAAGGCAATTTTAGAGAGGGAGGAGAAGGTCAGGTAATCTGGTGAGCAGTGTTGGCGATGGCACTTGTAGAGCGATGCTGAAGGGAGGGGACACAGGTGGAGGGAGAGGCCTGTAGTAATGACCACATAGAGCTGGAAAGGTCTTGTCAGGTCTATCACAGGTACTTGGGGTGCAATGATATGCATGTACTGGTTATTTCTGTTTTGCACATGCCAGAAGGAGATTCCTCTGCATTTTTTCACCTCAAATTCTGCATGTCAAGAAGTGGTATGGAGGGCAACATCTATGCCTTCTACTTGAGAAATACGCAAGACAGAGGGAAGGATGCTCTGTAGAGATCTGAAACAAAACAAATCTAATGCACGTGTCACACAGTCTGAAGGACAGAGATTAACAATACCTCTTTTCCAGAGGAGCTAGATTTGTTCTTATATATTTCTGTGTTGTGGAATTAAGATACAAGTGAGACCAGACACCAGAAAGTGAGACTATTTATTAAAGGAGAAAGTGAACAAAAGAGAGAAAGAGAGAGAGAAATAATGGAGAATGAGAAGAGAGGAAAAGAGCAGGAAAGGGATTATATTACCATCTACTGGAGATGGGAGGGGGAGTGAGAGAGAGATGGAAGCTTCCCAAGTCCAAGTCCTTTTCAGTTTTGTGGTGCCCAGGGATGTTTTTCTAGTGTGGTCTTCTTTGGGAGTTCTTCTTCATCTCTTATAGCAGGAAAAACTTAGGGCATGGCATGGTTGTGGTTGGTGGTGGTGGTGGTGGTGGTGGAGAGAGGGTTCTTGAGCTTCTCTCTTCACATTGCATGTCCATGGTGATGTCTTCTCCCATTCACACTCCAGCTGGTATAGGCCCAGTGTCTTTGATTCAGTTTTTTGCAGCTCCTCCTGGCCACCCTAGTTACATTAATGGAATCATAGAATAGAACCACAGAATGGTTTAGGTTGGAAGGGACCTCAAAGATCATCCAGTTCCACCCCCCTGCCATAGGCAGGGACACCTCCCACTAGAACAGGTCACTCAAGGCCTCATCCAACCTGGCATTCAACACCTCCAGGGAGGGAGCAGCCACAACCTCCCTGGGCAACCTGTGCCAGTGCCTCACCACCCTCACTGCAAACAACTTCCTCCTAACATCCAGTCTAAATCTCCCCTCTGCCAGTTCAAACCCATTGACTCTTGGCTTGTCATTACAAGACCTTGTCAATAGTCCCTCCCCAGCCTTCCTGTAGGCCCTCTTCAGATATTGGAAGGCTACTAGAAGGTCTCCTGGAAGCCTTCTCTCTCCAGGCTGCAGAACCCCAACTCTCTCAGCCTGTCACCCTGCAATACTTCATAGAATTGCAGAATCATAGAATAGTTTGAATTGGAAGGAATGTTGAAGATCATCTAGTTCCAACCTTGGCCAAGCACACAGGCTGGGGCACTTAGAATCATAGAATGATACAATGGTAAGGTTGCAAGGAGACCTCAAGGATCATCTAGTTCCAACCCCCTGCCATAGGCAGGGACACCTCCCACTAGATCATGTTGCTCAAAGCCTCATCCAGCTTGGCCTTGAACACTTTCAGGGATGAGGTATCCACAATGTCTCTGGGCAACCCATTCCACTGCCTCACCACCCTCACAGTAAAGAATTTCTTCCTAATATGTAATCTAAATCTACCCTCTTTCAGTTTAAAGTCAGTACCACTTGTCCTACCACAGCTTGATCTAACAGAGTCTGTAGGGCTCATTGGTGTTGGATCCCACCTCTTTTCAAATCTGTTGAGAATAAGCAAAGATGTATAGATTTCCCTTCTGAGTCTTGGGATTGATTATTTTTCTACACTGGCTTCATGTCATGCCTTTTCTATACTTTTTAGTCAGTGAAGAGAAAACAAAATAGCAGTGAAGGGTGGAAAAAGCAAAATTCTTGGGATAGGAGACAGAGCTTTGTTTTGTATCCACTACT
Organism: Ramphastos sulfuratus; assembly: GCA_013399055.1. NCBI lineage: Eukaryota > Metazoa > Chordata > Aves > Piciformes > Ramphastidae > Ramphastos > Ramphastos sulfuratus. Next base: position 30,918 of record WBNM01026626.1, read on the forward strand.
CAGCATTCTGCTTGAGTACCACTGAAGAATATTTATTATCAAGGAAGATCAGATGTCAGGATCTTCCCATAAGTTTGCTCAGGTCATAATACTTCTGTTTCAATGTGCAGATAAAGGTCTCTAAGTATTTTCTTGTACTTCTTATCATTTAATCTCCAGAAGAAATTAATTGTAGGTTTAAAAAAAAAAAAAATTAAAAGGGTTTATTTCCCATTTGGCTATGAGCCATTTTGTATATCTGCTTTAAATGTTAATTATTAATTAGGATATAATCTATTTAAGTCTGTTTATCTGACCCTTTCTTCCAAAGAAGGCAACAGGGTGAAACAAGAAAGATGCATTGTTATATAGATAGTAAGTTAGCCTCTTATCCCAGAAGAAGAGAATTTCCCAGTGCCAAGGCTGAGATATACCAGTGGCTGGAGGGGAGGAACCTCCCAGCTCCTGTCCACTTGGTGTCTACTAAGATGGCATTTAGAATTAAATCATTAGTGGTAGTATTGGAGCATCATTCCTGTAACTGTGGTTCTATCAGAGTCACTGTTGCTGGTGAATGGACTTGATGTGAGGCTGGTGGTAGATTAAAGTGGTTTTAAGTTTCTTGGTTTTTTTCCACAATAGCAGAAGTGAGGAAAACAATAGCAGGTGATATTATCTATAAAAAACAATCAATCAAACAAACAAAAACCTAAGAATTGCAAATTGAACCAGAAATTAAAAGCTTTTGCACATGTGCCAAGTGAAGCAAATCCCTTAAAAGAAGATCAGGGAGGCTGATATTGCTAATATGTTTTGTATGTCAAAATCTGCTAACTAAATTAGCAGGGAGGGACTATTGACAAGGTCTTGCAATGACAGGACAAGGGGCAATGGGTTTAAGCTGGCAGAAGGGAGATTCAGACTGGATGTTAGGAGGAAGTTCTTTCCAGTGAGGGTGGTGAGGCACTGGCACAGGTTGCCCAGGGAGGCTGTGGCTGCTCCCTCCCCTGAGATGTTCAAGGCCAGGTTGGATGAGGCCTTGAGTGACCTGTTCTAGCGGGAGGTGTCCCTGCCTCTGGCAGGGGGTTGGAACTAGATGATCCTTGAGGTCCCTTCCAACCTTACCATTCTATGATTCTAAATTTGCCATTTGGGGAGAAGGGTGTTGACAGGATCACAGGCTCACAGGATGTCAGGGGTTGGAAGGGACCCAAAGAGATTGTTGAGTCCAACTCCCCTGCCAGAGCAGGAGCATACAATCTAGCTCAGGTAACACAGGAACACATTCAGACAGGCCTTGAAAGTCTCCAGAGAAGGAGACTCCACAACCTCTCTGGGCAGCCTGTGCCAGTGCTCTGGGACCCTTACAGGAAAGAAGTTCCCCCTTGTGTTGAGGTGGAACCTCCTGTGCTGCATCTTCCATCCATTGCTCCTTGTCCTATCCCAGGCAGCAGTGAGCAGAGCCTGTCACCCCTCTCCTGACCCACAGCCCTCAAATATTTATAAACATTGATTAAATCCCCTCTCAGTCTTCTCTTCTGCAGACTAAGCATCCCCAGGTCCCTCAGCCTCTCATCAGGCAGTGCTCCAGTCCCCTCAGCATCCTCGTAGCCCTCCCTTTGACTCTCTCCAGCAGATCAATATGCCATGGCTACTGTTGTCCTGAAGACAAAATATGAGGCTAGTGATTAGCACCATTGACCAGCTGTGACAACAGGAGTTTCTCTCATTTATTGGAATTATATTTTTGTTCAAATATTTACATATTTTATCTCTTATTTATTGCAAACTGTATTGCAAATTTTCCACTGAAAAAAAGAGACACTTTGGATTAAACTCTTGCATGTTTGTATATTTAGCTCTCTATTTGCCAAATTAAATAAAATTAAAAATAAATTAAAAAAAAAAGAGAGAGAGAGAGGTCTTGTTTATATGAACAGTATCTATATGGACTTCTCTATATGAACAGTTGTAAAGCTGGGAATTAGATTGCATAGCTCATCAGTCTGGCTTCAAACCTCACCCAGCCAACAGCTGAATGATTTTGGAAATCTGCAGTGTGTTCCTGAAACTTAAAAAGATACCATTGTGTTGCCTGATGCAGCTTAGTGGTTCACAGATCAAGGCCTAGTGAAGCCAGAACATTTTTTTTTTCCTATATTTCATCTGTATCTATTGTTCATAGATGATCAGTTGCAGAAAGAAACACCTTGTCCATGCTGATAGTACCTTCAAAAAGTTCCCTCACTAGAGTGCAGACACTCAGCCCAGTTCAGATGCACATGCAAAGGCTGTGGAGTTCAATTACAAATGTTAGTAATGCTGCCAATAATATGGCCTGAGTTATTTTATTGTAACTCCAACTGTCCTGTGCTGTTGTGACACTGCTAATAAACATGGAGAAGACAAACACAATTGAACTTTTGTTCTCTCCAGTGCTTGGTCAGGCAGCTTAGGCAGATGGTCCATTTGGGATCCAGAGCCAGAATATTTGCTTGGTCCTGATTTCTTTAAAATGTGGCTGGCAAGAGTGATGCTCATCTGTGATGGACTTACCTAGGATGCTGAAATACAGAAAGCAAGTAACTGCTTCCAACATTCTATTTCATTATATAGAAGCTAAAAGATCCTCAGGATGGATGGATGCACAACCCCCAATTTCTGTGCAGTAGTATTGACATTGTGGAGAGGCTGAAGCTGGGCACTTCTCACAGGTAACTGGAGACAGAACAAGGGGGAATGGCCTCAAGCTGAGACTGGGAAGGTTTAGATTGAACATTAGGAAAATGTTTTTCACAGAGAGAATGGTCAGGGACTGGAATGAGCTGCCCAGGGAGGTGGTGGAGTCACCCACCCTGGATGTGTTTAAGGGTGGTTTGGATGTGGTGCTTAGGGATGTGGTTNCTTTTACCCCTAAGAAGTGATTGCTGTCTACAACTACCTGAAGGGTGGTTGTGGTCAGGAGGAGGTTGCTTTCTTCTCTCAGGCAACCAGCACCAGAACAAGAGGACACAGTCTCAAGCTGTGCCAGGGGAAGTTTAGGCTGGAGGTGAGGAGAAAGTTCTTCACTGAGAGAGTCATTGCCCACTGGAATGGGCTGCCCAGGGAGGTGGTGGAGTCACCGTCCCTGGAGGTGTTCAAGGCACGTTTGGACGTGGCACTTGGTGCCATGGTCTAGTCTTGAGGTGTGTGGTAATGGGTTGGACTTGATGATCTTTGAGGTCTCTTCCAACCTTGCTTATACTGTGATATCTTAGACTCATTGCAAATGTCTCCTCAGAGCACAAAAGCAGTCCAAAATGCAGAGTATTTGAGAATAATAGGAAAACTAAAGAACAAGTTAGATGTAAGGAGACACTGCTCTCAAAATAGGTGCTAAAGCTAGCAGAAGTACTATGAAAGATAATGAGGATAATCAGTAAAATGGCTTCCAGCTCAAAAGAAATCAAATAGAAATGTGATTTTTTTTCCCTCTGTACATTCTAATACTACCTTGAACTGAGTTTCAAAAGTTCATCTTTTTTTTTTTTCCCATATTTAAAAAATGCTGCAGCCCCTGCTGCATAGCTGTGTTTTGGACCATATGATGATGCACAAATACAGCCATAAATACAAGTTACTGCTGGCCCAGGCATCAGAACAAGTTTATATTCATTAAGGGCAAAGAGAAGGTGATTGCAGCCTGTACTATTGTTTGCTAAATTCCCACAGCTGCAGAAATTTCCTAGCAAACATTTGAACAGAAAATGTACTTTTCTCTTTCTAGTTTTGTTTTTTTTCCTGTAAAGAAAATTCATGAATTGTATATCTCCAAAGCTACGTCTTTTGATGTGAAACAAGAAACTTTAGCTAAGAATCCATTCTAGCTTGGTGATACAAAGAAGAGAGCATTAAAACCACTTAAAAAACCAACCAAACAAAAAAACCACACACACACAAAAAAAAAAAAAAAAAACCAAAAACAAAAAAAACCCAAAAAAAACCAAACTACAAAATCAAATGTTTAGCTGTAATGGGAATAGGGGGCATGAATACCTATTAAATGTAAATAGAATCTTAGAATCATGGAATGGTTGGAAGGAGACCTCAAGGATCAATAGAATGGTAAGGTTGGAAGGGACCTCAAGGATCATCTAATTCCAACCCCTTGCCATAGGCAGGGACATCTCCCACTAGTACAGGTCACTCAAGGCCTCCTCCAACCTGGCCTTGAACACCTCCAGGGAGGGAGCAGCCACAACCTCCCTGGGCAACCTGTTCCAGTGCCTCACCACCCTCACTGGAAAGAACTTCTTCCTAACATCCAGTCTAAATCTCCCCTCTGCCAGTTCAAACCCATTGCCCCTTGTCCTGTCATTGCAAGACCTTGTCAATAGTCCCTCCCCAGCCTTCCTGTAGCCCCCTTCAGATACTGGAAGGCTACTCTAAGGTTTCCTTGAAGCCTTCTCTTCTCCAGGCTGCAGAGCCCCAACTCTCTCAGCCTGTCCTCATAGGAGAGCTGCTGCAGCCCTCTGAGCATCTTTGTGGCCTCCTCTGGACCTGCTCCAACACTTCCATGTCCTTCCTGTGCTGGGGGCTCCAGAACTGCACACAGTACTCCAGCTGGGGTCTGACAAGAGCAGAGTAAAGGGGGAGAATCCCCTCCCTTGCCCTGCTGGCCACACTGCTCTTGCTGCAGCCCAGGTCTCAGTTGGTTGTCTGGGCTAAAGAAGTGGAAAAGAAGAAGAGAGGGGAGGAAAAAAAAGGGAAAAAAAGATAAGAAAAAATTTGTATGGGCAAACCTGAAAGTTCTAGTTTTAGTATATTTGTTAGGGTCTCATTCTAAGTAGACTAAAACCATACAAATGATGATGCAGAAAAGACAGACGTGCTCAGTAAGAGGTTGTTATTGTAGTTGTTTTTTCTGTTATATTGGGATGAGAAGTTCAGTAATAACTTAAAATGGTGTTCTAAACTCTGTTAGGGATAAACACTTTAAAATCAGCAGGCCAAGACAGACATTTCTCACTCAGGAGTCCTAGAGGAGCTGGGATCACCTCCGACCCCATAGCATTGTAATTGAATCCATCTTAGAACACAGGGTGATCCCAATTTATTGTCTAACTACTCAAAAAGCAACTTGTGTGATTCAGGGAGCCACAGACTGGTATTTTGACAACAACTCCCAGGAAACTAATTAAAAGACTAATGGAAGTTTAGCTAGCAGAAGTTGAGCACTAATGAAAGGCAGTCAGCGTTTCGTGAGAAAGAGAATTTGTCAAACAATTCCTCTCACCCCTTGAGTATGTTATAAATCTGTTTAATAAAGTTAGCTGCATAATCTTTATAAGGAGTTGGATTTAAGGCCCTGCAACTTTTAAAATACATAGAATGTGTTAAACAGGTTAGAGATCAGTCAACTGACACATCTCACAAATCACCCATCATGGGGGAAACTCACTTGAATGGAGCTCTTTTAATGGGTTTCTTTTCACGGTAGTGGACCCAATGCTCTTTCTAATGATGATTTGTCAGTGTTTAAAACATCACTGTTGAGTGGTAAAGAAAGATGTAGAGAGGTCAGACAGTGTAACCTTGATCTCTTGATGGGCTGGATCCACTCACACAATGCACATTTCAATGCAGCAAAAACCAGAGTACTGCTTCTTAAGGCCAGGAATGCTGCTGAAGTCTGCTTTATGGAGTAGTACTAGTAGTAGAGTAGTAAAGTATTAGTGGAGTAGTATTCTGTGAAAGAATTTGGGCTCATGTTTATCAAGTCATGTCTGAAGTCTACTTTATGGAGTAGTATTAGAATCATAGAATCATAGAATGGTAAGGTTGGAAGGAGACCTCAAGGATCATCTAGTTCCACCCCCCTGCCATAGGCAGGGACCCCTCCCACTAGAACAGGTCACTCAAGGCCTCCTCCAACCTGGCCTTGAACACCTCCAGGGAGGGAGCAGCCACAACCTCCCTGGACAACCTGTGCCAGTGTCTCACCACCCTCACTGGAAAGAACTTCCTCCTAACATCCAGTCTAAATCTCCCCTCTGCCAGTTCAAACCCATTGCCCCTTGTCCTGTCATTGCAAGACCTTGTCAATAGTCCCTCCCCAGCCTTCCTGTAGGCCCCCTTCAGATACTGGAAGGCTACTATAAGGTCTCCCAGAAGCCTTATCTTCTCCAGGCTGCAGAGCCCCAACTCTCTCAGTCTGTCCTCATAGGAGAGCTGGTATATTAGTAGTAGAGTATTAGTGGAGTAGTATTCTATGAAAGAATTTAGGCTCATGTTTGTCAAGTCATTAAAGTGGATGTAGCCTGGAAAGGTATACACCACCAACAATAATGTATTTATTTACACATCAATGTACAAAGAAATGATTAATACATTAATAAATAATGTATTTATTTATACAGAATATACACAGTGAAGAAGAATGTCAAAACTATATCTCAAGATGTTTTACACCTCCACATGGGCAATTCTGGTATTGAATTTCACTGATGAGGCACTGAATTCTCTGGGAGTTGAGAAGTCTTTTTAAAATGAATGGCTTCAAACTTTAGCTCTTCCAAAGCAGAGACAGGGAAGTGGTTTGGCAACCATTTGAAAGTAGATTCTGTCTGCTGACAGCCTGTGTGTTTCTGTGTTTTTGTACACATAACTGATCCAAATTACTTTGTAACTCATGTATGATTTACCTTTTATATTGCAGCCTTTCGTGTGCGTTCGCATCTGTATAAACGAGAGTGCTGCAGGCAGTGGCTTTAATGAGAGCTCTCTTCCTGTGTAAACACAAAATAAGAGGTCATTTTACAAGCAGGAGCATATTTACAGCAAAGAATTGTGGTGTTGATGTCAGTTTCCCCCTCCCCCACAATTTGCCAGACTAACTCAGCCAGATGGAAGTTAAGGAATGAAGCTATATTTACAGCAAGGCAAATTTACAAGCAGATATACACAATATATATAGATATTTACAATTATATACAAGTTTAAAGTAATACAGAGCTACAAATCCCCTCCCAAACAGCAGAACTGCCCAGAAGGGCTTTCAAACTAACTGTTCTCCTTCTTTCCACTCCCCACCCTTGTATCGGAAGTCTTAAGTGCAGGGGTGAGATTGCCAGAGAAGCAGTTAGAAGTAGAATGATTAGCTGGGGTTAAAGTAATCATTTCAGGATCTGGTTGGCTTCAGCCCAGAAAGCCAACCAGAGCCTGGGCTGCATCAGGAGAAGTGTGGCCATCAGGTTGAGGGAGGTGATTCTCCACCTCTGCTCCGCTCTGGTGAAACCCCACCTGGAGTACTGCATCCAGTTCTGGAGCCCCTGTTACAAGAGGGATGTGGAGATGCTGGAGCATGTCCAGAGAAGGGCCACAAGGATGCTCAGAGGGCTGGAGCACCTCTCCTGTGAGGACAGACTGAAAGATTGGGGGCTGTTCAGCCTGGAGAAGAGGAGGCTCCCAGGTGACTTTCTTGTGGCCTGCAAGAAAGCTGGGGAAGGACTTTTTGGGCTATCAGGTAGTGACAGGACTAGGGGGAATGGAGCAAAGCTAGAGGTGGGGAGATTCAGACTGGATGTGAGGAGGAAGTTCTTCAGCATGAGAGTGGTGAGAGCCTGGAAGGGGTTGCGCAGGAAGGTGGTTGAGGCCCCATTCCTGGAGGTGTTTAAGGCCAGGGTGGATGAGGTTGTGGCCAGCCTGATCTAGTGTGAGGTGTCCCTGCCCATGGCAGGGCAGTTGGAACTGGGCAATCCTTGTGGTCCCTTCCAATCCTGACTGATTCTATGATTCTGTGATTCTAACAGGTTCAGGCAGAGACAGTTAATGCAGCAGCAGCAGCCAGAAAGACACTGACTGATTTATTCACATTTCTTATTGTTATATCTCTCAGCAAAACCTATGAGTGATACAGACATCACTATTATTTTCTTTTCACAGCCAATGATCTAATTTTTCTCATTAAAATATTCCCATTAGCCTCAAACCAGTAGAAACCTGTCAAAAGATATTTTGCCTATCTCTCACAATCAAGACAAGAATCCTACAGCAACAGGCAAGGATCTTTTGTACAGCTTGGTCTGGGCTTTAAAGAGTAGTATCTAGAGTAATATTTACTACACTGGATGGTGCATGATCTGAACTGCTGCTCTCCATGGCTGACTGAAATGATGTGAACTCGCTTACTACAGAGGGATGAAGTAATTGTTTGCCTGAGTTCTGATTCAAGTAGGTAAATTATTTACAGCTTTGTTTTGCTCTGAGTCTCTCTATAACCCTCAGACACTGTCGAAATGAGGAGGGTATCAGAGAGAGATTTCTGGGAAGATCTGCCCTTTAGGCAAAGGAGATGAACAAATCTGAGTGTTATCAGGGTGTGATTGAAAGGAAGAGGAGTTATGCTAGTAGAGAGCAGCATAGTTAGAAAAACTGCCAAGAAGTGCTAGCAATTTAATAGAATATGTGATGCTTTACTGTGGTTTCAAAACAAGAGCAGAGCTCAAATGTAAGCTCTCAAATAGTGTATTTTTTCTTATTGTTAGGTGACCAATTATACCATATGAACTAGTAAAAATATTTCATACTGTGTGAGCAAGGAAGACACAAACCAGAGTGCAATATGGGAGTAAAGCATAATAATGTGTCTGCTGCAGTACTGCAGAGTTAATAGAACTGTATGGACAAATGAGAAGATTCATGGGAAACTAAAAATGGCTGCATCATAGAATTATAGACTCATAGAATCAGCCAGGTTGGAAGAGCCCTCCAAGCTCATCCAGCCCAACCTATCACCCAGCCCTAGCCAATCAACCGGACCATGGCACTAAGTGCCTCATCCAGTCTTGTCTTGAACACCTCCAGGGATGGTGACTCCACCACCTCCCTGGGCAGCCCATTCCAATGCCAATCACTCTCTCTGGCAAGAACTTCCTCCTAACATCCAGCCTAGACCTCCCCTGGCACAACTTGAGACTGTGTCCTTGAGCAGTCTACCTAAAGAGACATTTCTGTTCTTCCTCTTCCACTTTGAACCAAGTGGCCAATGTGATGAGCTGCAGCTGTAAATCTTTGGGCTACGTTACAGTATCCAAGAAAAGAAAAAAGCTCTTGGAAGCATGTAGGAGCAAGGAGAGCAGGCTTGCTTCTGAAACAAAACCTTGTTACTCTTATTTCAGATGTGGAACTCTGACAGCATCTCACAAAAGCAAAAGATTGGACCAGAAGTGGGGAGCGCACATTTAGTAAACTAAAACCATGGAAGAAAAATAGCTCAGATGCAGTGAAATGGTACTTGCTGCTTTACAGGACCTTTTGATTTGGGTGGTTGGAGGTCTGTGTTTCTCTTCAACAAGGCAAAAGAATTTAATGGTTTTATATTGTCTGGAGCTGAGTGAGTGCCTGCAGGCTTGTTTGATGAGCAAAGTGACATCCTGAGGAAATGCACAGCAAATTGCAAACCAAATCCTTATTAGCGGTGGCAGGTTACCTCCTGGAGTAAGATTGATTTGGAATCCCTGTAAGGATGGTGTTCTCCTTGCTCAGCCAACTTGACAAACAAGAGTGTTTCTTAGAAGTTCATATGCAAGTTGTATTGATGGTAATAGAATTTAACTTTCAGATTCAAAACAATTAAAGCAAAGTATTGTGTCGCTGTGCTTGAGAATTTACAAGTTCCACATACACTCCTTTTCCCTTGCAAATGCACTAACAAAAACCTACTGCTTTTGTTCATCCTTACAGTAGTTATGAAGAGCAGTTGGGATCAAAAAAATTGGAATGCCCCCACAGAGTGACAGCATTCACTGTAGGGGATCCAAGTTTTGTCACAGCTCAGAAACCCAGAAGCTCAATTTCATCCATCTTTTGCCATACTCTGTAATGTGACAGGAAGCACATAGAGGTAGTCTGGACTATTTGACAGCAGCAGTGTGAAGCAGCAGACATGTTATTTTGAAAAAAAAATCATAAATAATAATTACTTTTTTTTTTTTTTCCCCAAGTGTACACAGTGTAATAACAGCTTTGACAGGAATCAAAACAATCTGCAGTATTTAATCTCTCATCAGCCACTACTTATATCACTGCAAGAAGTACCAAAATCATAGAATCATAGAATGGTAAGGTTGGAAGGAGACCTCAAGGATCATCTAGTTCCAACCCCCTGCCATAGGCAGGGACACCTCCCACTAGCACAGGTCACTCAAGGCCTCATCCAACCTGGCCTTGAACACCTCCAGGGATGATGACTCCAGCACCTCCCTGGGCAGCCCATTCCAATGCCAATCACTCTCTCTGGCAAGAACTTCCTCCTAACATCCAGCCTAAATCTCCCCTCTGCCAGTTTAAACCCATGAATGGGTTCATTCCTCTTTGCTCCACACAACTTAAATAGCTGAAAACATTTACTTGGACCATGTCTAGAGTGGAGACAACCAAAAGAAGTACTTAAATCTAATCCCAGCTCCTGCTGCTCAAACTCTGTTTAGATTGATAAATTGTATAGACTGACAGAAGGACACTTTTCATAGAATCATAGAGTCATAGAATCACAGAATTAACCAGGTTGGAAAAGACCTCCAAGCTCATCCAGTCCAACCTATCACCCAGCCCTAGCCAATCAACCAGACCATGGTGCTAAGTGCCCCATCCAGTCTTTTCTAGAACACCTCCAGGGATGATGACTCCAGCACCTCCCTGGGCAGCCCATTCCAATGCCAATCACTCTCTCTGGCAAGAACTTCCTCCTAACATCCAGCCTAGACCTGCCCTGGCACTACTTGAGACTGTGTCCCCTTGTTCTGTTGCTGGTTGCCTGGGAGAAGAGCCCAACCCCACCTGGCTACAACCTCCCTTCAGAGGTTGCAGAGAGCAATGAGGTCTGCCCTGAGCCTCCTCTTCTGCAGGCTGCACACCCCCAGCTCCCTCAGCCTCTCCTCACAGGGCTGTGCTCCAGGCCCCTCACCAGCTTCATCACCCTTCTCTGGACACTTTCCAGTACCTCAACATCTCTCTTGAATTGAGGGGCCCAGAACTTTTGGAGCTGAACAGCTGGCACTGAAGACCTTGTACCAATTCTTGTACCAATTCTGAGGGGTTTACATTGGACCAGCTCTAGTCCTTTCCTGTGACTTGACTGCTTTTTGGTGGCTGGAGCACATCTTCCAATTTAATTTAATCTGAGGGGAATCCATTTTGTGTGCTCCAGGATTGCTCTGTGATGTGAACCAAATCATGAGAAGTGCAGATAGTTAGGAGACTGCCTTCAAAACTTAAAATGCTTAGGATGTCATCTGGAGGAAGTAAACATCTTGTTAACTTGCTATTGTCAAATATGTTTCTCCAAAATTCCTTTTTATCTCAGAGCACCACAAAAAATGCTCTCAAATTAAATTTGGTTTAGTATTGCTTAATTTAGTGAAAGAAAAATCACTATTAACAAAGTAAAATAACAGCTGTTACTATAATGTATCATGTGGAAAGGCAAGCATCTGAGTTATTTGCTGGTTTATGTTTTGAACAGCATTTAGTAGTTGTAACCTCTGTTGCTGGAGGGTTGGACTTCCCTAGTTGATAAAATGGTGTTGATCTTCACATGGAAACCATTCAGAAATGCTCTTAATACATCTGTTAATTAAATGCATACAATTATAGAATCACAGAATGTTAGGGGCTGGAAGGGGGACCTTGAAAGATTATCTAGTCCAGCCTCCCTGCCAGAGCAGGATCACCTAGAGCAGATCACACTGGAATGCATCTAGGCAATTCTTGAATGTCTCCAGAGAGGAAGACTCCACAACCTCCCTGGGCAGCCTGATCCTGTGCTCTGTCACCCTCACAGGGAAAAAAATCTTCCTTAGGTTCACATGGAACCTCCTATGCCTCAACTTCCACCCATTGGCCCTTGTCCTGTCACTGGGCATCACCCAGCAGAGGCTGGCTCCATCCTCCTGGCATTCACCCTTTACATATTTATAAACATGAATGAGGTCACCCCTTAGTCTCCTCCTCTCCAAGCAACACAGCCCCAGCTCCCTCAGGCTCTCCTCATAAGGAAGATTTACCACTCCCTTAATCATCTTTGTGGCTCTGTGCTGGACTCTCTCAAGCAGTTCTGTGTCCCTCTTGAACTGGGGAGCCCAGAACTGGACACAGTATCACAGTATCACAGTATAGCAAGGTTGGAAGAGACCTCAAAGATCATCAAGTCCAATCCACTACCACAGACACAGTACTCCAGATGAGGCTTCACCAGGGCAGAGTAGAGGGGAAGGAGAACCTCCCTCGACCTACTAACCACAGCCCCAGAATGGCAATATGCCTCAACTTCCACCCATTGCCCCTTGTCCTGTCACTGGGCATCACCCAGCAGAGCCTGGCTCCATCCTCCTGGCACTCACCCCTTACATTAATGAGGTGACCTCTTAGTCTCCTCCTCTCCAAGCTAATAAGCCCCATGCTCATGTCCTGATTGTTTTTTTTCCCCCTTAAAGTATATCTTACAATTTAAAAAGGGGTATTAATAATCAGAAAGGACCAACAATACCAGAATTACAAGCTCACTAGCCTTCAAAGAATTCGCATATTGCTACCCTGCAATTTGGCTGCAAGCCTTGAAAGTTGAAAGCAATATTTAAGGCTTCAGAGTGCCACGAGATCTGTTAAGTGTGTAAGTAGTTATTCTGCAGAATCTGCTTACATTGCAGCTCACGTATGGTAATAGGCTGTTGTGGGTGGATTCTGGAGCATCTACAAACAGTCTTGCCTCTTAAAACTGACAAAATAAGAATCTAAGTAATGTTTTAGCTTTTTTTTGTTTTGTTTTGTTTTTTTTAAAATTTTGATTAATATGTTTGCTATAGCCCAGGGGGAAAACCGCAGAGCATCGTCACATTTCGTGCACCAGAGGTTTTGATACACAGGATGGCCCCAGCACAGCACTCAGGAAACAACTGACATTGATTGGTGCTGGATCTGAGGCAATAGGTTATCTGGCCACCAGTCTGTTCCTCTGATGGCAATGCTTTGGTTTTTAGGAACTCTCAGTAATCAATGGATCTCGCTTCAAGGAGGATTTGCTAAGTATCATTGGCATTATCTTTTATGATTGTTTTGGCTTCTTCTATGCAGATTATTTTTAAAGGTTTCCCTTCTATGAAAGGCTTTTTTTTTTTCTTCTCCTCTTTGCTTGAACTTCTATGACTTCTCACTTGTGNAACACAGCCCCAGCTCCCTCAGGCTCTCCTCATAAGGAAGATTTACCACTCCCTTAATCATCTTTGTGGCTCTGTGCTGGACTCTCTCAAGCAGTTCTGTGTCCCTCTTGAACTGGGGAGCCCAGAACTGGACACAGTATCACAGTATCACAGTATAGCAAGGTTGGAAGAGACCTCAAAGATCATCAAGTCCAATCCACTACCACAGACACAGTACTCCAGATGAGGCTTCACCAGGGCAGAGTAGAGGGGAAGGAGAACCTCCCTCGACCTACTAACCACAGCCCCAGAATGGCAATATGCCTCAACTTCCACCCATTGCCCCTTGTCCTGTCACTGGGCATCACCCAGCAGAGCCTGGCTCCATCCTCCTGGCACTCACCCCTTACATTAATGAGGTGACCTCTTAGTCTCCTCCTCTCCAAGCTAATAAGCCCCATGCTCATGTCCTGATTGTTTTTTTTCCCCCTTAAAGTATATCTTACAATTTAAAAAGGGGTATTAATAATCAGAAAGGACCAACAATACCAGAATTACAAGCTCACTAGCCTTCAAAGAATTCGCATATTGCTACCCTGCAATTTGGCTGCAAGCCTTGAAAGTTGAAAGCAATATTTAAGGCTTCAGAGTGCCACGAGATCTGTTAAGTGTGTAAGTAGTTATTCTGCAGAATCTGCTTACATTGCAGCTCACGTATGGTAATAGGCTGTTGTGGGTGGATTCTGGAGCATCTACAAACAGTCTTGCCTCTTAAAACTGACAAAATAAGAATCTAAGTAATGTTTTAGCTTTTTTTTGTTTTGTTTTGTTTTTTTTAAAATTTTGATTAATATGTTTGCTATAGCCCAGGGGGAAAACCGCAGAGCATCGTCACATTTCGTGCACCAGAGGTTTTGATACACAGGATGGCCCCAGCACAGCACTCAGGAAACAACTGACATTGATTGGTGCTGGATCTGAGGCAATAGGTTATCTGGCCACCAGTCTGTTCCTCTGATGGCAATGCTTTGGTTTTTAGGAACTCTCAGTAATCAATGGATCTCGCTTCAAGGAGGATTTGCTAAGTATCATTGGCATTATCTTTTATGATTGTTTTGGCTTCTTCTATGCAGATTATTTTTAAAGGTTTCCCTTCTATGAAAGGCTTTTTTTTTTTCTTCTCCTCTTTGCTTGAACTTCTATGACTTCTCACTTGTGATGGTTTGGGAGTTACCCACCCCCCACACTTTGTAAAATGACCCAGACTAGAACTCAGCCGGCTGGAAGTTGTTAAACCCATTGCCCCTTGTCCTGTCATTGCAAGACCTTGTCAATAGTCCCTCCCCAGCCTTCCTGTAGGCCCCNCAAGCCTATGAGTGAAGTAGACATCACCATTGTTTCCTTTTCACAGCCTATAATATAATTTTCTCTATTAAAATATTCCAATTAGCCTCAAACCAGCACATCACTGAAGATATATTTTAATTTGCTATCGCTGGGTGAAACGGTGAAAACTTGGAGTGGATTGAATAGAATGAGAAAGGGTTTGTAATGCTGTGTTATTCATTCTTCTGTTTAGTTTTCATTCCTTAAGTGGTCTGTAAGGATAATAATCTGTTTGATAGGAGTCTGAAATAAAGCCAAACGTGAGACTGATTTAAGCCAGAAATACTACTCTGTTTAGCAGATCTGTTTGTGTGGTTTCTCAGTTTGTGGCAATCATTCCCTACTTAGTATGAACATGGTCCACTTTCCAGGGTTACTCTTCATTTTTGTAAGGCCTCTTTTACTCACAAGGTATCAGCTTTGAGAGTGTGAAGACCTCATTCAGTGACATGTCAAAGTCTGATGCCTTCTGAGAAAGCTGGGACGTTAAAAGTGTCTGAGAACATTTCTTCAGTTTCATCACAGCATTGGTCTTTTCTTCTCAGTGGCAGACTTGAAAAAAATGACAGGCTAACCTAACACTTCCAGAACTGTGTTAGAAGAAAGATGCTCCTCTGCATGAGAAGTAGAAATAGCATTGCATAAACCATACCTCTTATCCATAATCCTTTCGCAAGGTCCTGCATCTGGGTAGAGGCAATCCCAAGCAGCTGTATAGACTGTGCAGTGATTGGCTTGAGAGCAGACCTGAGGATAGGGACTTGGGGGTGCTGGTGGATGAGAAGCTCAATCTGAGCTGTCAGTGTGCTCTGGCAGCCCAGAGAGCCAACCAAAGCCTGGGCTGCAGCAAGAGAAGTGAGGCCAGCAGGGCAAGAGAAGTGATTCTCCACCTTTACTCTGCACTGGTGAGACCCCACTTGGAGTACTGCATCCAGTTCTGGAGTTGGTACAAGAGGGCTGTGGATGTGCTGGAAGGTGTCCAGAGAAGGGCCACGAGGATCATCAGAGGGCTGGAGCACCTCTGTAATGAGGAGAAACTGAGGGAGTTGGGGCTGTTCAGTCTGGAGAGGACAAGGCTCCAAGGTGACCTTTTTGTGGCCTTTCAGTATCTGAAGGGGGCTACAAGAAAGCTGGGGAGGGACTTTTTGGGCTGTCAGATAGTGCTAGGATTAGGGGCAATGGAACAAAGCTAGAAATGGGTAGATTCAGACTGGATGCCAGGAAGAAATTCTTCAGCATGAGGGTGGTAAGAGCCTGGAAAGGGTTGCCCAGGGCATTGTTGGAAGCCCCATCCCTGGAGGTGTTTAAGGCCAGGCTGGATGAGGCTGTGGCCAGACTGATCTAGTGTCAGGTGTCCCTGCCTGTGGCAGGGGGCTTGGAACTGGCTGATCCTTGTGGTCCCTTCCAACCCTGACTGATTCTATGGTTCTATGGTTAAAGTTGTTTAGAAAAGTGATTGTCTAACACATATACAGGAACCTTTAAAGATCAAAATAGCTGTTGAAATTGAAGCTGTAAACAGGAACCTCTAAAGGAGATTTTCTACACGTGGAGATTGTGGTGGCTGTGCCATTGCTCAGGAAAGGCTGTTAGGTGCCTGGACACTCAGACAGGGTTGCTCTGCATGCACAGTAAATCCAAAATGTCTGACTTGCATTGCTCTGACTGCAGGGAAATAACTGTACATTACAGGCTGGTTTGGAGGATGGGATTGCTTGTGTGTTTTTTTTTTTTTTCCAATTCATTGAACAAATATGTTAAAAGAACTAAAATGTGATGCTTTTGTGTTTCACCAAAACTGCAGGGAAGCTGCATCCCTGGAGGTGTTTAAGGCCAGGCTGGATGAGGCTCTGGACAGCCCGATCTAGGGTGAGGTGTCCCTGGCCATGGCAGGGGCATTGGAGCTAGGTCATCCTTATGGTCCCTTCCAACCCTGTTGATTGATGACAAATTATCATTGCTATCTTTGTAATGTCTTTTCTAGGTTCTATTTGTAAATCTTGCCTTCTATTTCTTTTCTTACCTGTGAATAAATTTGCAGCCAGGTAGACCAGACATTCACAGCAGGGAACAGGCACAATAAGACCCCAGCAGGCCAAGCTGTGCCCCACTGTGCCTCAACCCCTCCCCTGAAGGAGAAAAGTTAGAGGAGGAAAAAGGTAATGCAGTCTTTGTGCCCATTCTGACACTGACCTTCTGCCTCACAGCTGTCAGCAAGGGTGTTAATCAATGTCAGTTGTGACAGCCAGAAATGGGACTGGTGCCACCAATGCAGTTGCTCAACTAGCCTGCCAGCAAACAGTCTGCAGATGGAGATGACTTTCATTCGCCACCAACTTGGGCTGTGATGTAATGGCAGATCTAAAAGTAAAAGTTCTCTAATTTATTGCTGTTCCCTGTGGATTTTGCACTTCTCCCTTTGTTTAAAAAAAAAAAAAATACTGGAAGGCTGCAGTTCAAATGTTCCATTTTCCAATTTTAGTGCTTTGCCTCCCCGTGGCAGGCTGCTCTTTAAGTACTTTGGTATTGATGAGGATATTTTCTCAAAGGCATCTGAGGCTTCTGTTTTTCAGGGATCAAAGGAAGGAATAATCTGGATTTTTGCAAATGGATACATGACAACATTGATGTCATATCTTCAGTGAATGGCAGAGTTAATGTGCTTCATCTGCTCCAGAGGCTATTCTAATACTAATGTGCTTTTACGCCTTAAAAAAGTCCGTGACCTAAATACAAATAAGAAAAACAGTTTGATTTTACCACTGGGTTGTTGAGAGATGCAAAGTTTTCTGGCCTGCCCTGGATGTTCACATCCTAGTTGAGCTTCATTCTTGTTTGGTTTTGGTGTTGTGTGGGGTGTGGTCTGTTTTTTGGTTGGTTTTTTTTTTGTTGTTTCTTTTTTTGTTGTTTTGGTTTGTTTTTTTTTTCCTCCACTGGATTTCTACACTCTGGCATTGTCATTTCAATCCATTGATTCTTTGGCTCTGGGATCACCAGATACTAAGGTCTCATTTGTACTCCTCTCCACCTGTTTGAATGGCAATCAGACACCACAGCTGCCAAGCTGTGCAATGTTTTGCTCAGCTGAGGACTGTGCTTGGCATCCATGCAGGTTTCATTTAGTTATGCTGGCAGCTTTCGCACTACCACTGGGGTTGGTATAGGTGCAGACACAAGTGTTTTGGTCACTTATTCTTTTTACACAGTCTAAAAACATGCAAAAATTGTGCCTAGGCAAGTTGTTCCTTCATCCAAATTTACTCTGTTAAAGAGGCATGCCACTTTCAAGGTGGAGGCATGCAATCGCACTCTTCACTTGGCATCACGTTCTTGTGCTGGCACAGACGTTTGTGCTGCCCTTGGCATTCCTCCTCTATGTTTTTCTCTATCACTCTTGGGGTGTCTTTGGCAGCTGCACTGGCCAGATGCAAAGCTCTCGCCTCTTTTCCAGCAGAGGCATGTGAGGTCTGTATAAAAAGCTTTCTGGCAGAGACCCTGGATTTTGCCTGGCTCTGCTTTTGCTTCTTCAAGATTCGCTCTTCATCCTATGGATGCACTCTCTTCTGACCCACAAACAAGCATGAGGAATTCAGTTGTTCAGGGTGGGTGTTTGGAGAGAAAGCAGTTTACCTAACACACACACACACACACACACACACACAAATTTCTATTAGTGTCTGCATCTGCTCCATTTCTGATGTATAAACAGTTACTTTGACATCTAATGAATTTGTCATCTTATGTCTTGCCATGCACCTCTTTGGAGTAAAGTGGTTCTGTTAGCAGAAAGATTAATAATACCTGCTTGCAAGTAAGGACTTTCTGATCTTTAATAAGTAGTGAGCTCATACTACAAATTTTCTCCTGATGAAGACATTTTAATAGTCTCTCTCTCCTTGAATGGTCTGCCTGTTTTCATTTAAAGTGAAGGAACTTATTTTGCAGGCTACTACCATTTGTCTAATAGCTTGAAACTGTTCAGTAGTTTCAAGAGTAACTGTAAGCATACATACATGCAGTGTGCACATGCAGCCCAGACAGAAACAGAGACCTGGGCTGCAGCAAGAGCAGTGTGGGCAGCAGGGCAAGGGAGGGGATTCTCCCCCTTTACTCTGCTCTCATCAGACCCCACCTGGAGTACTGTGTGCAGTTCTGGAGCCCCCAGCACAGGAAGGACATGAAACTGTTGGAGTGGGTCCAGAGGAGGCCATGAAGATGCTCAGAGGGCTGCAGCAGCTCTCCTATGAGGACAGGCTGAGAGAGTTGGGGCTCTGCAGCCTGGAGAAGAGAAAGCTTCCAGGAAACCTTATAGTAGCCTTCCAGTATCTGAAGGAGGCTCCAGGAAGGCTGGGGAGGGACTATTGACAAGGTCTTGCAATGACAGGACAAGGAGTAATGGGTTTAAACAGGCAGAGGGGAGATTTAGACTGAATGTTAGGAGGAAGTTGTTTGCAGTGAGGGTGGTGAGGCACAGGTTGCCCAGGGAGGTTGTGGCTACTCCCTTCCTGGAGGTGTTCAAGGCCAGGTTGGAGGAGGCCTTGAGTGACCTGTGCTAGTGGGAGGTGTCCCTGCCTATGGCAGGGGGTTGGAACTGGATGATCCTTGAGGTCCCTTCCAACCTTACCATTCTATGATTCTATGATTCTATATCTCAGGAAAGGAAAAAAAGGAGATGCAGTTTTCCTTAATCTGTGAAAATAGCCAGGTAGGAAAGTTATTACTGACCTCTACCAATCTAACACTGCCCTGGAGAATTTGTGCTGGCAACAAGCAATACACTTCAATAATCTCTCTCCAAAGTTAATTATTGCAGGCATTTCTTTTATGAATAAATAATAAAGATCCACATTTGGAAGATTTTGACCAAGCTAGTGAATTTATTAGCCTGCCACTTTATTTTCACTGAATCACCAGTAAAACTTCTGTCTTCAGTCCCTGTACCCACTGTGAAACTGTGAAATGTTATCATGCTGCTACAATCCAGGACTTAAAGCGTTTGTTTATACAGGTACTTGGTAGTCCAAAGGAAATATAACTGGCCTGCAGTTGACTGAGCTAACCTGGGGAGGACATTTGGAAAAGTGGGGAATATTCTGTGAGCTGGGTGGTTATTTCTTTTGTTGTTTTTTTTTTTAATCACAAGAAAGACTTGATGGCTGTTCTCTTCAGTCTGTAAAATGACTTGCTGTTTTGACACTCGGGATTCGGGTTGTTGGAAATCTTTTCATGTTGAAGTTGGTTATTCAGGAGTGCTAATGGTGGTAATATTAGCAGTATACTTTGTAACTTGTCACTTTCTAATCTCAGCCTTTATGTAAGAATCAGGGAGGTTTCATCTCTTGTGATTAACAGGCAGCAATACGTGACTTGTTTGATGTAATTTAGTGCCATGTTCAGGAATAGATTGAAGGACACATAGCCTCTGTCCTAGGCCTCTACTCAGTAAATGGCCACAGAAGTGATGTTTCTGCTCTTTCCAGTTCCATTTTTAGAAATATTTTTGCTCCACCTTCCCTACTGTGTGTTGGTTTTCTTCAGTTGCAGATGTTTATAAGGCACCCATCACAAGAAGTATTCAAGTGTCATGACCTTAAATCATAGAATCATAGAATGGTAAGGTTGGAAGGGACCTCAAGGATCAGCTAGTTCCAACCCCCTGCCATAGGCAGGGACACCTCCCACTAGCACAGGTCACTCAAGGCCTCCTCCAACCTGGCCTTGAACCCCTCCAGGAAGGGAGTAGCCACAACCTCCCTGGGCAACCTGTGCCTCACCACCCTCACTGCAAACAACTTCCTCCTAACATTCAGTCTAAATCTCCCCTCTGCCTGTTTAAACCCATTACTCCTTGTCCTGTCATTGCAAGACCTTGTCAATAGTCCCTCCCCAGCCTTCCTGGAGCCTCCTTCAGATACTGGAAGGCTACTATAAGGTTTCCTGGAAGCTTTCTCTTCTCCAGGCTGCAGAGCCCCAACTCTCTCAGCCTGTCCTCANTCATGACCTCCTCTGGACTGGCTCCAACAGTTCCATGTCCTTCCTGTGCTGGGGGCTCCAGAACTGCACACAGGACTCCAGGTGGGGTCTGAGGAGAGCAGAGTAAAGGGGCAGAATCCCCTCCCTTGCCCTGCTGGCCACACTGCTCTTGATGCAGCCCAGGACAAGATCTTAGCATGCACTCACTACTGTCTGCTTTACCTGCAAAAGTATTGCCTATACTGAAATTTCGATGAAAAAAAAAGTTTGATTTGTCCGAAGAAGATTCCTGAGCAAATCACTTACTACTGTCAGAGAAAAGGCAAATCCAAGACGCTTTGGATGTGGTGCTTAGGGATATCGTTTAAGGTGAATCCTGTAGAGTAGGGTTATAGGTTGGACTTGGCGATCCTAAGGGGCTTTGTCGCCCTGGGTGTTTCTGTGTGATTCTGTGACGCCTCATGTAGTGAAATCCATGGGGGAGATGTTCATGTTCTGATGGGCCGTTAGGTGGAGCACTGTGCCCAAAGACCTTCAACACCAGCACCGTAAAGCCAGAAGGTGCCACAAAGGATGTCTGGATGGTGATCAAGGAAAATTTCAGTTAGGTCAGTAATTTTACCCTACATAAAGAGCACAGCAAAGCAGAGCCATTGCATTTGATATTCTGAGGTCGTTGAGTTGCTGGATCACCAAGGACTCCATAGTTAATAACCAGCACTTCATTTTGCACCTGGAATGAGCCTGGCAGTCAGCAGGAGTGTGATGGGTTTGGGA
>WBNM01026628.1:0-10802 GCA_013399055.1 Ramphastos sulfuratus
GGAAGGGAAGGGAAGGGGAGGGATAGTACTTTTTAGCTTCCTCCATAAGCCACTATTAGAAACAGGACATGAGGGCAGAGAGCTTTGTTCTGAGCCAGTACAGCTATTCCTGTGTTTGCTTGTGATTGATCTCTCTTACTGCTCTTTACCAGAGTAAATTTGTGATCACGGTTGGCCGTAGCTCAATCCTTGCCCTCCACATGAGTATAAACAATGTCATCTGCACTGATATCTGCAGCAGACAACCCTCAGGGGCTGTGTGCAATCTCTGCTGGTACCCCCTGAAGCGATTCCTGTTCTGTGCGGCATTATCAGCCACTGATAGCACCCAAACAGGGTCCAGAAAGTTGTCAAGTAACTGTTTGCTGCATCCAGAATCACTTGCCAGAAGCCATCTCTGGCATCTATGACTGAAAAGACTATTGTGTTCACTTGATTTGGCAATATTTCAGTGACTGTTGGCAGGGAACAGTATAAGCATTTTAGTATGCTATTGAGGTCTTTTGGATTGATGCAGATCATCACTTTGCCTGTCTTTCTAACTGCCACCATACTGCTGATCCAGTCAATTGGCCTTGCAACCTTTTCTAGCCACCTTGTTCTATGACAGTTTTAACTTTAACCTTGAGCTCTGCTTCAAGAGTGTCAGTACTAGCATTTTATATATAGTTCATGCACATCATCTTAACCTTGCAGACCTTAGAAACACTCATTATCCACATGTCTGAACCCTTGACCAGAGCACACTATCTTTTAATACTCAAAAAAGTAATATCTCAGATATGTTTCCCCCATTCGGTCTGCTCTGTAATGATTTGTCTTTCCGATAAACAATGCCATGTCCCAGAAAATAGGTTCAGCACCAATCAATGGATTTTTGCATGCTTTCTACTGTAGGAGAAATCAGAAACTGGTCACAGAATCACAGAATTACATAATGTTAGTGGCTGGAAGGGACCTCAAAAGATGTCTAGATCAACTCCACTGTCAGAGCAGGATCACCTATATCAGATCACACAGGAATGCATCCAGGTGGGTTTTGAATATCTCCAGAGAGGGAGACTCCACAACCACTCCAGTGGTTCCCTTCCAGTGTTCTTTTACTCTCACAGTGAAGGAATTTTTCCTCGTGTTTACATGGAACTTCCTATGCCTCAACTTGTACCCATTCCCTCTTGTCCTGTCATTGGGTATCACTAAGAGCCTGGCTCCACCCTCCTGGCACTTACCCTTTACATATTTATAAACATTAATAAGAACTACCCCTCAGTCTTCTCTTCTGCAAGCTAAAGAGCCCCAGCTCCCTCAGTCTCTCCTTGTAAGAAGATGTTCAACTTCCTTAATCATTTTTGTGGCTCTGCACTGGCCTCTCGAGCAATTCCTTGTCCTGGAAGCACTGGACACAATATTCCAGATGTGGCTTCACCAGGGCAGAGTAGGGGGGGAGAAGAACTTATCTTGAGTTACTAACCACACCACTTCTAATACACTCCAGGATGGCATTGGCCTGCTTGGCCACAAGAGTACATTGCTGGCTCGTGGTCAACCTTCCATCCACCAGNTGTGAGGCTGACCCCTCTATAGTTGCCTGGGTCCTCCTTCTTACTCTTTTTGAAGATTGGAGTGATGTTTACCTTCCTCCAGTCCCCAGGCACCACTCCTGTCTGTCATGACTTACCAAATATGGTGGAGAGTGGTCTGACAATGACATCTGCTAGCTCCCTCAACACCCATGGGCGCATGCCCTCAGGACCCATGAATTTATGGATGTCCAGATTACTTAACTGTTCCCTAACCCAGTCCTCATCAACCAAGGCAAACTTCTCCTTTGTTGTGTCTTCCTCTGGTGCCTCAGGGGTCTGGGGCTCCTGAGGACAATCTCTAGCAGTATAGGTGGAAAACCAGCACAAGGTGGAAACAAAAACCTTCAGCCTAGGCATTTCATAAAAGAACATGTTTTACTTGATCCCACTGTAAGAAAAATGTCCTTTTTTTTTTTTTTTTTCCCAGAATCTGCAGAGTTTCACCATGGAACTGCATTCCATTTAGTGAAGGTTTTACTTTGCCAGTTGCTTGTCATTTCTCATATTCAGTTTCTGAACCACATTATTTTCTTGTTACTGCTATTGAACTTCCATGCTATATATTATTCAGACCAGCTTCATCACAGGTGCTCACTTTTCTCTTTTGAAGCACTTATGCAAATTAAATCACCACTCTAATTTATAATCTCTTCACTTGTGTGTATGTGGTCCAAAAATTGTCTCATCCAAGTTCCAACTACATACAGTGTTGACACAACCACCTTGCTCTTAAGCAGAACTTTTAACCACTAGATCTCACAGTTCTGTAACAAAAGAGGTCAATATCATTATCACAGTTTTATAAGGGTACTGCATAGGGGTGAAGTGACTTGCTCAAGGTTGTCTGACAGCTTGGTGAGAGCAGAAGTTAGGTCTTGTGAGTTCCAGCCTAGTGCTTTATCCAGCAAGAAACCCTGACTGTGCTGAAGTCTGAGGTCTCTCTGTCCTTGGCCTGTTCTATTAAAACGCTGCACTGGCATTCATATAAACCATTTACCAAGGGTAACATCCATTTGTTCTGCATCAAAAAGCAAGAGAGATTGACACGTACATAATCTTTTCCTATATGTGATGGATTGATCCTTGACTTAGGATCATTTCAGTTGCCTCTCCATTACAACAAGAATTTCCCAGGCTTTCTATGCAAAATGAGAATGGAGAGCTGTTAAACAACCATTTCTCTTGTTCTTCCTGAGGAAACTTTATACCACCAATCCAAATTTGCAACACCTGCAGTGGTGAAAACTAAGGCTTAAAGGTGATCACTGTACATTTAGGTTTGTAGAACAGTGATTTAAAAACACAAAAAACCCACACAGCATTTCTTTCAACATTTTCCAGAGAAGTTTTTTGTTTTGTTTTGTTTTTTCCAAAAATATCAACATAGCTAAGCATAGTGCATAATCCTCATACACAGGTTTACCTAGAATATTCATGGCACAGTGGGATAACAATGGCCAAGGGCATTTTCTTTATATTCCAAGAAGGAAAGTGCATTTGTTCCCACTGATGGCTTTTCGGTAGAATTTCAGGAGCACGACATAAACCTTCTTTGTACAAACTCTAATAATACTTTGCGTTTGGAATATACAGCATTCTAACAACAGTCTTTCATTGATACATGCTGCTTGTGTGTGACAAGAACTTTACTGAAATCCTGATGAGGGGATCAGTCCTGACCTTATGGGCAGCATACAAGAAGCTCAGCCTGATTCACACTGCTGCGCTCATTCAGGTGATATCTGAAACAGCAAAGAGGTGGTCCTGCTGTCAGGAGGATCGTGTCAGTTTGCAGTATAACCGCTTAAAGAAACACTGATTTCTGGTGTTCCCAAGCTAGGCTTACCTGTGGAAAAATCAAACCTAGGCCAGAAGGAAAGACCCTGTACTGATGTGGCCCCATATAACAAAAGCCTCAAAGTATGCTGTAGTTCCTGCCCTGGAGTTTAGGAGGAACTTGTTTGATCTTGTGCAAACAAATGACAAACCTTCAAGTTACATGCAAGCCTTTTCCTGAGGTGAGAAGCAGCAGCGCTGATGCAAAGCGCACGGACCTCAGCAGAATTCATATCCCAGCACAGACCACTTCATGCCACCTATGTACATGTACAGAAACTGATTAATGGGCTGTCACTTTATTTGTTGACTGCTGAATTATTTATACTTATAAAGTGTTTAATAATTTAGAGCTGATATCTTAACAAATTACAGCTGAAAGTGACAAGGGGAAGGTGGCACAAGAGTCTCACTTGAGATCAATGCCCTTGTTCTCGGGGCACTTTGGAATACGATTTCTGCTGACTGTCATCAGCAAAAAAAAAAAGGAAGGGGGAAGTATGTTGATTTGGTATTACGTGTTAAATAGAGAGAACTGCATATTTCAGTAATCAAAGGAAAAAACTTGCTTTAAACCAAAAAGAACATGAAATTACTCTGAAGAAATCTACATTTCCATATGAAATGAAAATCATTGTCTTTAAAAAAAAAAAGACTAAATAAAAGCTAATTACAGTGTTTGTTTTAAAAATTTTGTCTCAAAGCATTTTATCCATCTTTTCTTGCCACAAAGGATTTAGATACATATTGATTTTGACCTGCATGCCACATCTTTACAAAAAAGCAAAGTCATCTTAATACGAAGAGGTTATTTTTTACTGTATCATGATGGAAACAAAATTATCATCTACTGGCCCTATGTGAGTTAAACTTAGAGTATATGAGAAACAGAAAGAAGAATTCTGATTTTCAAGAAAATCTAAATGCTAACCAACATAAAGGCTGTCTGAGTCAAACTATCTGAAGGCAAAACTCCTGTAAAAATCCTCTGTATAGGTAAATAATATTTTACTCCAGGATGCTTTTTTTCTCTACAGATATTTTTATAGAAGAAGAAATACTTCAATGTAAATATCCAAAGTAGTAAATTCTATTCTCTAAGCAGGAATTTCCTGGGTATTAACTCACTCTATTTCCTTCAAATACCACAAGAATGCAGCGTCTAGTGGAATCATATTTTGGTGAAACACAAATTCTTAACACAGGCATTAAGTCTCCTATGATAGAAATTACACTATCATTGCTGCAGAAAAATGCATTTTTCAGGGTAACCTCCCCATTGATGACAACAGTTTCATCTCATAACCCCAGTTCTACAATGTCCATAATACAAAAACAAGCTGAGCTGGCCACTGTTGAATTCTAGTAGCAATGCATATCCACATACAAGATACTGTTCACCAGTGCAAGACTGACCTCTGCTTGTATTCGGCTTGCTTCAAGCAAGCACCATATGTCTTTTCATCACAGTAGCACAGACACTGTGGCCTTGAACACTGCAAATCTTCTCCAGCTCTATTCCACACGTACCCCCTATACTTGCCTCCCAGTACACTTAAGCAACCAGCATTTTTTTTGCTTTGATGTAGGCAACTGGACTCTTATAAGAAATAATACTGCACTTGTGGTAGAAACTTGGTTTTGTATTTCCCAGTATTAGCTTCTTCAACAGCAACTGCTTTCTGTCTCTGTGATTTAATTGCTGTTTATCTCCACGGAGACTTTTCTATGTGCCTGCTGCCAGCTGGACTAGGATCAGTAGGTGGCCATTACTGGACATTTGGGAGCAATGACTTGAATTAAGGCCAGCTGAATCCTACTAGCAGTATTTTCATTCTGTCCTCAGACAGGCTCACCCACAGTATTTCTTCTGCAGTACAGAGAGTTACAAGACTAAAATGTCTGGAAGCAGACTTCAGGAAGTTCAAGATCTAGTCAGGTCTTCTTTCCATAATTCTATCAATAACTTCATGGCAGAAACCTACTCAGCTACACTAGGGACCTAACTCATATCTATATTGTAAACTGCTCCTAAGAAACCCATCCTAAATTCCCCGTAGAGAGCAAGTGATGAACTACATCAGAAGGGTATCTTGTTCCTTGGTCTTCACCACCACGAGTCTTGCAGCTTTGCTGCCTTGAGCAGAACGAGTCACAAACACAGCCTCCTTTTTTTCATACCATGGAACAAGTTATTAAGAAGGAAAATTATATAACAAAATTGAGGATTTATGTATAGTTTTCTCTATAGTGTTGCTATGTTCACATGAATATTTGGTAGGGCTGGGAATGTTAAGGGGTAACTAAAACTGTTAAAAAAATGTTCTGGTATGTAAGTAAAAAATAGATAAAGGAAGTAGAAAGTTAGCATGAATAACAAATCTTGGCTGAGAATTGCTTAGTTTTTAAATGCATTATCCTCAGTTGTTAAAGGATACTATCTTTTTTTATATATATTTTACACTTTTGAGTTTTCTAATACAAAAATGCTCTAGTTAATGATTCCCAGGGTGCCAGTAACATATAAAAATGGACAATATCTTTTTATCTTTTGGTATGGGGAATATAATAAGTGAAAAACAAAGATCTGTGGTTTTTTGAAAATGACAAAGCAGAATCAAATTGAGTTGCTGCCCTCCTAAAGACCTCATATGCAGAAATGCGTTATTTTTACTTGTTCTAACTAATTTTTTTTTTCTTTAATACAGATTGTCTAGTATTGGAGGGTCAAAAGCCTGTGGAAAATGTGAGTTTTTCATGAACATGCATAGAACTGCTTTCACAATTTGACTAGGAGTCTATATTTGTAATTCCTTACATATTAAAGTTGAATTATTAAAATTAAGGGTGAGAGTGATCTCAATGAAAAATATTGCTGTGGTGTCACAAAAGTATCCAGGACATGTAAGGATACTCCAAATAGTACAAAATGCAACACTGCATCTACTAAGGCATAGACCACTAATCCACTTGAGGTCTTCAGCCTGATCTTCATGATCCCCACTGAGCAACATCCCTGCTATTTGGAGGGCAGTTTTGCCTCTTCTCCTCCCCAACTTAGGGTAGTAAACATGATCAGCAGGAAGCCTGAAACTGACGGTAGAAATGACAGAATGATGTCTGAAAGATCATGGCACAGAGCTTTATTGGTCACAGGAGGTAGTCAGCTATGGCATTCCTTTCCTTCACAATTCACATGATGCCCTGACACCAATTCCTTGAAGACAGCATTCAAAACTCCTGAAGTCTAAGCATAACAATAACATAACAATAACATATCAATTACTTACACACTCAGGAACATGAACAGGATATTAAAAGTGAATTAGAGAAAATACAGTCTTCCAGGTAGCTTATTGTTCTCTGGAATGTAAAGTCATAAAAAATGTCTGGGATTAGTATCAAACTAATAGAAATGAGACCTGGTCAGGAGATGATACAGAAAGCATCCCAGACTTTAACTTCTCTCTGTTTCTTTGAAGCCTGCATTTAACTGCTCATACAGAGCCACGTGTGCATATTCGTGAGCTGAAGTTCTAGCCCTCAGCTCTGCACTGAGCAACAAACAGTGACAAGATCCTTGCTTACTTGTTTGGGAACAGGATTTCACCCATGATGTTTTGTTAGTTCTGGAAAATTTTCTGGATGTAGTATGTTTTTGGGGGTGAATCTGTAAGCAGCATGCTGCTCTCTTAAACCTTCCTATTCTTGAAACAGAAATAGTTTTGCACTGCACTTCTATTACCCTTGGTATTCGTTTTTATCCTTTGCTCACTCAGATGCAACCCTTCATCCTTTACTTTTTGGTTTTTGGGTTGTTTTTTTTTCCTACTAATACATTTTGAGAGAACAACATAAAAATTTTTATTAAAAAATCAATGCTTTGCAATCACTTATGGTTTATGTTCAAAAACTCTGGGCATCTTCTCTCAGCTGGCCTAGACTGTTTTTCACTGATTCTGCACAAGTGTTTTCTGAGACTGCAGAAAACCTCTAACCCACATATAATCTCCTATGTTAGTAGTTTTTGTTGATTGATTATTTTAAGCATTTTTTTCTCTTATAAAACATTGTTTCTCCTGCTAGAATTTCTAAAGAACAGCAAATGTCATTGAAAAGTGAACTGGACAAAGCACTTCAGACAATGCTGTCAGTAACAAATCTCTCCTAGTGGAAGGGAGGAGTTGATGACCTGATAAGTTTTCCCTATTTTAAATCATTCAGGCTTGTGATGCTTTGGTTTTATGTCTGGTTCTTGACAAACATGTGACAGATAGGAAAATAAAATAAAACTTCAGTAACTATCTGCATAACATAGTACTGCTTGTAAAACGTAAATAATTCCTCTCAAATTATGCTTGATTTAACTTGGCATAATAGGTGATATGGCAAATTGCTCTGAATGAAAACTTTCCACCTGCAGTGTTGGTTATCATAGTAAGTAATGACATCTGAATGTTTAAGCCACATGAGAAGAACTGAACACATGCATTGTGAGGCTGGTGAGGGTTTGGTACTCCACAGCAATGCCACTGGGGCAGCTGGTTCCTTCCTACAGCTGGATCAAGGTGGGTTGGACAGTAATGAGGCAATGGTAATGAAAGGCATTTGAGGAAAAAATAATCTCATTCTGGAAAAAATGAGAAATTATTCACATTAATGATAAGAAGCTACTCCTTTTTAAAGTTCAAATGATCAGGTCTGAATTTCTCACGGAAAAGGTCAGTACTCCTTCAAATTCACTGAGATATTGCATGAATAACCCAGAGATGCCATGCATAGGCAAAATTCAGAAGCCCTAACATGGTCCTTCCTGTTTGCTAATATGTATTTTCACTAGAAGTCAGAAATGAAAAGTTCCACCAAAGCAGCAATCTGTTAAGTCCTCAAATCCTGCAGATCTAAAGCAAACCATGGAGGGGTCAGCAGATTGCATAATGTCAGCCTAGACTGTGGGTTCCTACTGCCCTCTCCTGCTCTGCAGCACTAGCAAGTCGTAACACTTAGGTACCAAGCTCTCCACTAGCTGTTGGTCTCTATCTATCACTTCTAAAACTACTTACTGTCATAACAGGGGAATAATTACTAAACTACTCTAGCTAAGGAAATAATGGCATCTAGGTATCATGGGATGAGGGTGGCTTGTGCAGAAAGGCCTGTTCAGTACTCATCTTTGGACATGATTAGTACCTGAGCACATCAGGAGTTGTCTCTGGTTTTCAGCTACAAAATTGAGCAGTGAGAGCTTAATGAATGCAGACATTTGAGATTTTGTATTATCTCTGTTAAAACTGGAACACAAAAAACCTGATAAAATTACATAACAATCATGATAGCTGAGATTTCTCTCTCCTTTGAAACTAGAAAGAGACAGCCAATAGCACAGGGTGTTAGTATAGCAATTAGCCTTGTTTTTCTGAATGCTATAGTAAACACTTTCAGAGTTAAATTTAATATATAATCACTCCTAGTCTAAGAATGACAGCTGTTCAGGAGAAAACCAATGTATATACCAATTTCTCCTGCAAACTATTCAATTTCCTTTAGTTGTCTTGAGTTTTTGTTTTGTTTTGTTTCGGTTTTCCCATCTGAGTTTGACTCAGTTCTTTTATGTGTGTTTTTTATCTTTCACTCTTGGCTTGTAGCTATGTCTAGATAGACTTCTTAGTCTTTCACTTTTGCTATAATAGTAAGTGGACAATTTAATTCAGCAACTATGACATCAGTCAGATAAATGCCTAGGAGAAGATATGAAGCAGGCCATTCAAAATTCCAGCACATGATTTTAAGACTGTTGCAAAATGTTTTTCAAAGATTAAAAAAGCCCTCCAATATTAAAGTAAAATACAGATGCCTCACATGGCTCTAATTAGAAACAGCCTGAAAATGGTCTATGATATTACTTGAAAAAGTCAAAAAGTTTCACCATGATTACATGTAACAAAGAATCATCAGAAGGAGGAGGTAGGAAAAGTTTACTACTCATCTAGCTGCCTAGTTATAATACTAATTGTGAAAACATTTTCCTATTAATAATAACAGAAAAACCAAGAAAAGGTACAGAAAAAAAAAACAAAACCAAAAACCAAATCCACAACCAACCAAAAAACAAAACCAAAGCTGTAGGCACATCAGAACAGATGTAGTATGAAGAGAGCATGAAACCTTGTGAAGGAGACTTGCATTTTTTTCATAATTCCCTTTCCATTGCTGGACAACAGTTTCAAACAGAAAGAAAAAAAATAAAAATCAGATTTTCCTCAAAATATCCTCCCTGGATCATCAGGAATTGACAACACCAAAGCAAAGGGAAACATTGGCTGGTCTCATGGTTCTGCCGTAGTCCTCTTGCATGATTTACTCAGCAAAACAAACCTTTAAGGTTACATAGTCCTTATGCATTAAAATAACTCATTCATATTCACTGTCTCTGTTGTCACTCCCAAGCACCTTTGTGGTGTCACCAGCATCCTCCTCAGAGGAGACCATTTTCTCATTCTCATCCCAGTTGGAGAATGAATGCTACATTTGAGGTTATTGAGGGGATGGGCAGCTGAAGCATGGAAAACAACACTGAAGTAATGCTACCTTGAAGGGATGGGGAATACTCAATAAAACATGTAGGGTGAGTTTTCTTTGGTATACTTAGTTCATTTATGGGCAGATTGCCACAAAAGAAAAAAAAAAAAAAAAAAGGGAGAGAAAACCTACACTTTATTTATTATTTAAATAAACAGTTTTATGCTGCTTCCATTTTGTGCTCAGTTTTATAACAATATGAGTCCATTTCCCCATCATTCCTTAATATCTATATTGTTTAGGACTTTATATACTGTATGATTAGTTGGCATCTGTACTGTTCAATCTGTACTAATCTGTATGCATTTATATTGTGTGAGCAGTTCTCTAATTGGTTTTCATCCAAGTAATCCCACAGAGAATAAGGTTACATGCTGAAAAGGGCTGAGGTGAGAGAGTGGTTAAAAGGGGAGTGCAAACTCTTTTCCCATCCTTATTAAGAATGCTTTGCACATCTGCATTTTCTAAAAACATTCCTAAACTCCCTCTCTGTGAATAAGCATAAAGTCTATTCCACAGCAGAGAGAAAATGAATCTGTTTCAGAGAAACCCACCCATATCTGCTTTATTCTTCCCATTCTGCTTTACTTCTTGGTCAGTTAGCGTTGTGAAAAGTAGATACTATAGTCTAAAAAGAGGAGAAAAATATAATTACAGAGCAAACAAACACAGTAAAGAAAATACCTCTTGTTAGAAAATACAAATACACAATTTTGTTCAGATTGGCAGAGAATTTATAGAATATAGGTTAAAGATGTTGTTTCCTAAAGATGACTAACAGAACTAAAAAAAAAAAAAAAAAAA
>WBNM01026630.1:2118-22718 GCA_013399055.1 Ramphastos sulfuratus
ACCTCTCAACTAGGCTTGGCTGGTCAAGGTCTTATCCAACCTGGCCTTGAACATCCCCAGGGAGGAGGTGTCTGTGTTTTATACACCTCATACAAAGGAAGAAAAATAGTCTGATACTTTCTTTTTGGCAAAGATCCAAGATGGTTGATACTTTTTTGTGATTTGATTGGGGAATAATTTGATGAGGCAGAAATTATAAAAATGTAGTTATTTTTATTGTCCTAAAAATCCCAGCCCCAAAACTATGTGCAAAACTAGTTAAATTTTAATTACAGGTTCTAATTCTGTTGGGAATTTCCACAAGGGTGCTTATGGGCAATTTCGGTAATTTAGGAAAGTTAGAAAATGGAAAAGGCTAAGCCACAAGAAAGCTTTACCCTATGTAGAAATCACAGGCACAGCAGAGCCCTAGGGAAAAGCTGAGAAAGCATGGGATTTACTCACAAAGATGGAGTAGGCATTTGGAGATTGTCCCTGGATCTCCTTTATGGCAGCCTCTGGAAACCGTGAGCTATAATCCAATTGTGGAACCACACGGCACAAGCCCAATGTGAATAGAACCCACCAAAGTGTCACCAGTCACAGCTTCCACAAGGCAGATCTTGTGGAGCAGCACTGACTTAGCAGCGCAGAGAAGAGTGTGTTCCTGCCAACAGTGGCAGCTTATGGCAGAGACAGGGTCCTTCCAGTTCAGGGGCAGGGAGCAGGAAGCCAGCGTACGCCAGTCTGAGGAGAAGCTGGGGGAGAAGCTGGGTCTGGGTGCTGCAGGCAAATGTCTTAAACAGACCTAATGGACTTTATGGCATGTTGGGCTTGCATGTGCTTCACTCTATGGAAGCCTTTCCTAGACTATGTGTCCAGTGCCAATATGTACTGGGTGTGAAGAATCCAGCCAATCACAGTCCCTGCACAGGCATTCCCATGAGTGAGCAGAGGTCTGGGAGAGGGAGGAAAAGGGTGCCTTTTGCCATTCCCTGTTCAAGCCTGTAGTAGGGGAAGGAAAGCAGTTTTCATGCTTTCATCTTCCCCCATTCAATCCTCCACAGACAGGGTCAGGAACACCTGAAGGCAGTTTGCAGTGCCCCACTACAGTTTGGAATCCTGAACATTTTTAGGAATGCTAAGTGTTGTGTTTTGGCCCTATGACAAGAGATTTGCTCTTTTTAGAGAGGGATTTATCAATTTTGAAGAACGGAGATAATAAAGTGGAAAGAAGAATTACTACCCACATAATATTAACATGTGTAAGTGTACATAAGAATTCAGTCTACTTATATTCACACCACTACCTCTACCCAAAGTGGTTTCTTGGCTGTCTGGCAATATTTGCTGTGCTACCAATGTTTTCAGATTCTAGTAATGTCATTCTGTAAAGTAGCTTTTGGGCTGTGAAAACAGGGACTTGCTCTCAGATATGTACCATAACCATTTTCTGGGTGCTATTGCTGATCTGACTGAGCTTTTTACTAGAGAATTGCAGACAAGGTATTTTAAAAATGCCTACATAAGAGGCTTGTGAAGAGGGACACTATAGAGAAGGAAATAAAGGGATGGATCAGAGGAAAATAATTGGAAAAGAAATAGTAGAGAAGATTTGCAAGAGGGTTATGGAGAGGATTAAAATTAATTTTCAAACAGTACTATGACAAAAATCTTTAAAGAGTTTGACTTCAGTGGAGTTCTATATGCTTGAGGGAGCAGCAAAGACAATATCTTGCCACGTATCATCAGAGCAGATGACCAGGCACAATCCCTAATGACATGAAGCAGTGTCCACCTGCCCTGTTCAGGGAGTGTGGACATCCGCAGATGATGTCTCATGCTGGGGTGTCAGGGAGCAGTGACTTTTCACTCTGCCTTCAAAATGCTTCTCTGAAAGTACATTTAGGTCTGTTTTGGCCTTTCTGTTAGTGTATTGTAGTAGTGATACCCTGTGCCAAAAATGTTGCTCAACACCGCAACTAGGACGAAGCTTGTAGAAAATCCCAGTTCCTGCTAAGGGAGTGGGGGCTTCAGCAGCAATATTTATTTAACTAGATTTTCAAAATGTTTGAGTGTACATCCTGGGGTCATTTGAAAACAGGTCTCAGCTGAACATGCTGAGCCTGACTTTGAAAAGGAGACCCTGAGGTCCTGTGTTCACAGAATCATAGAACCACAAAATCACTACGATTGGAAAAGTTCTTTAAGACCATCAAGCCCAAACATTATCTACCTCTACCAAGGCCACTACTGGACCATATCTGTAAGCACCATATGTAGACAGCTTTTAAATACATCTGGGGTTGGAGATTCAACCACTTTCCTGGGCAGCCTGTTCCAGTCCTTGGTAACCTTTTTGATATAGAAGTTTTATCTAATGTCTA
The DNA here is from genome assembly GCA_013399055.1 of Ramphastos sulfuratus. Lineage (NCBI taxonomy): Eukaryota > Metazoa > Chordata > Aves > Piciformes > Ramphastidae > Ramphastos > Ramphastos sulfuratus. The sequence goes on from WBNM01026630.1 coordinate 4,485, forward strand.
ACCTAAACCTCTCTGGTATTAGTTGATACCATTTCCTCTAGTCCTATCAGTTGTGACTTGGGAGAAGAGACCAACAACCCACCTCTCCACAACCTCCTTTCAGGTAGTTGTGGAGAGCAAGAAGGTCTTCTCTCTACCTCCTTTCAGACTAAACAACCCCAACTCCTCCAGCGGCTCCTCATAAGACTTATTCTCAAGACCCTTCACTAGCTTTGTTTCCCTTCTCTGAACACCCTCCATCACCTCAATGTTTNCTGAACACACTCCATCACCTCAATGTTTTTCTTACAGCACAGTGCCCCAAACTGAACACAACACTTAAGGTGCAGCCTCACCAGTGCTGATTACAGCAGCTTGATCACCTCTCTAGTCCTGATGGCCATGCTGTTTCTGAGGTAGGCCAGGATATTCTTGGCCCTCCTGGCCACCCAGGTGCACCACTGGCTCATATTCAGCCAGCTGTCTATCAACACTCCCATGTCATTGTCTGCCGAGCAGCTTTCCACCCTCTCTGACCCAAGCCTGTAATGTTGCATGGGAGTGTTTCAGGGTTGGCCTTGTTGAAGCCCATGTGATTGACCTCAATACACTAATCCACCCTGCCTAGATGCCCCTGAAGAACCTTCCTGCCTTGCAGCAAATCAACATTGCACTCCTGTTTGTTGTCTGTAAACTTACTGAGGGTGCTCTCAATCTCCTCATCCAGATCATTGATAAAGATATCAAACAGGAGTGGCTCCAGCCTTGAGCCCTGAGGAACACCGCTTGTTACTGACTGCTGACTGGATTTAACTCCAGTCATCACTGCCCTCTGTCCCTGGCTGTCCATCCAGTGTTTGATGCAGCAGAGTGTATGCCTGTCCAGGCTTAGAGCACCAGATTTTTTTTGTGAGAATACTGTAGGGGACAGTATCTAAGGCTTTACTGAAGTCCAGGAAAACAATTTCTCTGTTTCACCTTTAGGAGCCTGGGCTGACTTCTCACCATCTGTGTATTCTTAGCAGTTTTCACCTCCTCATCAATAGATTTGCCTCTGACTAAACACCAGATGTTCCTGAACTTTGCCCTCTTTCTTTCCGTACAGGTAGGAAGGGAGAACTTTCTGTTAATTTGATTACTTTCTGTTTTGTTTAAATTTTTTTGGATCATGAAAATATCTGCAAGGTAATGCAAGTGTCTGCTGTCTTTGTGTTTGAGTTTTTTTCCTATGAGGACTCCACCTGAATTTTATTTATGCCATGGTTAATACTGGCCATCGAACTGGTCATATAATACTGGTGTTTAACATCAGCAGGGTTTTATTAATTGAAAAAAATCCCTCCAAGTTTGTTATGAATATTCAAATTTAATACTCGGGAAATATTAAATATTTAAACTTTATTAACAGAAATTCCCACACCAAACAAATACACACCCCTAAACGGTGAACTATTTACAATTAGGTAAGGTTCGAATACCCAGTCGGGAATTGCTTACACAAAAGGCATAGAGGAAGACCCCTTCAAAGTGATTTAGGGAAGGAATAAGGAACTGCAAATATCCAAGGGTGAGGAGCAGCAATCGCCGCTGCCAGCCGGATTCCCTTTACCCTGGACAGGGCTATTGGCGGGAAAACCAGAGACTCCAACAGATTTAGTAGCCACATTTACTCACTGATCAGCGCTGAAATGATAAATGAGGAAGTTACAATTCCAATTTTATGTTCTCGATGCAACCACGAGGCAGAGAGGGTAGCAGAGCCTGGACATGCTGCCGAAAACGAACAAAACCTGGGAGAGAGTCACGTGTCCCCCGGGGCTAGCCTGCAACACCCACCAGAGGAGGAGGAGCATAAGCCCCTCCAGAGCAAAACCCCTTCAATTGCTCCTCGAGGCAAAATGGACCACTGGCAGGAGTGAAATTTGAAACCCAGCCAAACAGACAGGGTATTAGCACTGCAAGCAAGTGCTCAGGGCCCATTTTGCCCCAGCAGGACAAAGTTGTATGGATGTGCATTTTAAGAGCTCACATGAGAATGTAATATAGCAGTGCTGGGCCTTTAGGTGCTTTGATGAAGCCCAATGACTATAATTTTTTTTTTAAGTAGCAGTTCTGTGGTTTGGTGGGTGCGAAAGTCCACAACGAGGAAAATGCAGCACTGTGGTGAGTGAGTGCAGTCCATCAAAAGCACTGCCAGAAGCCAGTTCAAAAGACAGCATTTGGAGCTTCTTTCTGTATAAATTAAGCTGTGATACTTAACCTTTACAGTTTTTTGGCATCTTTTCCAATCTCATATGCCCTTCGCAGCACCTCAGGGATCAGTTCCTGTCCTTATGCTTCTTTCTTAGACATCCTAGCACATTTGTCTGATAACATTTTGCTTCCAGGTGTTTCCTTAACTGCAATAACTGAGAATATTAGGCAGCTACTTCACCAGGCAGACACTAGTTCACACTATTTTGTGTATTGTTATTCTTTGTTACATGCTGGTCAATGACCTTACGCAGAATTTGTAAAGACATTCTTTTTATATTCTGATACTGCTCCTTTACATCTCCTGGATGTTGGATAAAAAATGCTGGAAAAGATCTGCATAACAGTGAGAAGCAGCATTATGTGATTCCTTCAGGAGAGATTGGAAGATAAAGTTGAGTTTCCAAATTAATTTCCGCCCCCCCTTCCCCACACCTTTTCTCATTTATTGTGCTTGCAAGTTTACATTTCCTGAACATGACTTGCTGACAGCTCTGCCTACTGATCATAATCAGAAGCTATGGTACTCCTTCCCTTAATGTGATATGAACAGATTTGGTGTTATGGGAGTGTTGAGACATGTCCAGAGTGTTCAGGATCAGAAGCTGGAAAATGAGTGTCATGGTGTGTTCCTGGTGGTATGTCTCACCTCTGGGCACTGATATCAACATGTTCATCCTGTTTCTTCAGCACACATGAAATATGTGATTGCAGAGGAAACATATTTTTAGTACTTTTTTTTTTTTTTTACTTTTTTTTTTTCCCCTGGACATTGTTATCACTATAAGAAGAGCTCAGGGAGGTGTCCAATCCCTTCACAGATAAATATATTTCCTTGCTAAAAACCGCCCACTAATGTGCAAAAAATGCTTTTGGATGTAGATGGCAAATGACATAGAAACTTCCTAAAATAAGCTCTGGACTCAGTGATGCCAGCATGGACTGTCCCAATTTCCTTTAGAGATTTATGGCTGCTGATAACTTTGATACCCATTTTAATGACAATTTACAATTCTTATTAATTCGATTCACTTGTAATGCATCAGTGATACCTGTGACAGTCAAATAACACATACTAATAAGCACAGGGTTGTTTTTAATCCTGCCAGGTAGAATATGGTTTAAAAATAGTAAAGACTTTACAGTAACTTACCTGGTTTTCACGAATTTGAGTGTTTCAAAAAGTAAAAAGAAGTCAGTCCAAGGTCAAATGAGAAGCTTGTACTTGGTGTTATGAGCTTACCCTCAGAGGTCAGCAGCCTCGTACAAACTGTGTTGGTGTGAGCTGGTGCCATAGTGGTCCCTCATCACAACTGAAACCACTTGCTGAGCTGTGCATCTTCTGAGGGTGTGTGTCCCCAAAAGGTCAGGTCATTAACACCCAGCAGCTGGGTGTGATTTTCCTAGAAATGAACTCATTTTAAATGGAAGGTGGAAGAGCTGAAGGAGAGACTTGTTTAAAATACTGTAGACTTTCAAGGTATGCTAAGTTGTTAAATAGTCTTAACTTTTCCCTTCACTATTAAATGAAAGAGTGAGTATAGATGCATAGATTCAACAGATATGAAAAACAGAGAATCTTGGCCGAATTTGGAGTCTGCTCATTTTTCTGTTGAATCTAAAATATTTAATGTAGTAAATCATAGTGTATGCGGGCCTCACGTCTCATCTGTGCTTTAACTTGCAGTCTAAAGAATTTCCATTTGTTAACTGAAACCACATGTGAAAGCAGCTTTTTTTACATCCCCATAACCTAAAAACCAGCTGCTGTATGTACAGCAATCCTTTCAAAATTTTCTGAGAATGCATTATGACTTGACTTTTCTTATACCAAAGCTTTGAGTCTGAGACATTTTTTCCAGCCAAAGGTCTAATCTAACTTTTTTTGTTTTTTTTAAAGTTTGGAAACACTAAGCAAACTTGAAAACAGAAGACACTACAGTGCTGTGTTGTATAAGAAGAGAAAAGAGGTTTTTTTATAGTTTTATTTTTACATCAGAATTGGATGTGAAATTCTTTATATGAATTTAGCCTTTTTATTTAGATAGAAAAAAAATATTCAGGGCAAAGTTCTTCTGTGCTGTACTTACAAATCTGAAACTAATAACATTGCTCAGGAATTGCTCCCTTTATGCAACTGTTCTCCAAGCATGTGAATATACTATGCACATTTCTAGGGAATGTTTCCTAAAAGTTACTCATCAATATTGACAATTAAAGTGTTTCTGGGTATAATATAGGGACTGCAAAAAAGACAGTTTTGCTTAGGAATCCATGCAAAACATTTACGTGTTCATATGAAACTTGTAAGACACTGTACTGTTATCTCTTCATGCATAATCTTCTGAATTGCAGTTTGTTCACAAGCCTAATTATGTATTTTCTCTTAAAAAATAAATTTCACATGACTATTTTGAACAAAGCTCTTGTTCTGTTATAGCTTGTGCGTCAGTTTGGCTTAGGTTTTGAAGCTGAGGGACTTTCCAGGTGAGCTGTGCTTTGAGACATCCAGTTGTGTTTAAGGACTAATGGTATACACAAATAATTGCAGTGGGTTGTAGAATATAAAGGTAATTTGAGTTATAGTTGCTTCAACAAAGATACAAATGGATACAATGCTGGAAATACAGTGTTTAGGGGTACTTACTTCTCCTGGGTGACAACATGGGGCAGTATTGTAGAATTTAGCTAGCATGCCCTCAAAAGCTCTGATAATATATAACAGGCCTGATGTGTGTTTCAGCCTCATTCATCTTTTTATTATAGTCCCTCATAAATCACATTATCTTGTGCACTTCAGTTGTAGAGGGAAAGGGAGTAGGGAAGAGTAAGAGGACAGGAGATGTAGCAGAGTAAATATCGTATAGGTAAGGAGGATATGGTCAATGAATAGAAAATAGTTACTAGGGACTGATGTTGAAGAACAAAATCTACTGTGCAAAAAAGTCTGGGGCAAGCATCCCACTCTTGGGTTTGCCTGTGTTAACCTCTTCTTTTTGTTGTGTTGAACATAAATGCCATGCTAGTGTCCATATGTTGTTCAAAATATGTGCTGGTTTCCCTCAAAAGTGCATTGTTGTGAACCAAGATGAAGCAGATATGTTGGGTCATACTTGCCGAAAACAGGTGAATCTTTTTCTTTAATGTGAGGAGTCTGATACATTGATGCATTAATCTCTCCCAAAATTATAATAGGGAGCATCTCACTATGCTGATAGGCTGTGGAGCGCACAGGCCCAATGGACAAAGTCCAAAGATGTGGGGAGCATGAAAAAAGAGGGTTGTTTGCACTCAGAGAGTCTTTGGGAAAGTAACTGCTTTTGAACTGGTCTGCAACAAAGCTGAAAGCCCAGAGCTTGAAGAAGACAAATGCTCTCTGGGCTTTGACAAGCTCCATATTAGGGGTGAACCTTGTAGAGTAGAGTTATTGGTTGGATTTGGTGATCCTGAGGGTCTTTTCCAACCTGAGCATTTCTGTGATTCTCTGTTGTACATTTTGGGGCAGCCTAGTCTTCCTCCTTAGAGGCTTACAACAGCCACTCTTTGCACCCTTCTCCACTGATTACTTACTGAAATAAAACAGATGAGATCTTCTCCATATGGTACAAAGAATGGATAAGCCTCTTTTATAGGACAGGAAGTGTTGACTGGTTTACTGGAAGCCTTTGAATCCCCCTCTCCTCAGCTGCTCAACAAACAACAAACTAAGCTTCTAATCCTTCAGTTCTTGGAAAGTAGGAGAAGATTTAGAGTTAAGTGTAGATTCCAGGGGTATGGAAAGAAAAAAAACAAAATCTTGGAAAGTGAGATGTGAGCCAGTGTCAAGCACAGCTAACAGAGATGCAGAACAAAACAAGTGTCTCAGCCTCACCTACATTCCAGCCAACCTTTGGGCATTCAGTGTATTGGCCTCAGAGGGTGACTGTTTAGCTAGAAACGTGTATTGAAAGGCAGGAGTAAACAAGAGAAAACCAAAAATTGTAGTGCAGATGAAGCCCCCAGGTGGCCAAATTCCACAGGTTTCTGATCTTTCCTAGTTTAATTGGAAATGAAGAAAGCCATTGCAGGAAATGGAAAGGAACAGGTTCATGGCAATTATGGAAATGTGACATTAAAGAAGAAAGCTGATGTGGCCTAGTGAACAGTGAGTCATAAGAGGAAGTCGTCTTTCAAGGACCTTTAAATGGAGGTCTTTGGTTAGAATCGCTATGGCAGTCCTAAAGTACTGCTTATGCAAGTAAATGGAAATGTGTGTGAAGTACAGTATACCTGCCATGTTTCACTATGCTGTATAAGAGAAATGCACTACAGCTGTTTAACAAAAGTCTGAGCTTTTGTGTCTTTTTTACCCTGTGTATTTTAAATTTTTGATATTTAATGCAATTAAAAAAAAATTCCTTGAGATGCGAATTTTAATATGCATTTATCTTTATTCAGCCATATTTACTTATTCCCTTCATTTATTTGCTTGCATCCTTATCCAACTGGCTTCTTTTACTTGAGCTTAGACTGTGATTCATATCCAGGGGAGTGAAAATGTTATGTAAAGGACATTTAAATTTAAAAACGTTTATTCTCTACAGTGGCTGTCATGGCATGTAGGATAAACACAGGTCAGATCTCAGATATCTGTTAACATCCTCTGATCTCTATCTGTGAAGTGGGAGCAATAATGCTTATCGTTCCAAGTTGTCTGTGAAAATTACCCTGTATTTGCAAACATGAACACTGAATCCCTGTGTAAACTCTCATGGAAGTTCTCTGGTGTCTGGCTGGGTAGATCTGTATGTCCCAACCTGTTGGAAACATTTTCTGCACAAAGAGGGTTCTTTTTTTTTGTGTCAGAAGTAAAAAATAATTTCTGATATTCTAGACATTTAATAATAGCTGCTTTCATCTTCCTCTCAAGATTATTTTATTGTTTACAGTTCCCTACACTGTCATCTTCGCAGAATTGTAGAGGTTGGAAGTGACCTCAAGGATCATCCATTCCCAACACCCCTGCCATGGGCAAGGACACTTTCTACTAAATTAGGTTGCCCAGAGCTACATCCAGTCTGGCCTTAAGAAATTCCAGGGATGGGGCTTCCACCACCTCCCTGGGCACCTGTTCCAGTGTCTCACCACCATTATAGTGAAGAACTTCTTCATAAAATCTAGTCCTCCTCTAGCTTAGATCCACTCCCTCTAGTCCTATCACTACCCGACACCCTACAAAGTCCTTCATCAGCTTTCCTGTAGGCCCTCTTTGGATAATGGAAGCCCACAATAAGGTCTCCTCAGAGCCTCCTCTTCTCCAAACTGAACAACCCCAACTCTCTCACCCTGCCCTTATAGGAGAGGAGCTCCAGACGTTTGTGGCCTTCCTCTGGACATGTTCCACTACATCCATATCTTTCTTTTAATAGGGGTTCCAGAGCTGGACACAGTACTCCATGTGGGGTCTCATCAGAGTGGAGTAGAGGGGGAGAATTACCTCTCTCAACCTGCTGGCCACACTTCTCTTGATGCAGCCCATGATCTGGTTGGCTTTCTGGGCTGCAAGCGTGCACTGGCAGCCCCGTATTGAGTTTCTCACCCACCAGCACTCCCAAGACCTTCTCTTCAGGGCTGCTCTCAAGCCAGTCACTGCCCAGCCTATATTGGTGCCTGAGATTGCCCCAGCACAGATGCAGGACTCTATACTTGGTCTTGTTGAACCTCATGAGGTTGGCACGGGCTCACATTTCCAGTCTAGCAAGACAGCCAGCTGCCTTGTGTTCATGGTCTAAGTGCTGCTTCTGGTCTTGCTGCCTTTAAATCTCCTGTGGCTTCCCTGGCAATGTCCCTAGCCACATCACCCTCGTGAGCACACATGTGAGAGATGTTGGCTAGTGTTGGGTTTCCCCTCTCTCTTTGGGCTCCCCCACATCTGGGAACCCCATGATCTCCTCTAACAAAAAACCTGAATGGCCACAGAGCATGCAGAGGTTGCTGGTCTGATGAGACTGCCTTGTGTTTCTGGTATGAGAGACCTAAGAGATCTTGAAAACAAGCAACCGTCACTGTGGACTTAAAATATGTTTGTCTTTATGGAAACAATAAACCAGGGAGCCAGCACAATAACCTTTGAATCCAGTACTGAGAATGATTACTTGTTTCCTTTCCAAAATGTTTTTGAAATAGAGATGGAAGCCATATGAGTTTTGATGACTGCTATTTTATATAATGATGAAAACAAACAAACAAAAAAAGATAAATAAAAGGAAAAGAGAATAGGAAAATTTCATTGAAGCCCAGAAAGACAAGATATTATTATTCTTTCAATTGCTTAATATTTTCCAGGGAATATTTTGATAATGGGAAAAATAATTTTCTCATTACCAGCAACCCCCATTACTTTGGGAATAAGCTAGCTATAGCAGCAGGTATCTTTGCCTTCCAGCTATGAATTCCATAAAGCAACATAATTTAACCTCAGCTGGTTATTAGTCTAACATTAATATAATTCTCCACCTCCACACTCTCACCCCTTAGCTAAAAGCTTGTGCTCTTCACTGCCAGTCTATACTGAAAAGGAAAATAAAAATGTCCAGATGTTGGAAAGCCATATGAGAGTTGTTGTCTGTGCAATGCTGCAGGAACAGGAGTCCTGAAACTCACAGGTGTGCATCACCATACAATGGAGAATTGTCAGGGGAGACCTCAGACCTAACCTCTGAGGGGGAGAAGACATAGATTTGTCTCTCATCTGCTCAAACAGTTGTGTGGCTGGGCTTTCCTCTTGTTCCAACATCCTAGATGCCTGTGGAGGCAGTGGAGTGCAGAAGCTGCTCCCACGCAGGCTGTGAGCAGCCCGCTTCCTCCACCTCGGCACTGCCCTGCCCTTTGAAGCTGGGTGGGAAGCAAGTGACATCAATAACAAGCTTCTCCTTGATGCTCTTTGATCTCGTGCTCCAGCTGAAATTCATTCTGACTGGGGAGGCCTGTGTCAAGCTGTCTGCTCCACAAACATTCTTAACATGCTCTGGCCCTGTGGTGAAAGGTTCTGCGTTGCAGCTGAATCTACAAAGTCATGATCCTAACTTTTTTTGTGATATGGCAAACTTAGCAGATGAAATTCTAAATTTTAGTCTTCACTTCCAATCTGTAAAAAAAAAACAAAAACAAAACATTAATTTAATCACACAGCTAATTTCTTGGGTCACTTCACTAGACTCCAATAAGATGCATAATTAATGACTCAGAACAGGCTTATTTTTTAAGTTCAATTTTTTTCTTTGTACTAGGCATTTCCCCCCTGTTCTGGACAATATGATTTACATAATGAATAGTATAGCAATCTTTTGATGTGGATCTGTGTTGTTTATCAAGTTTCTTAGACTCTTAAAACTTATCTTGGTGTGTTTGTAAAGACACTAATCTTAAGCAGAGAAAAAAAAAGAAAAATCACGATTTCACCCCATGCGTCTTGATATCCCTGTGGAATCATACTACATACCCATCATAAAATAATTGTAGGGATTATGCATTACAATTTCCTTATGAACTAAACCGGTAAATCATGGCAAGTCTAAAAGATAAATCATGGTAGATTTGCAGATTCGTGTTCGCAGTTATGATTTGATTACTCACTGATAATTAATTGTATGCTGATTTTCTTGCAAAAGTGCACCACTTTCTGGAAGTGAAAGCAAAGGCTAGTGTTCAGAATGAGAAATACTGTAAAAATATTTGTATTAAATAAGGACAAAATTCTGCTGCAGGCACAGTTTATCAAATTTGTTTCAATTTGTGAGTACTGCTTTTCACACTTCACATCTTTCCATAGCATTTATTTTTCCTGTGATGGGCTAACTCCGTGTTGTCTTAAAAATGCATATTTCCCTCTTTTTGGAAAAAACAGTCTGTGCATCAGTGACTTATGTGACATGTACCAAGTCAAGGAGAGATTTATGCTGTGTCTGGCTATTGTGGTAACAGCCACCTGCATGCTGTGCCTTGAGGAGGTCAGCCTGTCTTCCACATGGGCAGAATTAAGCACCTCTTGGTACTTAATCAAGTTAATTTCCTAGTTATTTGAAAGTCTAGATCTATATTAGGTTTTGGCATAGATATGTGCTACAGAGTTACTTGCTGACCTACACTCAGGTATCCTAAGTCAGTGACTTGTCTCATTGCCTTTGCCTGCAGGATATAAGTGAAATGAAGGAAAAATAAAAGAAAAGATAATTTTGTCCTCCCTCCAGCCCCCTTTGGCAAACACCTTTTGTAGACAGATCTTCTGTATGACTCCTCTTGGGAAAACAGGCATGGTTGTCTATGTGTGGTTATCAGAAAGGAGGAAAAAGGGTAGTCAATATAACACTGAACATCCTGGCAAAGCATAACTGAGGACGAGACCAAGAGTTGTTTCTGTCACCAAATTCTTGGTTGATACAGTCAGATGGTACTTTGCCAGCAGTCAATACAATTGTATTTCTTCAGAGTAAAGCCTTATCTACTAGATGCCATCAGTGGGCTCAGCTTTTGTCTGTTCTCAGGCATGTAGTAACCATCTTGTGTCATGAGGAACACAGACTGCTGAGGTGCCTCTGCTTTTGCCACTCTTTTAACTACAAATTCCATAAATAATATTCACATAGATCTCTACTTTTTGAAATCTGACATTAATTAATGAATTAATTATTCCATCCTTTCCAGTAAGCTGTTTAAAATGAGTCTTCTAGACCAACTGGTCTTACAAAATTTTCAGCTTGTTTTTATAAGTGTTTTAAGTTTTGATTTTCAATTCCAGTGCGTTACAAAGCACAATAAATAGGGAAGAGCTCAGTGACTTTGTAGCACACACCATGCAATGTAAACTCTTCTTTTTGTATACTGCCTACCTCTTCTTATCCTTCCATTCTTGCACCCTTATATACATTTGGCCTGTGTGTAGGGTTGGAGCCTGCACAACTTCTCTGGGCAACCTGTTTCAGTGCCTCATCACCCTCATGGTGAAGAATTTCTTCCTAATGTCTCATCTAAATCTAGCTTCTTCCAGTTTGAAGCCATTAGTCCTCATCCTATCACTTTGCAAAATGCTTCTCTCCAGCTATCCTGTTACCTTTCGTATCATGGAAGGCTGCGCTAAGATTTCCCCAAATCCTTCTCCAGGCTGAAGAACCCCAACACTCTCAGCTTGTCTTCATAGAACTCTTATCAACTTTATGACATTCTTCTGGATCCACTCAAATAGTTTCATATCTTTCTTTGTTTTGAGGGCTTCAGAGCTGGACATGATAATCCAGTTGAGGTCTCGTGAGGGTGGAGTAGTTTCCCTCAACCTGCTGACCACATTTCTTTTGATGGCAGCACTAAGTGACAACCAGTTTCTTTCAAAGGATGAAGTCGTTTGGAGCTGATTTGTATTTGCCAGCTAGCTGCCTGAGGTACCAATCCTCATTCTCTTAGTGCCCTTCTGTGAGCGCTGGCTGCAGTTGTCCTTCACTGGATGCAGTCCAGCCAAACAGCTGGGTACAAACTGAGAGGTCAGATCACAGGTGCATCCAGCCCAATGCCTTGTCGCCAGCAGTGTCACTAATCACTCATGCAAACCCTGATGTTCTCTTTCTCTGTTCTCTCACACTTTCCTCTCTGTAGCACTCTTGGGTGCTGATTTATGGTTATTAGAGGATACATGCCTCCTTTTGTGTCACTTAGACCTTGAAGTATCTGCTTCCAGAGTTATTGTCTATGAAACTGTGTAATCTGTATTTGAACATTATGCCATGTGCTTCCAGAGTCTTCCTCAGTATCAAATTCAGAAGTTCATTGCACACACAGCGGAGTGCTTTTATCTGATTTAAACTAATCTCTTACCAATTTCAATGACCCTAGTTGCAGTACTGGGGGATTTTGTTCCCTGTCGCCCACCTCCTTTATGTTTTGTAGGCTTCTAGTTTCTTGCTTTTCAATATTAAGGGTCTTTTTAATACTTAACATTGTAATATCTCTTTACAAGTTATAGATCTTGATTGTTTCCTTCTTTTAAGACCTTATGCTGTGGAGATCAGAATTGGACACAAGAATTAAGATGTGCACACACCAAATAAAATGAGGCTTTTCCCCTTGTTCTCATTGTCCTTCTAAAAACTGTCCAATATTTTGTTAGGTTTTTTGGCTGCTACCGCTGCGGTTGAATATTGAAAGATAATTGCAAAGAGCCCTCAAAGATCTTTCTCCAAGTTCAGTGTCATGTAGGAATGGTTAAGATCCCTTTTTTTCCCTAGGTATTTTGAAACTCATTTGCTACCATTTACTTACTCAATTTTACAAGGTTCATTTGGACCCTCATTTCATAAGCACATTTCATTACCTGTAAGAGTTTAATATCATTTGTAGATGTGGAGAATTCCCTATCCACTGCTTTACCAAGTTCACTGTTAATGCTGTTGGTGAAAATCGAGCCGGAAGCACTCTTGCTGATTTTTCTCCATGATGGAAATTAAATATTAAACCCACTGAAGTCTTCTCATTTGCTGGACAGATCTTCTAAAGGAAATGAAGGTCTCTTTCAGATAAAATAGCACCTATTCACATGTATGTTCTTTACTGGTCATGACAATAGTCTGAAAACAAGGTTTGCTTGTGAAAAGTTCTCTACTAAGACTGCTTTGGTCTTAAACAGAGAGTCAAATAGTACAGAAATAAAAGTATCAAACAGAGAATAGGTAAAAAAGAATTGGAAGTGAAATAGATAAATTTAAGTTTTTTTCCACAGGAATATACCAGCCAGAAAAGGGTTGTACACTATATCCTTTCTGATTTGTGCAAACTCATTTACCTAATGCCACTTCTTAATTTTGCATGAAGCACTCTTTGAACAGCTTTTTATAATAAACTACATTAAGAAAAGTTTGTGGCTACAAATAGAAAATGCCTTTGGTCTTCACCATTTGTGAAAGGGAATTTCCTCAGTTGTAATAAAAGATAATTTAAAGGAATATTATCCAATAATGGGATTAGCAGTTGGACAGGCTTTTTAATTGGTCTCATTTGTAACACTTGTACCAAGATAACTTCTCCAGTGCAAGAAGAAAACAAACTGAATCTTTCCTGACACTGGGTCTCAGGCTCCCAACAGTTGCCTGCTCATGAAACTAATTTACATGATGCTCAGATCCAGAAATCCTTCTCTCTTAGTGCCTTAACAACACAGTAAATCTCTGCATGTGCTTGGACAACCTATTTAAAAAGTTGGGTTTTTTTAAAAATTTTTTAAAATATTATTATTTTAACAGCCCACTAGACAATTTAGAGAAGAATTGGCAAGAGAATCTACAGAAGTAATTTCCATACATTTAAGAACCCATGTGAAAGTGTTTTCTCCTCTATCCCTCTCCTCCCTTTCCCCCTATATATTTTTGCTGTAATTGTGCTGTTAATGCTAAAAATGGAATAAGGGCCTTATGGAAGGATTTAAGGTAGTTTTATTGCAGTACTCTTATTTTTTCCAGGTATTTTGTTCTCTACAGTAAATCAGAATAGAGATTTTTTTAGCCAGGNATAGCACTCCAAATCTGAGCAGAAACACTGAGCCCCTCAGCAATTCCTGAAAGCAAATTGTGCCTCCTAATGTGTGTTATGATATCCTCATCTGTTTTTCAACTTTCACATTTTGGTTTTCTTGAGTCTTTGCTAGGGCAGAAAGTCTGACAAAAAAAAACAAACAACAAACAACCACACTGAGCTGCTCCAGCAAGAAACCTTTTCAGATAATGGAACTACTGTGGGAGATGAAGAGTCATGCTCCCAACTGCTACAGTTTGAGCTCTGCATCTTCCTTTCAATAGCATGGTATTTCTGAGCAGCAGCAGCAGTGAGGATAGCTCAGGCTGCTGACATTTGCAAGTCTATCCAATAAACTGTACATCTGCAATAAGCAAACTTCCTCCTGATGTTTGTAAACTCAAANATTATTATTTTAACAGCCCACTAGACAATTTAGAGAAGAATTGGCAAGAGAATCTACAGAAGTAATTTCCATACATTTAAGAACCCATGTGAAAGTGTTTTCTCCTCTATCCCTCTCCTCCCTTTCCCCCTATATATTTTTGCTGTAATTGTGCTGTTAATGCTAAAAATGGAATAAGGGCCTTATGGAAGGATTTAAGGTAGTTTTATTGCAGTACTCTTATTTTTTCCAGGTATTTTGTTCTCTACAGTAAATCAGAATAGAGATTTTTTTAGCCAGGCCTGAGGTAGTGCAACTAGGAATTCAGATTTGTTTAACTAAGCAGCTTAAGCAGGGATGGTATATTGTGTTAAAATTCCCTAATGGTGCATGGTGGTCCAAGGACCATCCTAAAGCAAGCCATATCACACAAGCTGGGGCAACAGCAGTAGTATGACCAAAGCCTTTGTGTATCTATCTCATGATAGATTGTCACTTTGTAAATAAATCCTCATTGCTAACTAATCTCTGAAATCTCACCAGCCTCGTTTGCACTATCTTAGCACTTCCTCCCAGACAGAGATGAAAAATATTCTTTTGATTGCAGGCATAATTATAGAATCATAGAATCANCACTGAGCTGCTCCAGCAAGAAACCTTTTCAGATAATGGAACTACTGTGGGAGATGAAGAGTCATGCTCCCAACTGCTACAGTTTGAGCTCTGCATCTTCCTTTCAATAGCATGGTATTTCTGAGCAGCAGCAGCAGTGAGGATAGCTCAGGCTGCTGACATTTGCAAGTCTATCCAATAAACTGTACATCTGCAATAAGCAAACTTCCTCCTGATGTTTGTAAACTCAAAGTAAAGAAAAGGTCAGCCAGGTTTTAGCCTGGTCATGCAGATCTGATCTACTACTCAAAACACTAATAATAAAAATTGGTAGAAACAGTCAGAGTAATTGTCTAATTTCCTTGGATCTCTACTTCATATAGCAGAGGGACAAATTAGCAACACAGTACAAGGTCTAGTCCTGTGCTCTTAAACTAGAGAATTAACAGATAATCCGATTAGCAGAGATGAGGAAAGACAAACATGTCCCAAAAATTATATCTTAAAGGCTCTATGAGCTAAATTTATATTCTTTAACAAGGATAGTCTGTCTGCAGCAGCGTCAGATTAAGCCACACAATTTTTTTTTTAGGCTTAATCACTGAACTATGGAACCTGCATTTCCATTGAAATTTAATTCTCTTTTGACGCAGAAGACTGCAATATGGTCCTCTATATCACATAAGCTCTGTGCAGGAAGCCAGCAAGTAATCAGCATGTTGAATAGCCAAGGCAAAATACCTGCCAGCCTGAGAGCTGGTGGCCACATGTTGAGCAACCAGTTTCAAGGTCTCCTCAAGGCACAACAAAGATGCAGAAACTTATTATTGGTTCCAGTGGCAGCAGCTACTGCTCAAGCTCCTGGCTTCATCAGCAAGATGAGAGAGGTTGTTTTAACACAGATTTCCTCAATAATGTCTATTGACTCCCCTATGAAGTCAAACTGATGTGCAGAATATATCACAACCAGTCCTGCTACGACTGTGTTATTCACAGTCCCCAGACATATTATCAGATGTTCCAAGCACTACGCATAAGGCTTCTGTGTGCAAGATGAGAGCTTCAACCCCGCCAATCTGTTGGCATATGACTTCAGAGATACCAAAACTAACACTATAAGGGCTCAGGGAGTTAAATTATGTTTTTGGCAGCCTAATTTTCAGTGGCATGAAAGAAGCTGAGGCCTTATCACATACCTGCAAGCCAGACTGAATTGTGCAATAGGAGTTCATATATAAAGAATAAAAGCATCCCTCAAGCATCTGGGAAGCAGAGGAGGGGACATCCCATCCTGTTTTCATCAACCCTGCCTACCTTAAACCAGAACCTTTTGGACCAGGGAAGAAGGACAACTCCTTCCTCACAGTTTGAAACCAGGTCCTCAGGCTGGTTCTGGTTATTTCTGCTTCTTTAGTTCCCTGCTCCAAGACCAATTATCTTCTGGGTTCTTTGATAAACTAGCTCCAAGGACAGGTTTTTAATCTCATGGTTTCACCTGCAGCTACCTCAGTAGCTTCTACCACTGGCAACAGGCATCATGGATGCACGGTACTGCAAGGACTGTCTGGTTGGACACTTCACTGCTTTGCTGGCATCATATGGCTGTGTGGTATTTAACTTATATGTCCTGAGGCCTCTCTATATTTTTAAGTGTTTGCTTTCATCTGGGTGATAAATACTTCTTTTCTTAATTTTCTTAATTTATTCAAGAAATTAAGAGCAACAAGCTGCCTGCACACCTCTGTGTACACAGTCTCCAACCCTGCATAGATAATATTTGCTTAATCCTCTAAATGCCCTCTGAGGTTTGATAAGGGAGGATTACTGGCCCATTTTAATAATAAAGAAAAAAAGACAGCAGATGGCCAGGGCCCAAGACCACAAGGTAACTTCAAAACAACCTTGCTCCTGATACCAGAATCATAATTTCAAAGAGGATGCTATTGACTTCGATCAAGTGATGAAGGAATGACAGATAACACCTTTCCATCTTTTCTGAACTGAACTTATCTTGGGACTGTTTTTCTCTACCTATGGTACATATAAATGGCAGGTGAGCAGCTCTCAGCACTAATTCCCTGAGCCCTGATTTTCAGCTGGGTGGGAAAGCTGATTTATCCCAGATGTGAACTTAGCACAGGACCAGAGTGGATTAACACAGGCCAGACTTACTGTCAGCAAAAGAGAAGCAAGGCAAGGAACACCTATGAAAAACAGATAGATTTTGTCTGAAAAAAAAAAAATCATATATCATATTACAATGCCTACAGTGGAAGAAGTTACTTTGACAGAAAAAGCGATTTTAACAGGACAATTTTCAATGTTAACATTTAATGACAAAGTGACAGTAACTACTGTATTCCCATAAAAGTTATCTTAGACCAGTACCATGTAAGAACTTTACTTTTAAGGCTTCACAACTCTTGTCAGCTTTGAGGTGAAATGCAGGATGGATCTGGGCAAGGCAAGCTTAAGACATGCCAATGCAGAAGAGACACAAAGAGACTGGTCTCTGCAGGCTTCCCATGAGAAGCAGCCTCATCTTGCACACCTTGTTCTATCAGAAAGAAGTGCTGAGAAGGAAACAAAGAGAGGAAACAACATGAGCCTGGAGTGTGCATATGCAGCCCAGACAGCAACCGAGTTCTGGGCTGCNAACAGTACAGTGAATAAGGGTTTTTACAAAAGAGCAAAATAAGCACCTATGGATTTTCGGGATATACAGGGTTAGAGTACTATAAATATAAACGGCTGTATAGCCAGGTTTTTTATTTCAGCTTCCAAAAAACACTCCTCAGTGAAAGAACAAAAGCCACTGAAGATTATCACTTCCCAAACTCACACACAATTTTGAGGGAAAAAACTCAGAATCACCTCTATTCTGGAGCTCTGACTGTTTTTTTTTTTTTCTTTTAACAGGCCCTTATGTTTCTTAAATGAGAAAATATTTACTTTTATAGCCAACAGTTACACTTGCTGTTTTCATTTGTAAATGTTTCATTCAATGTAAATGTTTATATTTTCAAGANTCATTTTGTAATTGTTCAATTAATTGTAATTTTTTTTATTTTAAAATTTTTTTTTTTATTTTTCTCTTATGAAAGCCTGTGTTTTGTGTTGGAAATTTTCAGGAGAGGCTTTGGCACAAGTTTTGTTATTGACTGTTGAGGTCATGCTCTGGTTTGAAGCAGTTGTTTTCCTCTAAAGTGCCATAGCTGAGTATATCTGCTACTTAGACAGATCTGTTGTCACCTGGAAGCCTCATGGGAAGCTTTGCAATGCTGGACACCCATTGCAGCTCTTCCTGTCCTGCCTGCCACATGCTTGGGGCTGAGACATGATGTGCTGAAAGAACTCCATCTATCCAAGTGCAACTGCTTTCTATCCTTAAATGCAGTACTTAAATACAGAGTTCTTCAAGTGGCAGTTTTCAACCAATGTTTTTTTAAGTTGTTTTCTTGTAAATGAAAGTA
>WBNM01026630.1:23411-40220 GCA_013399055.1 Ramphastos sulfuratus
CCTCTATTCTGGAGCTCTGACTGTTTTTTTTTTTTCTTTTAACAGGCCCTTATGTTTCTTAAATGAGAAAATATTTACTTTTATAGCCAACAGTTACACTTGCTGTTTTCATTTGTAAATGTTTCATTCAATGTAAATGTTTATATTTTCAAGATTTTTTTTTTATTTTTCTCTTATGAAAGCCTGTGTTTTGTGTTGGAAATTTTCAGGAGAGGCTTTGGCACAAGTTTTGTTATTGACTGTTGAGGTCATGCTCTGGNCCCTTATGTTTCTTAAATGAGAAAATATTTACTTTTATAGCCAACAGTTACACTTGCTGTTTTCATTTGTAAATGTTTCATTCAATGTAAATGTTTATATTTTCAAGATTTTTTTTTTATTTTTCTCTTATGAAAGCCTGTGTTTTGTGTTGGAAATTTTCAGGAGAGGCTTTGGCACAAGTTTTGTTATTGACTGTTGAGGTCATGCTCTGGTTTGAAGCAGTTGTTTTCCTCTAAAGTGCCATAGCTGAGTATATCTGCTACTTAGACAGATCTGTTGTCACCTGGAAGCCTCATGGGAAGCTTTGCAATGCTGGACACCCATTGCAGCTCTTCCTGTCCTGCCTGCCACATGCTTGGGGCTGAGACATGATGTGCTGAAAGAACTCCATCTATCCAAGTGCAACTGCTTTCTATCCTTAAATGCAGTACTTAAATACAGAGTTCTTCAAGTGGCAGTTTTCAACCAATGTTTTTTTAAGTTGTTTTCTTGTAAATGAAATTAAACAAGGGAAAATTAAAAATAAAATCAAACAAAACAAGTTCTCACAAAACAACTTGATGTCTCTGCCTGTAACCTCCTACAGCCATGTATGTGGCTTCAGAAGTCATCAATGAAGAAGGTGGCAATGGATTTGACTTGAATGAGTCACTGTTTTAGGAAGGACTGAGAGGGAAAGCAAGGCCCTGATTTACCCATCTTAATCATTATTAAAAAAATTAACTTAGCTGCTATCACTAATGTTTTTAACCCATTCCTTGTAATGTGGGGAGGATGGTGCATGGTGATACCAAGAGTTACAGAGCAAATGACATGTTCTGCTGGCGGCACAGACTTCTGAGGTGGTTGTGGTTATTTCTTTCCCTGTCTGGAGCTTTTCCAGACTAACATGGTCAAAGGTTTATTTGTTCAGGTAAAGCTTTGCTGTTTTGACCAGAGGCCATTGGCAGATGGTCATTTCAAGCTCTTTTCCTCTTCTGCCTTTCATGTGCCACACATTTTGTTTCACCATCTCTGGTGATGCAATGTAGAAGGCAGAATAGAAATGATCTTGGACAAAGAATAAGTATTTGCACAAATGTGGGGCTGTTGTCTTTTCAGGATCAATGTGCCGCTGATGATGTGAAAACCTCCAATGATGTATGTCTTCTAGCAAGCACTCTCCTTTAAGCCATCTTTGTGACCAGATCATCTTTTTGGCTACCCAGACGAATAGACATTAAGGTCACTCCTGGGTAGTCAAAAAGCATAAGGAATATTTTGCTTGTTCTGGCATAGAAGAGATAAAATTTAGATATGTATTATTATTAATGCTTCCAGAAATCAAATACTGAATTTTTGAAACTGTCCTTAAGAACTTGAATGACACCATGAGAAGCTCTCTGGAGAACTATTTTTTGTTTGGTTTGTTTCCTGATAAAGTCTACCACGGCGACTACATAAAATCATAAATATTAATTGCAAATATTACTCTGTATTTTCAAATTATGTTATAGATGAAGATCTTATACATGACTGTTATACTATATGTTATGAAAAGGCTGCCATTAAATTAAAATAAGTTTTCTACCTTTGACTCTCATGGAAATGTCCTTAATGCCAGCAGAAGAACGAGAGGAATCAAGCAGGGCATCTGAGTTCTGGAGCACTCCAAATTCATTCCTTCCTTCTTTCCCCCGCCCCTTCCNTTTTCTACCTGCCTTGGATTTCTGCCACGTGGATCCAGACTATTGGAAATTGCTTGCAGTGTCAGAAGGCAGCTGAGCTGCAGAGACATCCAGCAAGGGGTCATCGCAGAATACCTATTTCACCTCTGTGAGTAAAGCCTGCTGTTCCCTTAATTCTCTGCTCAGCCTGATTGATAGTGGGGAAAAGCTGTGTTTATAGCTTAGTCTTTTCCATTTTCTGGCTTCCTAAATCTCTAAATTTGTCCATAACATCCTGTTGAAGAATTCCTGACTGAATTAGAACCTGTAAATAAATCTAAGCTAGTTCTGTATATAGTTTGTGGATGGGACTTTCAGAAAAATAAAATAATCCTATTTTTATAATTCCCTGCCTCCATGACAATCTGTTCTAGAAGTCATGGACCCATATAAGGAAAAAAATTGTCAGTAGTTCAGTGTTTCTTTATACTAACCTGTGTATTTCTGAGATCCCAGCAGTCAGAGAGGGTCTAAAACAGGAATAAACACACAACTGCATTGCCTTTGCATTAGCAAGCATGCATAATGCAATCAATGTGGGACGTTTGCTGGTGTGGGAATAGAGGCAAGGTGTTTTGGGGACAAAGTTATCCTATCAGATGTTTTGGAACAAATTTACATTGACAAGTTTGCACCAATTCAGCAAATTGCACTGCAACAGTTTCAAGTTGTGACTACATGTGAGGATTTACATAGTGATTGGAGATGCCAATAAGGGGCTTACACCTGTCTATGTCTGTAGCTGTTATTATGGAATTACTGAGCTGTGTAGAAGGTCCCTGTGGAGCTCCTGGTGGCAGGGGATCTACCTGGATGCTATGTTTGTTCTCTGGATGCCAGGGATTTGCACAATCTCTTCCACTGTGGGTTTCTGGATGAAAAAGAAAAGGCTGGGATTTGATGTTCCGGTGTGGAACATCTGTTGTAGACCCATGCAAGAAAAGCACAGGCTGCCCTGGGAGACCAGCCTTCGTGCAGGGGAGGGAAAGCACATGAAACTATTTTGTTTGGGGATTGGCAGAGGAGTGGCTTGCATGAAGTTTGGTCTCCTGAGATAGTACAGGTAGGGCAAGGTTTACAATTAATCTGCTCTTCTCTCATGAAGTAATTGCATACATGTAAGGCGTGTTCAGATCCCTCCCTGGTTTATTGGATCACCAAAAAAAATTGTCTGATGTTGTGCACAGTACTAGACAGCTGTTTAGCACAGAAATTGTGCCTCACAGAATTCATCTCTTCCAGAGCTCTTGCTGAAGATTTTGCAGAAATAGTGCAAGTGGTTGCAGTCTCAAAGACAGTAAGCTTTATTCCATGTAATAAACACATTTATGACATGGATATAATGTAGTCTAGAATTCTTTCCAGTTTGTGCCATGCACCTCTTAATAGATTTTGCATTTAATATGTCTGTGGTTCTAGGAACAGGTCATGTATCTGGACAGCTGTAATAAAATACATTGCTTAATATGATCCACTGAAATAAAAATTTGTTATAATTTTGCCTGTTTTGGTGGCTAGTTACACAATGAACACACAATGAATCTAAATACCACACTCGAAGAGAGACTCTTCCTCTGATGAGCCCAATATTAATTCCAGTCATAAATCCTAATTGCATCCCTACTTGATTGCAGGTTTCAGTTTGTAGCTTTGGTGAAGAAATAATTCCCAGTTGCATGTGGGAAAGATACTTTTTCAACAAACTATGTGCTGAGTCCAGAGTCTGATTTCCAGAAGTAGTCTGAAAACAAAAATCCTTTCATGACTGTTTGTGCAAAGAGAGAATAATGAAAGGAGTATGTACTTATATATAAGGAGTATAAAATCAATATTGACTTTTTGTGAACTTGTTTGAAATCACTTTGTATTTTCACAGGTCCCTTATTCTCAATGGAGCCGCTTTTTATTCCAATAGAAAAAGAATCAGAACTTGTTGACAGGATGGTGTTTCTTTATTAGTTTACTCTATTTACAAGTGGCTGAAGAGTGAGCATCTGTGAAGAAAATATGAAAGTCATTAACTATTTTCCCTTTTTTCCTGTGTTTTTGGCTTTTGGTATTTTTGTTCTTTGTGGAGACAATCAGGATCATATATTCAGGCCATAAACAGATGAAAAACTGCCTTGTATTACATTGGCAGTGAGCGAGGTTGCCTGAAGAAAGTGTGTTAAAAATTATTTCTTTTTCCTCTGTTCTAAATAGGTCATTCTGAATAAATTAGACCAAGAATTTTGAAAACCCTAGCTTGATTGGTTTTTACTTGACTCGTTTAAAGTTACAAAGAAGTCATAAATCTCTTAGTACTTGCGCTGCAAGTTTGAAGGAATACTTAACTTGGAAAAGCTAAGTGTAATGCCCAGTGTAACTTGTAAGTGTATTGCCTTGTAATTCCTTTCAAGGAAAAAAAAAAAAGAAATATAGAGATTCAGTGATAAAGAGATTAAAGTACAGAGATTGTGTTTAATGGATTCACCACGATGTTGAAAGAAATTAATCACATTGAGAAAACCTAAATTGATTCTTTTTCACTAAATGCACAAAAAATACAGTGACAGTATTAGTACTGCATAATATTCTAAAACTAGCGCACTGTGATATCAGTAAAGCATGGATTAAAAGTTGTATCAAAATCTCATCAAATGGATTTATATCTAGCATGTTTCATGTCATAGATGATTACCAAGTTATACACTGTCATTTTGTTAATGATATATATGCAAATATTATCATACTGTAATTGAAAGAGATTTTATTTTATGAAGCCTGGTAAAGTTTTAATAACTGATAGGGAGATACGAACTTGAGGGAGAAATCAGAGTGTCTCAGTATACAAAGCCTAGTACAAATACAAACAAACTTGGCTGTTCAGAACCAGGAAATGCAGGTTGCCCCTTGAAAAGGAAATTCAAAGCCATGAGTTTGGAAAGTCTGTAAGGGCTGGTCACCCTGCCTTTCCTCTGTAGCACTGGAGTAAGGGAGACTGATGGCCTCCCAAATAGCAGTGATGAAAAGGAAGGAGGGGAGAAGGGTCACAATACTACAATGTGGTGTGCGTGTCCACGGTTCACAGAAAATGAAGAATAAATCTGAAGAGAGTGATGACAAGAGCTAGAAAAGCCTTTGGAGGGCTGAAGGAACATCCTGCCAGTGAACGACTTAAAATAGCTCAGTTTATTTAATTAAACAAAAGAAGCCTGAGAAGTGATTTATTTAAATTTTATTAGTGTCTCAAAGTAATTTTTACTTGCTTGTATATTTCATGCTTTTTTAAATGGAAATCAAAGAGTAGTAAAATAAATTAAGACAGTAAAAATGGCAATTTCTACCGTTCATTTTTGCAGGACATAAATTTCAACTAGGAAAGTTATACTTTAGTCATTTGCATTCTGTTGGATTCATTGTGGGGTAATTGAAAGAAATGTTATGGCCAGTATTTTATAAATGAACAGCCTAGATCCTTCAGTGTAGTTTACCGGTCTTCTGTTTTACAAATCTGAAAACTGGAAGGGAAAACATAGACAGCAGTACTTCATCTTAGCTTCTCCCTAAGTAAGGCCGAAATGCATAGTGAACAGCAGGCTCAGTGAACACGAGTGTTACCTTGGCTTTCTTTCAAATACAGTGAATGAATATTTGACAGCATAAAGCTCTTGTAGGTACCGACCTGAAATTCCCATTCCTCCAATCCACATAAAAAGTCCTTCTGCAATTGAAATGAAGGTGACTGAAATAACTCTTGAAAAGGTAGACACTCAATCCAGTTACTTGCTGCCTTGTGTTGACTAGTAATCAGAGATGATGCTACCTTGGGGAATTTTCCCTCTTGACAGTAGGAAGCTTCTTTCTTACACACTCATTCATTGCCGCCATGCTTCAAAGGGTGCTCTGTAAGCTGAGGTTGTGTCCTGTTTCCTCTCTCCATTGTATTAACTGTTCCCGGGCAGAGTAAGCAGAGAGGCAAAGACCTCATCTGACACCTCAGAGCTGATGCTACTGCTGAGGCAGTTGCTAGCAACACCCTCCCTTTGCTGTGCGTCAGCATTATCATGGGCACTGCCTTCCACAAGCTGCTTTGCCAAGCAGCCTAGTAAACTGCCTAGGAGAGCTAGAATAAATTGTGATGAGGCCACAGGTTATTGTAGGGTAAATGCCAAGACAATGTTACCTGTCTGATTGAGAAACGTAGAGGGCAGGTGTGAAGCAAGGCCATAAGAGGACCAGTAGAAGCAGGGTCTGGGAAGTGTTGGATGCCTATGTCCCCTGGTTACTAGAGGAAGGCAGTATGGAATATGTTGGTATTCCAGGTTACGGCAGTAGTGTCCAAAGTAATTAAACCTGCTGAGAGAGACAAAATGGCACGGCAGGGTTTGGTTACCTTACCCTTTTAGTCTTGGAGAATGGTCAGAGCTGGCCTGCATCTGCCACCGTTTATGTTGGAAACATCCCCAGACCATATCCAAGCACAAGTGCACATGAGCATCTGCATGAAGGATTACCCTTCTGTGTCAAATCTGGAGCCCCATTCTGCAGAAAAAAATTGGTAAGTAAGATTCTTGCATGCTCTCAGAAAGATTATAAGATCTACAGGGTGTTGGGAAAAGTTCCAAAAAGTGAGTGCAGACATTATGTTTTATATCAGGACTGACAGCTGAAATCACACAACAGAACTTGATTTCTTCATGTTTTCCCTTCATTTCACAAATAGCTAATTTTGAGACATAAAGGGCTGGAACAGCATACTGAAACCTGTTCTGCCTGTCAGCAGAGATGCTGTGTCAGTCTCTGATTGTTAATACACTGTCAAATATAACAGTGGCCACTCCTACATAAAATTAACTCTGTTAGTATATTGCCAACCAGAAGAATATAGTAGTTAAGTGCAAGAACTAAATATAAGAGTCAAGGATTTGTATGGTCCAGTTCTGCCTCTCCTCATTTGATACCTGGTTTCATCGTGCTCATGTTGGTACAGTAAGAGCAGGTCTTTAGGGTAGAATACACTTGAAACAATGTGGATTGTTCTTTCATTTGTGATCTTTGATCTTTGTCTTTAGATATGAGCTCTGTTGCAAAAAATGAGGCTGTGTCTGCACTTGATTTTTTATGAGTAGAATGTCTTTTTAATACTGAAGTCTTAAAATAGCTGAGCAACACGACATACTCACACATTCTATTTTAAAGCTAACGTATCTATGGTGGGATCACACATTACTTAAATATAATTTACTAGCAAAGCAGAGAATTTTTTCCTGGAAATAATTCCTCTCCACACCCTTTCCAAAAATGGAGCTCCGAAAAAATAGGCAATCTCCATGGAATAATAATAATAAAAATGTTAGTTTTGCAAAAAACATCCTACCTCACAAAATTTTCTTTTCTCCATTAAAAACATTAAACTAGGAATTACTAACTCCATTTCTTCTGGGAAGGCAACAATAAGGGTAGCCAGATCGCTTATTTTTGGCAGGTCTCCATAGCTGATATCTAGCCATACACCACTCATTTTATTGAATAGTACAAGCTACCATTCTTCATTTCTATGCCATGGCAATTTAAATTAGCTTTATGGCATTAAAACTTTCTTCATCAAATTTCTGAGGGAAAAGGGCAACATTTTCCTCCTCATTTGTGGATACAGATGTTCTTTTCCAGAAAGCAGTAGACTGGTTGACTGCATAGCTGTAACAGATCCATCTGTTCACATAGAGGACCATGATTTTTGTAACCAGTACTCTAATTTTCATTTTAACATGCATCTGGAAAATATTCTTCAAAGCTGGGTTTCTCTGTTCTGGTTCTGAACAATTCATGTATATCCCTGCTTGTAAAATAATATTTTGGTCTGGATAGACTAGATTTAGGATTCTTTAGATAAGCAGAGGTTTTCTTTTGTCACGCTATTCCTGCTGCATGCAAATCATAACTTCTTTTATGAGCATATGTGGATGATTTCAGACTACAAGGATATTTTAGTTATGACATATGAACATGGTCAATGATTTATGCTTCCACAGAAATTGAATAACTGACTCAGAATTCAGTTACTGTTATGAATGAACAGTTGAAACAGGGACAATAAGGGACAAACAAGGTCTTTTGGCTACCAGCAGTCAGTCACCTTTGGCTGAGGCTATGTTGTGCAGTGATGTTGCATAGTAAAAGGATTCTTACATCTGATAATGCTGTTTGTCAATACCTGTCCTCAGAATCTGCTTAGTTGTACTTAAAATTCATGTTTTTTCAAACTTGTCAGGAAAAAACTGTTTAGATAAGTGTATTAAAAAACAGAAGGGGTCTCAGTGTGATGGGTATGCATATACAGCAGAGGACATATAAATAAGGAAGATCTCCTTCTGTATTTTCAGGTAAAGAAATAAGTGCGGAATATACTTTGGATATAAGACAGTGGTGCAGCGTTAGAGCAGTCTTAGTTCCTAGATGAGAGACTGGACTATAGGCTTGTAAAAAGATTTGATGGACATAACACCACATGTTCCCTCATATGCCCTGTGAAGAATCAGCTGTGCATAGAATTATACTGGTTTTATACCGACATCTGAGAATACTTTGAAGCCTTCTGTCACACTTCAGAGTTTATAATCAGAGTTCAATATCAATGTCTTCCTTTCCTAATAGTTTCATAACATTGGCATCACATGTGAGGAATAAAATTTCAGCACAGTTTACTATGGCTTCTGTTGGACAAAGTTCTAAGCAGTTAAAAATCCTCCATAAAAAAGCAATTTATCTGGTAAGGCGTGCATGGTAAGTATGCCAGCACGAACTACTTTCTTGCACTGACTACAAGGAAGGCAAATAATTAGGGTTACTATATATCAAAGCAAAAATATAAGCCTGAAATGGAAATTTTATTTATTTGAAGGGATAAGGAGGTTAAAAGACGCTTAAGGAAAACGTATGGCGTAACACAGTCATGGGTTGAGTTGAACCTGCTGCTGTTATTCATACCATACTGCAGTCATGCCAGCTTCAAAAATGGAAGTGCTGACTGGAGCAAAGTATTATGGGGCATGATGTTCAGATTGTAACATGGGAGGCTTCCTGTTCCAGTTGCTGCTTCTGGGTTCTGGGTTCTTTGAGTGTTAGTCTTTTCCACTGGGAGGGCAGAGGGACAAAGAGGGATGGAGGAGTAGTTTCGTGGTTTGAGCTTTTGGGTCTCTTGCTTCTGCTTGCTGCCATTTTGTACCATGCTTTTTCTGCAAATAAGCTNTACTAGATAGTCGAGGAGGTGGACCCAGGGAATTGTAATATTGTTATTCAACCTCATAACTCTGCTCTTTATCAGGTGGCAGCAAGGCCAACTCCATCTCCTTTTCTCCCTCCTGCCTGCNCATCTGATTTTGATCAGTAGACTCTATTCTAATCTCACTTTCTTTTTTTGGCCTCAATCTTGAGTTTTTGTGTGTTANCAGGCGCTGCTTATCTGGCAACATGAGGGAGTAGTCCTGTTTATGGTTTGTGGAAGCCTGACTAATGTGACCTGCACAATTTCAGCCTGTTTAGGCTTCACGGCAGCAGAAGCAATGGGTGGGGAGAAGAGGAGCATTAGGGATTGTGGTTTAATTGGGTTGAGGAAAAGTTTAAGGAGGTTTTCATATCTCCTATATAGGTATTAGGTGTTAAGGNCACTGAGAATTGCTCTACTGATGAGAGTCAGAATAGGTTTTAGGAAGGAGTACATAGAATTTAGAAGCTGAAAAGAACACAATTTATTTTTATCTCAGTGTCTTATGTACAGACTTTCAAATGAGGTTCCCTTCTCCTTGGAGTTTAGTGTGACTTTTGAAGAGAAACTGGAGATTAAGATGCATAGAAGCTTGCATATGTCTGAGGTCAAGCTACAGCTGGGCCAAGGGAATGGATTTTTCTAGAAGTCTATTTGAAAGTGAATAGCAAAGTCTTCTGAGAAGTACTTAGCATCCTGAGTACCACAAACCTGGATAGAGGATTGTGTCAGTCTTTGTTTATATTTGATGCAGCCAAAAGAAACCTGCCTTATAGATGGTTCCTGAGCACTCTTTATGTAAAATAAAACATAAACTGGAATATTAATAGGCTTAGGACCTGGATTCATCTTTATTGTTTATTATGTGCTTCAGCAGAAATAACAAAGGAATTAAAATTATCTCTATGCTTTTCACTTGCTAAACTGCAGAATTTTGCCAGGTTACTTCCTCTGTAAGAAGTAACTGAGGACATGAATCTGGGCTGTGTCTTTGATATGACCCATTCTTACTGCTTTTGTATCCAGAAAACTCTATTTATTTGAATTATTTGCTGTAAAATGTATTTGCTGGAAAACTGAAAATAATACACTTATTTTTCATATACCTTATTATTAGGGTAAATACTAACAAACCCTCTGTCTTACTCTATTTAGTGTTTCAAGGCCCTGGTATTACTGTGATATTGTATCAACTCCATTTTAATGTAATAGTAATATCATCTTAGTTCTTGTGTACTGATGTCTTTAGATCTTCTGATTGGATCTGTTTTGCTTTGATGGCCTACACCATATTCCACTATAAGTGAATTAGAAACATATCAATCAAGTCTTAAGGAAACTTTGATTTATAAATTCCTACTTTGTTCTTGCAAAATAGGGAAATGATAAATGCATTTTTATCAGTTCTGAGTTTGTAGAAGGTTCCTTAGGGAGTTGAACTTGTTCACTTGTGAGATAAACAAGCTGATGGAGCAGGGCAAGACTTAGAATGAAACCTGGCATCCCTTTAACTCTTTAAACAAAGTCCAAAGACTTCAGTCTCCCATTCCTTTCTCCTTCTTTCTCCTGACTTCCCTAAAAATGCTCACAGCAGTCTGCCTTTTTCATGTAAAAGTGAAGACTTCCTACTCCATCTCTTAGATATATCTAAGGGATATAAAGATATTCCCCAGTATATGCTAGCATCCCAGAAACATCCACAACAGCAACTGGATGGATGCTGAGCCTGCAAGACCTGCAGGGTGATGGTGGTGGAGGTAATGCAGAAATTGCTTCCAGCTCCATCATTGTTTCCTGGCATGTGCCTGGCTTAGGCGAAGAATGCACCCATAAGCATGGTGGCTTGTCCAGACCTTAAACATGGCACCTGTGTCGGGATGACCCTCAGTGATGGTGTTCACTCCCTGCACACAAAGCAGAATTGGCCCCACTGTGTTTTCATCAAACAAATACTACCCTAGTGAGCTTTTCAAAACCCTTTATCATCTGGTTGATGCAGATAGCAGAGCTATTTTGGTATCCTCTGGAGGAAGGGAAGAAACGAGCAGACGGTTTCCATGGCATGCAAGCCTTCTGGCCCTGGGAAGGGTGTGAGCTTTGGCTTCTGTCTGCTTTATCACAATGAGTTATTGCAAAGGATTGAACCTGGTGTCATAACAAATGTTCAGGCTTGAGAAAAAGTTTTGATATCAGACCTGAAAGGAGGGATAATGCCCCTTTCCCAAGACTGTCTCTTTCCCACAGATGGCGTCAGATAACTATAAGATGCTGAAGCTGATAAGATAATTAAGCTGCTAAAGACAGGCAGCATTTGAGGATAAATCTGGCAGCTGCTCTGTGAAGTGGCTTTGGTTAAAAGCTATGTCCTGGTGGGGTGAGCTGCAGAATCCATGCTTCAGAGCCAACAAAAAACACCTTTTTGGCACAAAGAGGAGTGTCAGACTGATTCACAGGATGACAAGTAGGTTGTGACCTGAGAATAACTTTATTAAGCAAAGCTGTTAAAGCACAAGCCTGTTTCATAGGGAAAAGAGTTGTCCAGATTCGTGTTATGTAGTGTAGATATATCTGCCTCTGAAGGTGAGTCTCTCAGCAGCCTCACAGGCAGGTTGGTGGTTAAGGAGCCCAGTGAGTTTGCTGGCAGCTGTATACCAATATTTTTGTGCAATCTCTAGCCCTATTTAAAACATCTGGACTTCCATAAACAGGTGTTTCCATTGGGAAACTGTTCTCTCTTAAGTTCTGAGTTATCAATCCATTATTATTTAACAAAAAGCATTGGTCCTAATCATGGATAACCAAAACCCCAGATCTGAGTCAGCACTCCTTCAGGAGCAAGCAAATGACTTGGTGTACATTTTCAATGTTCTCCACTGCTAATTGGTGTTTCATTTTCTGAGAAAATATTCACATAACCTAATAGAAGATGATAGTATCTCTGGGTACTTCTAGCCTTGCTGATTAAAGTTCGATCCTGCTACAAAAGTTCAGATTTTGTGGTACTGTCTTTTAAGATGTCTAGCAGCTAGATGGGAGCAGAATGTGTTGAACTGGGACATAACTGCCTCATGTGACTAGTTAATCAGTGGTGCAACTGTCTCAAAGTTTGTTTAGAAGTTGTCTTCTGATTGATGGTAGGAGTTTATGGTTCAATACATAAGCATGCTTAAATCTCAGCAACTGGTATTCATGAGACTGTGAGGTAGATTCCTCTGTTGTGCACTGGCTTGCAATTACTTTTATGGGAGATGTCTTAGTTGGTGGATTAGGTCTGACTTTAAATGTAGTCTGTGATTGAAATTAAATAGTCTTATTTTGCTGAACTTGAAGCTAGGAAAAATATAATTACTTAGGACTTTTAAACATTTTAAATATTATTCAGTATTATGTTCAGAAACATTTTAAAATTATTTTAAAATGAAAAGATCCAGACATTTAATTTTCTCGTCCTTTCTCTCAAGGCTTCTTCTGCTGAAACTAGTCAATGAATCATGCTTGTGTCTCAAATAGTTGTACCCAAATATGCATTTTTTCAAAATAATTATGTAACGATTGTCATTCTGTACTGTAAGTGGTTATTCCACTTTTTAAACTCTTTGAAAGAACTCTGCACCCCAGTGTAAATGCAGAATGCCTAGGGAGGGTTGTGGAGTCTCCCTCTCTGGAGATATTCAAAACCTGCCTGGATGTGTTCCTGTGTGATCTGGTATAGGTGATCCTGCTCTGGCAGCGGGGGGGTGAACTGGATGAGCTTTTGAGGCCCCTTCCAGCCCCTGACATTCTATGATTCTATGATAATAGGCTGTGGGACTATTTGGTGTAATTTCCTAGAAGAAATTATTTCCCTTCTAGTCAAAGATTTTTCTTTTCTTTTTTTTTTTTTNAAGAGGAGCATTAGGGATTGTGGTTTAATTGGGTTGAGGAAAAGTTTAAGGAGGTTTTCATATCTCCTATATAGGTATTAGGTGTTAAGGATTCATATGATTTGTAATTTTCTTTATCTTTTTAAAATATAATTCTGTAGTTCTTTCCAATTCAAGAGCATTTTATTTTACTCTTATGGGGGAGTAAAATGATATCTGTCCACTCTTTAGAAACCATGACAGACACCCATGAATCAGAGCAGGAGCAGGATAGAAAAAAGCATCTTCCACGAGAGAAGAGCAATCTATTTCTTACTGTGAGAATCAAAAAATGTTGCTATCGAAAGTTGACTTGTTGCATGCACCAGGGAGCCTCCTAGGATCACAGGTGCACCTGGATACTGGAAAGATGAGAGGCAGAGACTGACCTTTGTCTGTCTCCTTAGGAGAATGAGGAAAAAGCTGCCTCTTGGTGGCTAAATGACTAAAAATGTCATTACTTCTGCACAGTTGCAACAAAATGGTGATTGCTGCTTTGATGGAAGGTCTTTAACAAAATTTTATTTGTGGAAACTATTGAACTAAGAACAGAATTAGAAAAGTAGAGGAGAAGACATTTTTGAAGATTTTAGCATGGTTCAAATAGTTTCAGGACAGTGGGATCTTCTGAAGAGGCAAACTTGTATTAAGTGCATTGTGCAGAAATCTTGTCTTGTATTGAAGCCTCTGTCCAAAGAGTCAGCTTTGTTGAGTGATTCCCTGGCAGAGAATCGAGACCTGTTGCTATGGCAGCAGTATTGTGAATAGCAGGTTTGGTTTTCCTGGGGTGGAGATGATGGAACTCCTTTGCAAAGCCGTTTTAATGGGGGTCTTGTTTAGCCCCCATTATTTCACAGATCTGATCTGTTGGATTGTTCTATAAATCCGTGGGGCAGGAATGGGCAGGTCAATGATAATGTGAAAGCTGGATCTTCTGCTGCTGGGAAAATGCAGGAAGAGCAGGCAGTGGGATGCATAACAGACTCAGGAGAGGGCACATGGTATCAGGGAACAGACAGCAAGGAAAACACCAGGACATGGCAAACCTTGGTGGGGAGGATTTGTTGCTAATGAAAAAGCTGGATTGTGCTCCTTTTCTACTTGTTTTCAGGCCAACTGTCTTTCTGTGACCTCTCAAGCTGAAAGAGGGACATAGGAAGGAAGAGCTTTCAGATGATAAGAGTAGAAATTAATGCTGCTCATTCCCCTGCAGATCAAAAGAGGAAACGTTTGCCAGCAGTATCTCTTTCTCTGTCTATGTTACTGCTTTGGCCTCCCCAATACTTCTAAAATGTGTTCTTATTTGACCTCCTCCCTCCAGATTGTTATGAGGATAAAACAAACTTCTTATACTATATATATTATTTTTTTAAATTTATTTTTTTGTAATTACAAAGGTATATATGTACAGACAGAAGAATGGCAAAAAGAGAAGGGTGTTATTATAAAGAAAAGTTCTTCCTGGCTTTAATTTTTCATTTGACTCATCAGTCACTTCTCCTTTCTCTCAGCGGGTAAGTATCGAAACTTACACTTGAGCTTGGTTTGGCCAACCCAGTATGAACCCTTCATATTTTACCTTTCCAAAACAGCCTATGGTTTGGTCTACCAATGCCTGTATCATTAGAGGAAGAACAGTACTCTGGAAGGGGCTGCAGAAGCACTGAGAAGAGGCATCACTACTTCCCTCAGCCTGCTGGTGCAGCTGAAGAAGTCTACCCATTGCAGGGCACTACCAGTGTTGGTTGCTTTCCTCCCCAAATCTGTTGAGAGTGCACCACATTCCACTGCCCTGGTCATTTGGGACAATGCTCAACAGCGTTGGCCCTAGCACCCTCTGCTATGAAGTGTCATCCCTAATTGGCTGCCAGCTGAATTGTGAATAGCTGACACCTGGTATTTGATTCTTTATATCTGCAGTACCTAACATTACTAAATAAGGGATAAAACAATTACTCTTGCGATCTAAGTACAGCCTCCAGACAAATGAACAGAGGCGAGGTCCTAGCAGAACCGCGCAGAATTCCTGAGTCTCTCTGTTGATTGTTGATGGTGATGTCCAGCTGCAGAATGAAAGACAAAATGTGAAATAATATTTCAAATAAAAATTAAAGTAGATGTAATAACACCTAATCAAGACAAATCAAGAAAAATGTCAGTATTGATCATAGAAGTGATATGATTGAGCTTTTACTCAACAGAATACAATTTCTTGTATAAATACTGCATTCAACTTCAGGTATCTGGAAGGGTAACTGTTTTTTTGGGAGGATCTGAGGTTGAGAGCCTGGAGATGGTAATAGAGAAATCCTTCAGTCCATACTTCTCTGACAACTTCTGCTACAACTGATTTCCTTGGGTTATTTCTAGCAAAAGCTGGAACCTTTGGAGGTAAGAAATATTACCATACCCCTGTTTGGATTGTGGTGAGAGGAAACTGAGCAAAGGAATCTTTCTTTACATTAGACACAAGGACCTGTGAAGATACCTCTCCTTCTCCTTATGTCCCATGCCAGTACAACCAGCCAGTCCACAGCTTCAGTATTATGTGGTTGTACTATCAAAACGTGAACGACTTCTAGTTTATCTCA
Source organism: Ramphastos sulfuratus (assembly GCA_013399055.1). Taxonomy (NCBI): domain Eukaryota; kingdom Metazoa; phylum Chordata; class Aves; order Piciformes; family Ramphastidae; genus Ramphastos; species Ramphastos sulfuratus. The sequence continues at coordinate 39,118 of WBNM01026630.1, forward strand.
TCAACATATTTTAAAGCTTCAGACACAGTCAGTGCCCGATACTGTTTGGGTTTTAATCTGCATTATATCTGCTTTCAAAGGCAGGTGATAGAGGCCCTCTGCAAGCAAAAAGTAACACTAACTACTTTGGCCTTCTCCACTGAGAAATGACATTTTGGCTTTGATTCCTTTTCATGTTTTTTAGGTCAATATTGGTTTTGTATTGTTTATAGTTTACATTGTATATAGATTGGTGTACAGTCTTCTCCACATCTATCCCTTCATCCCTCCTCTCTTTCTCTCCACTTTTGACTGTTATGCCAATACAAAGCTGTATGAGTTGACTCAGTCAAAATGCATCTTCCCAGCTTTTGGTAAGTAGCGGATGATCAAACGAGCTTTTCTGAGACTTTCTAATATAGAAAGCAATTTTTTGTGGTGTCCTTAGTCCCCTTTCACATGTGATTGCACATAGCACCTGAAATCAAAACAAAGGCATTTCTGGAAGGTTGAAATAGGATCATACCAATTGTAACAGCTTGGTTTGCTTGAAGAGGGAAATATTTGAGCAGTGATTAGTTCTATTCTTAGGGCTAGCTCTTACTGAAGCTGGTAGTCAGTCAGGTAGATCTAGGTAAGCACCAGTAACAAGTTCCAGCAGATAACACAGAAATCAGCGACAGTCGTCAGTGTTTCCACATCGTTGCTATTTTCTTTACTTCATGGCAAGAGAAACAAGGCTGAGTAGCAGCTTTTGTTAAACTATTTCCTGGCAGCGTGCAGGATAAGCTTATTTGGAAACAAGCATATTTTTCTAATCCCTAATTAAGAAAACATCTATCCCTACACATGACATGATTGCCCCAGCAGCCTTTCCTACACTCATGGCAGCCAGACTTTATACTACATATAGTGGTCTAAATGTATTGTGGTGGTGGTGATTTGTTTCTGGTTTTCTTTCCTTTTTATTTTTCCTGAGGCTTTTCCCTCTCTTGTTCTATCATAAGTCTTGTCTGCCTACACTGATCAGAGGAGAGAATGGTGTGTGTACACATATATATATATATATATATATACACACACACAGACACACACACATACATCTATATCACATATAAAACATA
>WBNM01026630.1:42496-61958 GCA_013399055.1 Ramphastos sulfuratus
AATATATGCATTTCCACCTAAGAACAGATGTACAAAAGTTCGTGCCCACTCTAAGTATGTGTGAGAGAGAATCAGTGTGGCTTTTGCCTGCTTTGCTGCTGAGACATTTCATGACTTTTGATGTACTTTTGCTATACTGAGAACCTTGTGTTAAGGTAGCTCAGCTGAAGGTACTTGTGGATTGTGCTGCTGTCAGCAACTCAGAGCCTTGGCTGTTTCCCTGTGTAATAGAGCACACTGCCTTTCTCTTCCTGAAGGAAATCTTCACAGCATTCTTGTGGTGACCATGCCCTTTCCTTTGCTGTCAAGGAGCTAAAACCTGTGTACCCTGTTCATTCCCTGTTCCTGCAGACACCTGAGCCAAGTTACGTGCTCAGCAAGTCTTCCCTCGTCCTGGGTTTTACACATTCAGGGTTTTTTGCCCACTTTTGGACACTTTTTGCCCTTTTTTTGCCCACTGATGGACTTTTTACTACCACTACTACCACTACTATTCACTTCTACTCTTTACTACCACTTCACTACCACTACTATTTCTAACCCACAGAAACACGTGCAGGTTTTGCAAATGTGATGCACAGGCGGTGCATTTCCACAGCCTGGTCTCTCCCTGCAGAAAAGCTCTTTCTCCAGGAAGGGTAGGCAGAACTGCTGCATTAGTGGTGGCAGTATGTCCTGGGCGTGGGCTGAGAGACAGCACGAGGTGAGACATAGACCTCTAGAGGTCACTGATACACCAAGGCTGGCGGCTAGAGGGACAGGACTGCGCTGGGAAGGATGTATGCAGCAAGCTGTGCACTAATATCTATAGAATTGCTTCAGTTAGAAAAGGTGTTTAAAATCACTGAGTCCAATCATCACTTGACTCTACCAAGTCTGATGATATACCATGTCCTTTAGCACCACATCTATGCATCTTTTAAATGCCTCCAGGGATGAAGATGGAACCATCTCTCTGGGAAGCCTGTTCCCGTGTTTGATAATCCTTTCAGTAAAGAATTTTTTCCTAATATTCTAACTGAACCTCTCACAGTGCAACTTGAGGCCATTTTCTNAATGTGCAGATGCAGGAAAGAAGGCAGTATGTAAGAGCTGTTGTCATTGAGTTGTCACACAATCTGTACTGGTGGCTTGTTGCTCCAGCCTCAGCCAGAAGGCGCCAAAAATTTGAGCATTAGTATGACACCTATGTGTGTTTGTAAATTCCTTTCTTTAATCCTAAGCAACTCTTTCCTCTTCTCCAGCCTTCAGTGCTATTTTATGCAGCTGTAGTGCAGAGAGGTACCATTTCACAAGCTATAAGACCTTTGTGTATAGATATTTCCAGGCTCTGTCTTCTGCATACTCAGGGTTTTGAAGGTTCTTCATCCTCTAAGTGCTTGTGGGGAATTCTATAATGGGAAATAAATCAGGTTCAAACTCAGGCACATACATAAGGCTTATTCTCAATGGCTCAGTCAGTGATGTCAGATGTGTGGGTCAGTCTGCTATGTCTGATTGTGGGCTGCTTCAAGCCTTGTGGTTCCTCTTGTATGCAGTGGCTATTTCCCCAGCAACTAGCATCCCAAAATGCCATGTATTCTGATACCCCTATATTTCTATGAAAATATGAGGAAAGCTGTGTCCTGTCATGGGTTATATAGAACATCGGCATAATCCACAGGAAAGCCTGGACTGGCAATTACATCAGCAGGTGATGACCCTTCCTAAACAGAAGACAGAGACCCAATCCTCAAGGTGGGATTATGTATTGCATTATAGCTACTTGTGGTGCCAGGGAATGGGAACAAAAACATGACAAGAAAGTATACAATGTATGTAGGATTTCTTTGGATTTGATTTTTTTTTTCCTGGGGAAAAAAAAAAATATATATATATATATATATATATANGGAAGGGTAGGCAGAACTGCTGCATTAGTGGTGGCAGTATGTCCTGGGCGTGGGCTGAGAGACAGCACGAGGTGAGACATAGACCTCTAGAGGTCACTGATACACCAAGGCTGGCGGCTAGAGGGACAGGACTGCGCTGGGAAGGATGTATGCAGCAAGCTGTGCACTAATATCTATAGAATTGCTTCAGTTAGAAAAGGTGTTTAAAATCACTGAGTCCAATCATCACTTGACTCTACCAAGTCTGATGATATACCATGTCCTTTAGCACCACATCTATGCATCTTTTAAATGCCTCCAGGGATGAAGATGGAACCATCTCTCTGGGAAGCCTGTTCCCGTGTTTGATAATCCTTTCAGTAAAGAATTTTTTCCTAATATTCTAACTGAACCTCTCACAGTGCAACTTGAGGCCATTTTCTCTCATCCCATCATTCGTTATGGGAGAGAAGAGACCAACACCTGCCTGGATACCACCTCTCTTCAGGTAGTTGTAGAGAGTGAGAAGGTTTCCCCTAGGCCTTCTTTTGTCTAGACTAAACAATCCCAGTTCCCTCAGTCACTTCTCACAAGATCTGTTCTCCAGACCCTTTGCCACATTTGGTGCCCTTTGGATTCACTCCAGCAGCTCAGTGTCTTACTTGTAGTGAGAGGCCCAAAACTGAACAGAGTACTCAAGATATGGCCTCACTCGTGTTGAGTATGGGTTAGGAGGTTGGTATCTCATACTGCAGACAAACATAACATTATGGGATGGAGGCTTAATTTATCTAGCAGCACAACTGCCATGGAAACTGTTGCAGCTGTAGGGGCTGGGCATGAATCTGATGTCCTGAGGAGTGGAGACAGGTAGGGATAACCTCCTAACCCGTGGTCTGTGGATACCATTGCACAGGCTGCTGGATTTGCCATGCAGCCATTTCCCCATCTTCACCTGCTATGTGATGATACAGTGTTGTTGCTACACATAAGCAAAGCCAGGATACCCCAAATCACAAACATATCAAACTACCGAACAATTAATTTATTTGCAGAGCACTTTCTTGTGCCTCCCTATAAGAAACCTCAGAGGACTGAGAGAAGCCAGTAACTTGCTGATGACAGCCCAGATTTGCCCCATATGTGCGACACCACCTCATATTAGTATTAACAGAGAAAACAAAGTCAGGCAGGGAGCTCTGCCCAAAAGAATGTTTGGGCTGGATAGGATTTGGGGTCCTTCATACCTGCCATGGAGCAACTGCATGCCTAATGGAGACACCCTGCAGGTCTCCTTGGGAAAAAAACCCAACAACAAAATGCTATTTGAGTTACAGGGATGTCAGCCAATGCATACTGAGTAGTGATGCATAAGGACTGTTTGCACTACTTTATTCATACTATTGCTTTGTAGTTTATCCCTGTAAAGTTTAAGCAAATTTTATCTTCTGATGTGTTTCCCCTTGAAGTTGCCAAGTTGGACAAGAAAATAAAGCTCCTAGTTCACAAGTGCAAACGTGTATATGTTATGGAAAAATCAGGATATCGTGGGGGATAGCACTGGTAAGGAATGGTCTGTCTTTGTTGACCTGGGCGTAGCTGCCTGCTTTTCTCAGCATTGTTCTTCCTGCACTTTGAGCTGGTGGGAGAGGAACTCCTATCCCATGGCTCTCACTGCCCATGGCCCTCCCTCCTGCCCCTCCTTCCTTACTCAACCTCTGCATGAGGCTTACTGCCCTAAGTCAGTAAATCTGCAGGGCTTTGCATAAGTGACTTCTAATGTAAATATTAGAGGACTGTAGAAAGCCTCTCTGATAATGCTTGTTCTTCTGAGCCATGGTTTCAAAGTGCTGTGTTGATTCTTATCATGTCAGTCTCAATTAGCTTCTTTACTATCACTACTTGGCTGTGTGGTTTTTTTTGTGTTTGTTTTTCCTCTTAAGAAGAATTTTAATAGTAGAGGAATATGCTTATCAAACACACAACCAAGAGATTTTTACTTTAAAAGAAATAGTATGCTTATCAAATACACAACCATGAGATTTTTACTTTAAAACAAATAATAGATTGTTTCTTTGTAAAACAACCAGATGTTACTGTTCTTGTCCACACCTAAGAACAGTTTAAAATAATACTTTTATAGAGGAGAATTATAATGATGAATATTATTTTCAAACAGACAATTTATGTATGTGTATGAGAATATGTGAAAATTATACAGATTTTGAGTACAGAGTATTAAAGTTTGATGAAATTTACTGCACTGTTTCAAGTAAATAGCTTTATGAATGATTGCTGAAGATTTTTTTCCCATATAGGTGCTGTACCTTGGTGCTAATGCCCCCAAGTGTGTAGCAAATTTCCTATAGGGCAGTTCTACAACTTTTTTCTTGGTGCTACTGTTTGTGATTATCGTTACCCTCAGTAATCGATGGTTCAAGAATTAGCTGTGCTAAAGTTTGCATCTGGACCATTGTGTTTAACAGCCACTAGTGGGTTTATCCTTCTTAAATCCCTCCCCTCCCTCACCCCCCCACTTCTTTTTTTTTCTCTCTCCCCCCAATCCCTTTTATGCTGTGGCTTCCACAACTTCCTGTGTAATGAATTCCAAACTTTAATTAAGAAGCTATGTGGAAAAAGCATTTCCTTTTGTTTAAACCTGATCATTTCTTTGGATACATCTTTATTTTGTACCGTGAGAAGACATGAAAAGTCATTCCTTAGTAACCTTTCTCATGGCATTCATCATATTGTAATCTTCTATTGTACTCTCTTAATTTTTTTTTAATAGTATTTGATTTTAATTTACCTCTTTTCTTGAGCTTTACCAAATAATTCTCTTGAAGAAACCTAAGAGTAACTTAGTTTAACCATAATGACAAACTAGCAAGGTCAAAAAAAAAAAAAAAAGAAGTAATTTGGTCTCTTTTATAGAAGCACTTCCAAAAACCTGAAAAAATCCCGGACCTCTCACTCTGTACTTTTGAAAGTTTCTACATACACCATGAGCTGGTATGAACTCCTTGCAGTCTGAAAAATGTATCTGTGCCATTGAGCTGCATGAAAGTGTAATTATATTATGTGCTTTGACCTATACTGCCTTCATAAAATATCTTTGTTTTGTTTGATAATCACAGAGCTCTGACATTTTTGGTGTACTTGATGTCCTACATGTTTTTGGCTAATATGGTCTGCGATTATGCACATCTGCTTAAGATCACTCTTCTGTTCTGTTCAATGCAGCTCCATAAGCAGATTTTGGCTAATAAGCCAGATCAGTTTGATTACTTTGGACAGTTCAGGTGAGAATGGTTGAAAACTGGTCTCTACTTGTCTGCTGAGTGCATGTGGGCAGTGTAAATCAAACCAAGTGTGATTTAAACCATCACTCTTTACCTTTTTGATACAGATTGTCCCTTCAGATTTAGATTTACATGAATATAATAAATTCTGTTCGTGAACAGAGCAATCATCTGAAATTTGTCTGTGCTGCTCAACCAGATCTTAACATCAGCTATTCCTTGAGTGAAACAGAGAAGTGGTAGAAATGCAACTTTTTCATTGCCACACAGACTGAGTGCAAACAGCAAACTCTTCTTTTGGAAAAGTGAAAGTCTTACAATCTTGAACCTTTTCAGTAGAGAGGACAAGCATCCAGCGTTTCCCATCTCTGGCTATAAGAAGCTGAATGCTTGATGGGAAGAAGGGTGTTCATTCTCAGCCTTCTGAATTTTGTAAACCTTCTTAATGCTTTTCATGCCCTACTCCACCATTTAATTTCCATGTAATTGTATTAAAGGTCACTGCACCTGAGTTTATCTCATCAAGCCTTGCTGCTTCTTTTTTGCTGCTTTTTGTAACACAATCTGTTTCTGCAGGAGGTGCATACAAATAAGGTGCCTTTCCTTACCACTCTTTATCCAGAACAGAGGATTGGGGCTTGCTGTGTCAGGAAGATCTTTAGTGAAAAAAAATCAAGGGTAGAAGTGAGCTCTTTTAATGCTTACCTGGGTCCCCAAACCCTTTGCTTTATATTGCTGTATAAATATTTGCATATGCTGAACAAAAGCCTATATTTCTTAACAAGAAATCTGTGTTATGATCTGTGTATTAGAGTACCCCCAGCATAGAGAGCACACAATTTAGATGTTTATAAAACTGTTTTTGTGGTCATCCTTTATGTGAAAAGGTTGCTTTTCATAACTAGTTTAGTCCGTGTTTCATGAGAAGTTGATTCATGATATAAGATATAAGAAGCTAGAATACAGCATAATGACTCCGGCTTTTTTAATTTGCTTGTTTACAGGTAGCTTTTTTGTTTATGCTTGAGTTTTAATTTGCTTCCCTTTATATATGTGGATAAGAGGGTATGGTGGGCATGTCTGTTTCTGTGAAACACTGCCATATCTTGGAATGGTAAGAAGTAGTTCTGTCAATATTTATGCATGTACCTTTCCTCTTCAGAGGCTTCTATGCCTAACATATTGTTTAATCCAAAAGATAAGTTGGTGGGGGAAGCTCATCTTAGCTGAATAGAGAGGTTTGGGTGCTGCTTAAGGAGAAAAGGAAAGTCTTTGGTCTCCGGAAGAAGGGGCAGGCCACTCAGGAGGACTACAAGGCTGTCGTGAGGTTATTAGAAATTAGAAAATTAGAAGGCCAAAGCCCAAACCCTTTTCCCAGTTATGTGCTTTGGCTGAGTTGTGACAGTCTGCAGGAGGATTTGCTCCGTAACTTTATAGAGCAATATTATAACTTAGAACTATAACACATCAGGGACTGATGTAAGGCTGATGGATCTATGACTGCCTGGGTTCTTCTCAGATGGGAATGACATTAGCCTTCTTCCAGTCTTCAGGAATATCTCGTGATCTCTGTGGCTTCTCAAAGATTACAGAGAGTGGCCTTGCAGCAGCATCAGCCATACCTCTTAGCACCTGGATGGATGGCATCTGGTCTCATTGACTTGTACAGGTCAAGCTCCTGTAATAGTTGGTACTCTAACTCTCCCTTCATTGAGGACAGATCTGTGTCTTCATCAATCTAGATTTTTGTTCTCATGGCCTAGGACCAACAGTGTTGGTAAAGACAGAGGTGAAGAAGGTGTCAAGGACCTTTGATTCTTCAGAGTTGTTGGCAGTTAGCTCATCTCTCCTGTTTGATAGTGGATCTATAGTCTCTTTCTGTTTGTTGTTAACGTGCCTGAAAGCAAATATCACTCCAGTCTTCAAAAAAAGGAAGAAGAAAGACCCAGGCAACTACAGATCAGTCAGCCTCACCTCTATCCCTGGAAAGGTGATGGAGCATCTCATCCTGGAGGCCATTTCTTTATTACTTTCTACAATTGCCAGAAAGGAGGCTGTAGTGAGGTGTGTGTAGGTATCTTTTCTCTAGTGTCAGGTGATAGAGGGAGAGGAGATTTAGGTTGTATATTAGGAAACATTTCTTTATGGAAACAGTAGTCATGGATTGGAATAAGCTACAAGGGAGGGGGGGGAGTCACTGTTCTGGAAAGAGTTCAAGAAACAAGTGCACATGACACTTTGGGATGCGGTTTAATGGCCATGGTGGTGTTATGTTGATGACTGGACTTGAAGACCTCAGAGGTCTTCTGCAAACAGAAAAATTCTATGATTCTATAAGCAATTATTTTTACTAGCTTATATATGAAAGGGGAATTCAAATGATACTGAATAAACATCTTGCCCACTTTATAACTTAAACCAGCTGAAACCTGAAAATGTCTGTCTTCTAACACTTCCTATATGTTCCTTGGGCTCTTTGAGTGTGACAGTATAACAGTACTTCTATCAAGAATTCTGCAGAACCTCAACTCTAAATTGTCAATTTTGCTCAACATAAAAAACCAGAAATTGCTATTTGGGCTTATTACTGCAATTTGTTTAATCTAGTCTAGGCTCTTGGTGACAACAGGCAGTGCCAGAAGCTTTGAAATCATAAAAGACTGGCTCCATTGAAAGATTTGAGATAACTTCCTGCAACCAACAGTTAAATGTGAAGTCATAAACTTTTGGATCAGGTATAAATTTTTATACAGGTATAATCAGGTATACATTTTTAAAAGCTGTGGGAATAGGTTTTTAAGTTGCTAAGAAAAGCCTTATGAAGCAAGGTTATGGCAGTCTGTGAGGTGATCCTTCCACCTCTCACTTTTCAGTATGTAGAAGAGGTAAAGGACTTGTAACAGATCAGCCACTGGAATTTCAACCATGTAATGTAAAACTAATGGGACACAGAACTGAAACTACAGTCCAAGCTAAGAAGTGAAACTACAGTCCAAGCCAAGAGTGGTAGTATGTGTGCTTGAAACATGGTTCATTTTAAGGCAATCTCATGGTACATACATGAGGTTAGTGGAGTGAATTTAGCCTTTTGAAAGTCATCAACTGCAACACCTGATCATTCAGGGTTTTGCTGTTATTACTCATGTTTTGCTACTTGCTTTTTAGACATTATTATTTTAAAGAGACCTTTTAAACCTTCTTTTCTATATCAGCTTCAAATTCAGGTACCAATAATAAACACTTATCAGAAAAGCAAATTTTGATAAACTGTGTTGGGTGCCTCTGCCAAGCTGTGGGCTCTTTGCTAGTGCTGCCTCAGTTGAGGACAGCTGTTGGAAAAGATCTTTTGTGTTGAACTGTCTGGAATCTGTTTTACAGCCATGTTATTATCTCTGTGTCCTACATGCATGTTCCTCCTGACTACATTTACAGTGAAGATGTAGCTCTTGTCTGACATGCATCAATTATTTCCCATGTATCTTTTCAGAAATGATGTGATTGCCATTATCTGATTCTCCTAGGGAAATGAAGTTGAGGTGTAAGAGGACAGCAGTCAAATCCACTGACAGGTCTGACAAGGAAATATAATTGAGGCTTAATGCAAAGAGGGAATAAAACTGTATCTGTTACCATTCCTGAGGAAACCTCTGTATTGAGAAAACACAGCTAAGAAAATGTGAGGCAGGTCTTTCTCTGGAGGAAAACAAAAGGCTTAAGTTGGCTAAGCTATATTTTGTCACTCAGGGAATATGAAATGAAGGTTTCTTTCCTTTTTATTTATTTATTTATTTATTTATTTATTTATTTATTTATTTATTTATTTATTTATTTATAATTGCAGTTGGGTTATATTTCCTTCTTACTTCTGTATCTCCCTCTCCCAGAAAGCTCCTGGTTATATGACTTCAAAGCTGTTACTCTACTCAATACCAAGGTTTCTCTGGAGATACAGAATAGATAAACAAATGACGGACTTGTTTTCCATGGAAGGTTTACAATTCTGTGTAATCACAATGAGTACTGAAGTGTGGAAGGTGAGAGAAAGAACTGGTAAATAGGTGTTGGGGTATTAACCCTAAGGCAAAGCATTACTTCAAGGCAGTCCAGCTGGAATTCCTGTTGTAGCTAAGAGAGGCCTAGATTTGGTCTTCATATGATTCTGCATTGAAATAGAGGTACTAGAACAAGAGGGAGGAGAATTTAAAAATCAACTATTACTGATATCTACATGTTTTTTGTAAATACTTTCTGAGTGTGGCTGTCTCCATCTCTCTCCTAGAAGTCTGAGAGTGTGCTTTTTGTCACCTCTGAGTTGTGTGAGTTGATAAAAGAGTGTTGTTTACTGTATTGCTCAGCCTGAACAAGCTGTATTGCTGCTGCTGCAGGTTGGTCAGAGCCCATCCTGGAATGAAAATCTTGCAATCTTTCTAAAGAATTGATCTAATTTTTAAAATCGTTATGCCTATATGCATTGTCAGCTATAAAACTGTCAACATTGACTTAGTTAATGCTTATGAGTTTTTTGGTTTGTTTTGATTTGTTTTTTTCTGGTTGGCTCATTATTCTGTTTCCATTAAAGATGACCTATTAGTGCAGTAGCAGCCATGTGCGAGAGGTGTGGACAGTATGTTTGAGAGAGGCTCATGGTGCACAGGACTTCCCAGATATGGTCCCAACCAGCTATGAGCTGGACTGCTCAGCAAAGTCCTGTCACTTCAGCAATCCTTCCCCAGAGAGGTGGGCATACAAAGAATTTCCAAGGCCTGACAAAGCCTATGCAGAGAGATAACATTTGAGATAGTCCACTTGATCTGTGCACTTGCTGGTTTGGCTTTTCAACTTCTTTTACAGACACGCAATTCAGCAGTTTTTTTTTTTGTTTCCAGTATAGTATGTATTTTTCTCTCTGGTAGAAATTACAGCAGTTCTTAGTGCATTTGAAGAAAAAACCGGGTTGAATGGAGGGGAATTAATCAACAAATGTTTCTTTTGATGTCAGTGCTATAAAAGTAATAGTTAAATCTCAAACACAGGTTTGATAATGAACTACCTAAACCTCTTTTCCTTTTGAAATTGTTTTACAAATAGTATAGTCATGTCATAAAAGGAGGATAATATTTATGCCAAAACCTTCACAGGGCCTCCTCCCTAAATGCAGATGAATCGATAAATAAGCTGTAGTAGCTCTAGAAAGTAGATTTTACATGGAATATGGGATGCTCCACCCTCATACACACTCATCCAAACCCCATTTCCCATTTAGAAACTGGAATCCTGTGTTATTTTCCAGAGTGAAATACATGTTATGAAAAGTCATAATCTTTTTCAGACTAGAATTACTGCTGATAAATGCTCTTCCTTTTACACTACAAGAGAGTGCAAGTGAGTGCAGGCCTATAATCTAAACCATGCAAAAATTCAGTGTGGTCAGAAAACATTTTATGGCCAAAAGCTTCTGAAAAAGTGGGTGAAGAGTGGCAACAGAGAATACTCTCTGAAATAAGGAGTAAATTACAGTTCTACCTGAAAAGATGTTCCCAGACACCCAAAGAGGACCTTATACTACCTAAAAACTCTGTTTGGCAGCCAGTGTTTGTAGTATTCAAGGCAACCCCCAGTCCGTATGATATAAATCTAAATTAGATTTTTTTTTTTCATTGTAGCATCCCCTACTCTAAGCATAAGTAATTTTGCACATAGGACCATACAAAAAGAAGTTTTATTCTTTCACAGAGGGAATCTGAACCTAAAAGAGATGAAGCTTGTATACACGTGTCTGCTCAGAGAACTATACCAGTAAGAACTGCCTCTGTGCTTTCCTTATAGATGTTTCACGTAAAGATTAATTTCTCAGTTCCAGATCTCTTTCCAAAGGAGGAAAAAATGGAAAGCAAAAATCTAACCCTGCCTCTGGGATGCAAAGCTGTGCAACTGAGAGAAATAATTATGCCACCTCTGAAATCTAGAGTAAAAAATATCTCTCATATGAAAACTAAAATTTTCTGATTAAGTCTTTAATGGAGTATAAGGGGAAGACTTTTTTATTTGGCCATTTCATGGTCTTTTGTAGGAAAAAACAGAGAAAACTGTGTCAAAACAGTTGTAGGATAACAGCCATGTATTCTTCTTAGGGAAATAGCTGCAAGCTTATTTGTTAGCCCTGCAAGGTAAAACATCCTTCGAAACATGGAGAGCTCTGAGTATCTGCTTACAGTCAGGTGGAGTCCAAATATTTAGTTTATACATGGTGAGTACCCCTAGGATATGAACTCCTTACTCTTCCTACAGATCAGGCTTTGCTGTCAGTTTTTGGTATTCATGACAAGTACTTGTGGGAAGGGATATATACACCAGTAGATGACATTCTTCATTACTGAAGCTCGTTCAGTTTATGTTTGTGTACTTGTCTCCCTCCTCTCTCTTTACATGAAGCTCCCTTTCTGTGTCCTATTTGTCTCACAAGTCCTCAAGCTCTAGTAAAAGCAAGGAATGTGAGGGATAGAAAAACATGTAGGCATGAAAGTGTATAAGTGATGGAACAAACTTCAGGTAACAGTGAAATTGAATGTTTGCTTTTTACCTCGTATCGTCCACTGTATTATTCTGCAGGCATCATTCAGTTCCTCATCTTGAATTTTTTTTTGTGAAATGTGGCCCATTTTTTCATGGCAACTATTTAAGACTGTCTTTCAGAGCTACCTTCTCAACTTTTCAAGTTGCTGAAAAATTTGTATAGAGAAATTGTTCTTGATCCTTCCACAGCCATCACAATTTATTCACTTCAGAAGTTTTTAAGGTTTGCAGGGATCATTGCACTATATACAACACAGCTTTATGCCTCTGCCAGAGAGCTGAAGTGTGACTGAGGAAAATGCCTAGGTAATCCAAACCAACAATGCAGTCCTACTTTAAAAGCAGGTGAAGGATTCTCTCCCACTATACTTAGTCATAACTCATTTGAAGGATAAATTACTACTCTCTCTTCAATTTCAAGGTTAGTGTAAGTTGTAGTAAAATAATTCTATGTCGTTTCAAAGTTCTTGATAGTGTCTGCAGCTCCAGCGGACTCTAAATGTTTTTAATGGAGCCTGAAAACCAAAAAAGAAAAAGAAGCTCTCTATCCATTTCTGCTTCATGTGCCTTATTAAAGGTCTGTAGAAGAGTCTTCACAATATTTTCCACCATTAGTGTCAGTAAAGTTCCTATACAATCACTGTGTCTTTCTCTAGATTTTGCTTAAAGTATCAGTGCAAATCTCTTGTGTTGTAAAGTAAGGCTTGGAATGAGATGCTGAGTACTACCCCTTTGAGAATTTTGCTGATGAAAAATAACTGTACTGTGTGCAGTTCTNTGGAATCATAGAACAGTAACCTTACCATTCTATGATTGTATGATTCTATAACTGTGCTCACTTCTAAGCTGTTTTTCCAAGAGGAGTTACTTGTTGCGTACTCTATTTTATAGCCTATCCTCTTTTCTTCGTTCTTCTGTACTCAGGCACTTATCAGGATTCCAGAGCACTGGCAGGCTTTTTGCACATGAGTTCTATAACGTACTGCTTAGATTTGCAGAGCAAAAATGAAGAACTCTGTGAGTCACATCAGTGAAAGGTGCAGACAGGCTTCCTTCCCTCAGGGAGTAAAAATATATGTGCATGCATGTTGGGGGAAAGGGAAGGAGGGCAAGAAGAGAGCACTGAACTTCTGGAACCGTAATGATTGCTGACTTGCTGGTGAAGTTCCCTGTTAACAGTGAAGACTACAATAAAATCTCCATCCCACTGACCATTTTAGATTTGCACTAGGAGTCTGTGCCCTCATGACTGTCATGACTATCAATTAGGTGTGTCATTCTACATTTTTGTGAGTGGCCATTGCCACAGATTCCAGAATAGGACACTACCCTGTTGTGAGAGTTCAGTGTTTCTAGCTTGCTTGACTGCAGAGTGGCTACTTGGGTTTTGGTTTTCAACACTGATGAAGCTAGGGTATGTACAATCGAAACTCAGTACTTGAGGGTGTTCTCAAATACGTTGAAGCATCCTGTAACCTCTTATGTGTGGGGAATTTAAGAAGTCTTAACTTTACATAAGAAACGACTTTTCTGTTTGGCAAAGAAATTGTTATTGGGAGAGAACAGAACCTGATGCCATTCTGAGTAGGATTTGGTCTCTTCACGTAGTACTTCAGCTCTCTTTCATGTTGCATAAGACACTAGTCATCTAGGTTGTGTTAAGTAGCATCATTACTTCAAAACAGACTAGGAACACTTTGCTTCATAAGGAAGAACAAACATAGCTCTGAGATCAATGTAGAAGTTTCGTTGGTGCAAAAGCAGTTTCTTTGAAGTGGAAGACTCTTACAGGTAGGAAACCTTATAGTGAATTTAGTGCTTTTCTGTAATTAGAATGACTGGAAAGGATGTTTCAGACGAAGCTTCAGAATTAGGGTAAATGCACAACCACTCTTAGATTTGGGGAAGAAGAAAGCCAAGTGGGGATAAAGAGAGGATACTTGTAGAGCCCTCTGTTGTTTTGCTCTTTCCCATAAAGAACAGGTGTTGTAATTTCTCATTTGTGAACTGAGAGCTGTGGAATATAAATGGTAACATGAAATTCCTGAGATGTTTTAAATCTTGGCAGAGTCTCAAGTTTGATACCTTGCTAGAAAGATTTGGTAGATTATATGTGTCTTGGATGTCGCCGCTATGCTTGGAGCAGACTCTCTTCCAGATATAGTAGCCGGAGAAGAAAGGAATATAATAATGAAGAAAGCTAACATTTAGCAACAACTCTAATCTCAATGTGATAAAGATTCTTTTGGCCTGTAGTTACAAAAACTAGGAAATATTTGAGGTCAGAAATTTTAATTCTGCAGGATTTGAACTTGAGTTTCTATTATTAGTAAACATGAACTCTATCACTAACAGTTATGTTCCTCCCCCTCCCCCCAACTGAAAACTTGTAGAACAAACTGAATATCCACATAGAATAATCAGGCATAAATGGAAACCAGAAGTTATTTATTTATATTTTCTGAATTTACTTGTCATACTCTTTCCTTTAGATCACCTAATTCCACTACTAGGAAAATCTTCTTCAGTAGTCATACACATATTTTGTAGGCAGCAGACCAAGCTGTGCAGTAACATCCATGATACTTGTCCATTCACGATGACTAAGTACTACACCAGTTTTCTTTTCCACATGAAACTGTAATTTTTATTATATTACAATTTCCCTAGCATAATGGTTATGTTTCTCTCTGAAAGAAAAGGGGGAACTAGACCTTTTTGTCCCTGTTGTTGCACAGCGTTTCTGAAGTGATGCAGAAATGTTAACAACAGTAACCACAGGCTGAACATGTCACTGTAAAGACCACATTTTGTAATGATTTTGATCTCACAAGGTCTAATTTGAATAAAAAGTAGATCAGAACCGTTTGTGATAATGACTACATCTATAATTCAAAACATCTAGGGAAAGATAAGCAATCAAAAGAGTGGAATAACTTATTGAGCTTTCTTTGAGTTGGTGGGAGAGTAGGTTTCTCTACTAACCGCTGAAGAAACTGGAGGGAGTATCAACCCTCTTCTATTCGATAGCACTATGGTTCAAATGGGGCCAAGGTTTCAGAAGTTTCCACTGCCTGTATGATGCCTAGTACTCATTAACACTAAGGATAGTCTCCCCTATTCTGAGAGGTAAAAAGCTTTAGTGAGAGTATTTACTCTCTATTTTAAGGCCTTAAAACCCCCCTAGAGTGTTATAAGGCATTCTTTAAACAGATGTCAGGCCCTAGGAATTGTAACATCTCAAAACAAAACACTAGTCCTGGAGGTTTGGCACGTGCTCAAGAGAAAATGTGTGGGAAAATGAAATGAACTTTAGGCTGACTGGAGATGATCTGATGGAGAATAATGTGTAGGTAACTCAGTTCTTTATATCTCTTCCCAGGAATGAGTTGCTGGAACTTGACAACATGGGCACATCCTTCAGTTCTCCTGAAGTGGTTGTGATGTGGTATCCGAACATGGCATTTTATCCATGTGGCATTCTGTCTACCTTTTGAATATATTTTGGTATATTCGAGTTTCTAAATTCATGGACACAATCCTGCTAGTGGAGACTGGCACTACAAAATGGTAGCAGGCAAGGCAGAGAGGCATGTTCTGCTTTGATTGTTGTGCAGGTTTTGTGGTTGCAGTTTTAGAACTTATTCTAACCCCTTAGATTATGCTGGTGACCATTAATTTTCTTTTTGTTCATGAATATCAATAAATAGAAAAAAAGAAGAGTTGGGTTTACAGGACTGGAAATGTTCAAATGTTGCATAAAATCTTAAAAGCACCTTACTTGTCTAAGAATAAAAGTTGTTTAATCTAAATTAACTTCCAAGATCAAATTGGTCTTGACTCTGGTTAAGCAGGGGTTTTTTTTCTTATTGGTGGAATACTATAAATGTTTTGTTTATGTTACACTACTATACTCTCATGTAGGTTCATAGGCATACTGCAAAAGATTTTCAGTGTATTCCTTTCTAAGGTGAACGAGTCAGTGTTGAGAATTTTTTTAGTGAGTCACAGAAGTACATGCATCATTTTACATATGAGTCACTATAAACTATGAACAAACATTCTTTTGAATCTTTAAAAAAAATCATTATGGAGAAATATTGCAAATATATGAGTAAGTTTGTGTATTTCATGGCTTTCTGCCCTCTGGAGATTCTCTAGTGCTATTATGGCTACTGCTGAAGAATGTAAATACTTATAATCTATATTTCTCAAAACTAAAAAAATTAAAATAACAGTTATTAAATTCAGCTAGTTAGGAATGAGCTGTATAACGCTGAGCAAGTTACTTTGCATGTTCTGGTATGTTTTCTTTTTTAATCACCTCACGGCTTTCTGAAATGCCAAATAAAACATTTCATTTTCAGGGATTTATTATTGCTGTTAAGTTTAAGAATCCAGCATCCTTTTAAATGTAGGACAAAAGTATTAAATATCCCCCGAGAATACTGTATTACCCTTTGTGCTCTCACTCCTTAAGAGGACGTCTTTGAAATGATTATGGCTGCTAGACCTGGGACTGACAAGAGGAAGGGCTGATTTCTGATTACATCCCAACATCCTAATTAAGACCTTCCTTTCTGATATCCAGTGGTATGTGGGGCAGCTTCCTTTCCCCCCATTCCTTGACACAACTTGTCTAAGAGGAATGTGAAGGCTGGGTGTGATCTTCCCAACATCAGAGTGAAAGGAAATAACATACCAAACAGATGATGGCATAAATTCTGCTCAACCTAATTCCACCTCCACCCCTCTGGGTCACCACTCAGCAGTATTTCAAACACCTAAAGTCAATAGTAGTAACAAAAAGCCCATTTAAGATCTGTCAGTATTAGAAGTGGAGAAAGAAGGAGAGATTATTAAAAATGGAATTTATTGATATACAATATATTTTATTTTACTGGATTAACTGTGCTCAGGTGCTTTGCAGGTTCAAAAGGTAAGGAGGTTTCTGCACCAAGAATGCATTGGGAAGGGCTGACCACAACCCGTCTTTATAGAGCTGGGTAAACCTGTTTAGGATGAATAACGCCGCTCACTCTTCAGACAGGCTTTAAACTCAGTCCTGTGAAAGTCCCCATCCCTGATGGTACTTTCTTTGATGGGGGCGATGGAAATTGAGAGGTTTACATCTCTGTCTAACCCACCCCTTGCAACCTCTTCACATTTCTCATATCTGATGCTGCATTCATTTATGTGTGAAAAACTTACAGCTATATTTTTTTTAAATGTAATTTTCCTGGAAAGGAGTAATACCAGTCCTGATGCATTCATGGAGGTAGGGATGTAAATGAAGAGATAACACCAACTGCCTTTCTAAGCAAAGCTATCTCTGCATAGTTTTGCCATTTACTGACTACATTTCATGCTAAGCACTTCAGATTGTCTTCAAGTTCCCTTGGCATCAGGAAAGGCAAGGGGATTAATCTGAGACTTAATTGCATGGGTATTGTCTAATTGTCTAATCTATGTACTTGTGGAAGGAGGTGTACAGGGCTGTCCACCTGTTGGACCCACTCGTAGTAGAGGTAGTAACCACTGACCAAGGAATCTATTTAAATACCTGTCCAGGTGCATATCTTGTCTTTAATGGAATTACAATGGCAACACAGTTGAAGTTTAGTCCTTCTGGGCAAGATCAGGGGAGATATAAGCTTCTGTGAAAATAAAGACACAAAGAAGTTAGATTCCTATTAACTGTCTCCTGGGAGGCAAAGGCTTGTCCAATTTCAGGCCAATATCTCTAAAGTGATGAGCTGCTTATACCATGCAAAAACCGTGCAGCTAACTACCCCATAACCATGCACTTAGCACCATGGCTTAGCACTGAATGTATATCCACATCTGCTGTCTTCTCTCCGTGTTTTTGTAAAGTCTTAATTTTCATAGTGGCTTATTTCTCTGTTTGCAAAAACATATTTTAGGTATTGTACATACAATACCTAATACAATATTTTAGGTATTGTACTGTGTACCAATGTCCAGAACAAAGATTATTTTTTTTTTCAGCATGTGAAAATCACAGTGGTAACCATGTATTTTATGAATGTTTATTAGTTTTTGAAGAAAATAAGCCCTGCACTCTTGCACAACCTAACAATAGTGATGATACTCTGTGCATGAATTATGAAAGAAAGGGATTTGGCAAGGAATAAAAAAATATATATATATATAAAACTAAACATTTCCTTTCTGATCTTTAGAAGATATATAAGCCTAACAACATTAAGATGATTGCTTTAGGTTACTGTAATTTGAATATCATTTAATCTCCATTTAGAATATATACATATTTTTGTGTGACAAGCTTTGATAGCAAAATCAGAGATAATGAGAGTTTGATGCTTTACTTACGGGCATTTTTGCTCGTAACTCTGTGATGCTGCTGTTAGATATCTTGTGATCATTTGTCTGAGAAGGAATTGCCCTATAACATTTAATCATTAGTTCTTTGATGTGTGGTGTGGTTAACATGCTTAACATACCTGATTCAAATAACCTTGCCTTGATAGAGAGCTATCTCATCCTTTAAGTCATGCTGATTTTTTTCCACAGTAAAAAGAATTTATACTCCATAAAGCGAGCATATAGAACATGTAGATTCAAACCTGTTCAGAGATATGCTGAAGTTGTGGGGCAAATGCTGACATCTAAACCCAAAAAATATGAATTAGAGTAATCATTTCACAAACTTTCTGGAAGGAATATATAGAATGAGACAATATGCCGTGAAGGTACAATACACAGTGCAAGGCCAACTCTAAGAAATTAACTAATTCCTGTGGACAGGAACATCAAAATAACATGATTTTAGAACATGTCTTACTGCATCATTCAACAGCTAAGATGGCAACAGCAACCACAGAATGGAATGGAGTCACTCAAGGTCACAGGCAAGCAGAAAGTAGTTACACTAGAAAATCTCAATTACTGCTATGGAAAAGAAGAAGGAATTACTGAATTCTCTCTGTGCATTATGTGCAACCCATTTCAAGATGTAAAAGAGGTGGCATTAAGGTTTTTTTTTGTTGTTGTTGTGGGATTTTTTTTATTGTTTTCTTTTTGTTTTTTTAATTAAAGGGAGAACAAAGTCAATTTGTTTAACCATAAAGCCAGATGAATTGTTTCAGTTGGTGCTGACCATGGAGAATGACTCTTGCCCCATAGCCCACCAGTACAGGAAGAGAGAATCTAGAGTTTTAAATGTCAATTTAGAAGTAAATCTTAAAAAGTATTCGAAGGCCTGGACAAAATGAATAGTTAATAAAATTCCTGGAATCAAATAGTATTTACCCAAGAATTATTAAAGGATTCTGATATAAATATTTATGTCTCTTAGACATAGTTCAATAAGTGTATAAGATGGTGCTAGACTTTGAAAAAGAGGTGTGGGGAAATCTCACTGAAGTCACAGACCCAAAAGCCTGGCTTCTGTACCATGCATGTTTATAGCACCTGTAACAAAATAGTAGAACTGCACATTAACCATGATAAAATGGTAGGACCAAACATTTTCCATAAATGCATATAAATTCCTTTTGGAGTAAGAAGAAAGTTTTTCCTAAGTCATGCCTCACAAATCTGTTCTTTGAGAGAGATGAAATTTTGTCCATATGTAGATCCAAAGTATGAATCTGAATATAAAAAATAATGAACTCAAGTTCTCACAGGAAAATAAAGCTTTTTTTTTCTGGTTTGTTTCTAAAAAAAGTTTTA
>WBNM01026630.1:61982-88146 GCA_013399055.1 Ramphastos sulfuratus
TTGTTTTTAAAAAAAATTTTTTTTTGTTTTGTTTTGTTTTGGTTTTTTTTTTTTTTTCCCCCTGGAAAATCAACCAATGAAAATATTAGAAATAAATATAAACATATATAAATAAATATATATACATATATAAATAAATGTAATTAAAAAGTTATCTTTCACAGTAAAGAAGATTGGCAATAAGAATAAATATCTGCCTCAGGTTTCTCAGTTGGTGACATAGGCTGACCAGCTTGTTCTTCAATCATATGGTGAAGGGATAATATGTGAGGTTGTGAAGTTTGCAGATAACACATAATTACTGGGACAGTCCAGTTAAAAGCTGATGAGTTGCAGAAAGATCTTAGAGCACTGAACAACAGGATGATAAAAGGATAGATTAAATTTAATACTGTTAAATATTAAGTAATGCATGTGGTGGAAAAAAACAGAAGCAAATATTGTAAGTATGAAGCAGCCTCTAAATTAGCACTCAAGAAAGAGATTTTTGAAAACATTTTTTCAATAGGGGTTAACCTCCCAGTAATACTGTTAGAAATTCTTACTGTCTTGTATGTTGTATAGTGCATGAATGTAATCGAAAGATATCTTCCAGGCAAAGGTAATAGCTTTGTCAATAACTTAGCTATGAGAGTTCTAGAAGAGTATCAAAGAAATGGAGAATGAAAAAAAAAAAGTTGCACCGTGTTGCTATAAATCTGTAGTACTGTGTGGAAACCTGGCTACCTTATTTCAGAAAAGTAGCAATAAATCTAGGAGATGGGTTGAAAAAGTTGGATTGATACGGAATTATCTCTGTCTGAGGAGAAATAAAATGGGACTTTTCATCTTGGATAATAACAGGTAACACAGTACTGTGAGTGATAGAAATGCTGAAATCATGAATGTCACAGAAAAAGTCAGCAGAGCATAGGATGGTGGTTAAAAAGTCAGTTAAAAAGTTATAAGCAAATGAAAAGGAAACTACCTCTCCAAAAACTGTATAATCAAGCAAAAATGTCTGTCGTAATGAATTTGCTAAAAGTACAAACAGACTAAAAAGGAACCTGATGAACTTCATAGACCGTAGTCCATCACTGGAACAATTTCCATCCTGAGAAATCCCTAAATCACTAAGTGAGAGAAGCATAGAAGCTATAGCATAGAAGCATAGAAGCTAAGCTACAGAATCCGTGCCCTGTATTTCATGTTCCTGAGGACCTATTGCTAGCTACTATTACTGGCATTGTGATATGGTAGATGAACTGGTGTCTTGAGTTCAAGTAAGTGAATAATTTTAAAATCCAGCTCTTTCAGTGGAAAAAATAAAGAAGCCTTATTTTTCCAGTATTCCAAAAACGTGACTTGTATTATCTGTGCAGTCTTCATGTCAGTTAATCATACTAGTTTCTGAACAAATATTTGCATTTTAATATGAATGATAGAAATTTATATGTTGAATATGATTGCAATTCTTCCTGTGCTCAGAGGAGCTGACTCACCAGTTGATGCTAATATCCAATTTGTACTTTGTATGTTCAAAATACAAGGGTGTAAAATTCCTCACACTGCCACTTCATTAATTTGCATATTAAATGTTCCTCATCCTACTGCTGTGAGTGAACAAATACAGTAAAAGGCAACAGAGGAGAGACAGTAAAACTTTTCTCCTCTGTTATTTTGTCTAAAGGGGACAAGATGGTATTACTTTCACAAAACACATTTTAAGAGAAAAGTACAGATACTAAGCCAATAGCACAGTTTTGTTTTTTTTTTCCCCTGTAAATTCTGATCATTTGCATTTGAAATCAATGAAAAGGTAAATTTGGAGTTGGGAAGGAAGTGCAGTTTCCCTCAAGGCACTATTTGTTTGTATTTGCCTGGAAAATCCAGTTCTTACAGGTGAAATTAAAACTTGTGGTAATACCATGTCTCAATGCCATGCTAGAAAATCACTTGCTCAGTCATTGACCTCTACAGAACCTGTCTACTAGCTATGTCCTGGGAAAGTAACAAACCTAGAAAAGCCTGTTGTTTCATAGCTTATCTCTAAATGGAAGAAACCTCCCTTGTATTTCCTTGAATACTCACTCAGTAATGTCTAGCATGGCACATTTAGATCAAAGCATCTAATTATTTAGCTCTATAGTATCAGGGACCAAGAAAAGCAGCAGGTATGTCCAGAATTAGCCATGCTTCATCGTAAATAAAAAGTGTCTTAGGAAGAGGGCAGCTTCATTGGCTTTGCCGTTGCCATGTACTGTGCACCACCATTTACAGCAGGACAAGGAGAGCTGTGAGTTTGCCGAGATTCTCCTTCTGCTCTGGGGACCTTCAGACTTGACGCTGGGCTAAATAACTTTGCAAGGTTCAGAGACTGTGCAGAGTTGCAGCCACAGTGTGTGGAAGAGGAATGTTGTATATGCACATATATACTTACATACTCTCTCTGGACAATGTACAGAGGTAACTGTTCCCTCTCCCATGGGCAGAGGGAACTGTTCATGCCACCACGTTTGCAGAATGAAAAGGCCCTCTGATGGCTCTCAGTCTAAAAAGCAGAGGGCGACCTGTGGTTGCTGGGTAGAACAGGGAACAGCCTTGCTCAGAAGGGAAAAATCTGAAAAATACAATCCTTTGGAGGGAGAAGAGATTGGATTTGCAACATTAAGTCCCTGTGGTAGGGGCAGATGGATTTGTTATGTCTGTATTCTTAAAGAGAAGTTAGTTTGGTCCTCTCAGATAATTTTTTTCTGTGATTACAGTTTTCTGCATGTGCTGGGTCATGTAGTAAAAAGTGGGTGCCAAGGATACTGGTGCATGAGGGGTTTTGGTTTTTTTTTTTTTTTTTTCTCTCCAAGTGCCTGCTGTGGTATATTACACTAAAGAAGCAGAGAGAAAACATGCCCTCATGCTACCAGTGCCCCTGGAAGAGTGAGAGGGCTAAAGGAGAAGCTTATGTGTCCCCAGACCACTATGAATTTTGCTGGCAAATTCTGTATTTCATGTTTTCTTTTGTATAAGGGTTTGTATGATGTTATGTGTTTAGAGTCTAGGTTGGGTTAGATAAGGACTGTGATTTCATAAGATGTCTAAGCAGTTCTGGGTGTTTTCTACCAACTATACTGAAGGTTACTACTGTCTATAACTCTAGCATGTACAACATGCATATTATAGAAGCAAGTACAACTGTCATCTCTTTGCTATGAGAAACCAAAGCAAAGATCCTCAATACCAGAAAATGCCCAAGTTTTCAGTGTGACCTGAAGAAAGAAGCTGGTGTTTTGATCTCCAAACCACAGCTCCTGGCTCTCATGAGATGACTTTCATCTTAATTGTCTCCTCAAGGTAATTTCTGTCTTTTGTCACTTCCTTTGGCTTTCTTGGCTGGTTACTCAAGCCTGGCATTGTCTTTTGGTTATTCCTGCTATTCATCTTCCTACCGCTTATCTTGGCCTCTCTGCTGTGTATTTCTCATCCTCCCTTAAAGTATTGGCACCATTGCCTTCCCAAGCTTTTCCCTTAGAAGCTCTGATGATATTTTTCATCTCCCAAGGCACATCTACTAATTCCCTTAGCTATTTCCTTATCTCTATCAAGTTTCTCACCTGTTCATTTCCCCAGACTTTAGAAGTGTTACAACACCCTTCAGTTATTCCAGGACATTTCTTACTCCCCACCATACCTCTTCTTTATTTATTCTGTCATAAGTTCCATCTGGCTGTGGATTTACTCTCTGGGTGATCCACTTTTTCCCTGTCCCATCTGGTAGGAGCATAGTGCAGCTGCTGTGAAAAGCCTTGCTTTGCCAGCTGCAGTCTATCAAAGTGACCAGTGTTGTGACTGGGAATGTTCAGACAGTCAAGTTTCTTAACCTTCAAAGACTATATGTACAAGGAGAACATCCCAAACATTGGCCTGTTAGTATCAGTAGGAGAGCAAATAAGACAGTTTCTAGCTTATAATTGTGCACACTTTTTAAAAATGAAAGAAAAATGTGAATGCAGATGAAAATGTATCTGCAACAGAGGAAATCTCCAGCCAGTTTTCACCATCGCTGTACTGCTTACTAGATTTACCCTTCCAGGCAACCTGCTTCAAAATACACAAAGAAACAGACATATATGCCTGCATGTATCCAGACATGCACTTTTGTGTGTTATTTTACTGGTGCCATATCAGTATCACTAGCAATATGTTCGGTTACTCTGCAGAAAACCAGCTTGGGGGCTGTAATTCTGAGGAGTTCTAGAGCTTCCCTAGGCTGTAAGCATCACTGCAAGTTAACAACATGCAAGTCCAAAGGGTTTGACTTCATTCTCTGCCTCTGAACTTTAGTGCCTTCTCTCACTGTCACACTCCACACAGTGTTGTTCAGAAGAGGGCACATACCAATCTGCTTGCTGACCTTGAAACCAAAAATCTTGCATCTTTTGCCATCGTGCATAGTAACTATGTGCTCAGCAACTGTATCTTATTGTCTAATATAGTCTGCATTTAAGATAATAGGCCTGAACAAAAGTTGTTAGTTATATCTAGCTTATATTTGGACAAGTTAAAGTAATTTCAGTGTCACATATTTTCACTGTAGCATGCATCAAGTCCTGCTTATCAGACTTTACATGCTCATGTAACTTGCTCTTGGAAATTGCTTGGGTTGTGACTTTAATAAAAGCAGCAGCACATCAGCGGCATTTGATGCAGATGAATCTCTCTGCTAAGATGAAAGAATTTATCTTGCTATTCAAAGAATATAATTGTCCTGAGTCAAGTTCTGCTAATCAGAAACTATAAACAATGCAGCTCTGATGAGCAATACTAAGCTGGGGGAATGCAGGTAATCAAAAACTGCTGCTTTCCAAGTGAAGCGCCTGTAAATACACGAGTACTTCTGTGCAGCTTACTCTTGGTCTGCATAAAAATTAATAAATGTAAATTGGAGTATTTTTGTCTTTATCATGTAGAACTTACTAAGCACAATGGCTCGATTAACAATTTTTATCCTTGGAGACAAAAATAACATGCAATTATCCGGCAATAAATAAAAAAAATACTAAATCAACCCTTCCTTCATAAAGTCTTACACATTGTCATTTCTTGCTTTGGGCCATTTCAGAAACCTCTTACTAAATGAATCTGGAAAACTAAACTTCCTATCTGAATAGGAAATCTCAACCTCTTAAATTACAAGCAGAGCAGTAAACTTCCACTTGGAGGTTTTTATCCACCTTCTCTCTGATAGTAAGAGACTAAGTGAAACCATTTCTGAGAAGGAAGCGGAAACAAAATCAAGTAGCAGGATATATCTCCTATACACTGTGCTAATGTTAACGCTGCTTTTAGTGATTAGAGTTAGCTGCAAATGAATACAGTGATTTGTAATTTTTCTTTGATAATGCTAAGTAGGCCAGCTAAGAAAGCAGAAGATCGGAGAAAACCTTCTCAGTATCTGATTCTAGAAGGTTTTGGCATATTTTTCAAGGGTCTTTGAGAACATTTTAAAACAAGACTTTGGTCTTCTAGCAAGCATCGAAATTGCAGAAGTCATTCAAGTGCTACAATGCATTTATATCCTTTATATGAAGTATAGGGAATTTTGGCCTTTAACACTATTTGCAGTTGGAATAAGAGAGTTAGATTGTGGAAACAACAACAAAAAAAATCTGATTTGTAGAAAAATTGATAATCAGAGTTTAAAAAGATCTCAAAATTATGAATAAATCAGCAAAAGAAAACGAATGATCGACTTTTTGGCTGTAAAGTGTTTTCTTCTGGTTATACTTACACATCTTCTTAGGCACTCATGATGACAGACTAAAAGTTTTAAGTGATCAGTAACAAATCATTGTCTTAGGGCATTGTTCAACAATCCAGAAAAAGTTAAAGATTTTTCTGCCTAAAATCTTACCTAAAGGACTAATTTTCCTCAGTCACAAAAATGAGTTGTCTTAACCAGTAATTGTAAGTAAATAAAAAGGACAACATAATCCAGGATAACTTGCAAAACAAGCTCCTCAGACCTATCAGTTTCATACTCGTCAGCTTTGGAGAGACAGTAGCAGAGGTGACGCCTTGCTTGTCCATCACCAGCCATCTCTCACCACAGGGTCCCTCAGTGGGGAACTCCTCCTTGCCCCTGTCCTCCCAGAATCTTCCTGCTCATCCTGTTTGCAGGCAGACTTGGCTTTCCTGTGCTCTGGGAGATGGAGAATTTTAGACATCGATATCTAGATTATATACAGAGAAGTATTTCTAATGCTGAAAAACACTTACAAAGTATTTCAGGGAAGAAGCCTCCTGGACTGCCTGAGCTCCAGAGAAGGGAGCAGCCAGCATTATACCCTCTGAGTGCTGTCTTCCAAGCATACACACCCAAAATATGCTTTAACTCATGGAAACAAACTTATGTGCAAAGTTTTAGGTTTCACAGAGGACTGATTTTGAAGGACTTCCAAAGCAGTAGCGTTGTCGTGGGGTATTTTGTTATTGTTTTATGTTTGTTTGTGGATTTTGTTTTGTTCTGGGTTTTTTTGTTCATTTGTTTGGATTTGGTTTTGTTTTGTTTTTTTGTCTTTCTTTGAACTCTTGCTGGGAATGTCTAGACCAGTTCTCTACAATTCCCAACAACTGTAAAATTATCTCTACAAAATGATGTACAAACACAACTTTCCCTTTCAACTGGAAAAAGGAGTTTGGACTGATGAACTTTATTCTTCTACTTGCAGTGAAGTCTGTGATTTTACTGGTAAGCATTGCATTTGACCAAAGTACAGAGAAGAAACATGTATCCTTTGCACCTGTATTTGATTCAGGTGTCCTGCAATTTACCATGAGTCGTCGGTTCTGAAAGACCTGTCTAAGTCACAGCAGTGCTTTGGGAAATTGATATTGAGCTTTGTATAAGATTGATGCACAGAGTATCCAATGTTACATTTAAATTCTGGTGAGGGAGCAGTAAGACATGTATAAAGTAATTTATCTGAGCTTGTCAGGTGAAAAAAGTTAGGGATGTGATAGGGTAATACCAACATGGTGACAACCATCTGCATGTAGGAGAACCAACATCTACTTATAGGAGAAATTACTCTTGTGGTTCGGACAGAGAAAGTATCACTTTACAAGAGAACTGGATTTGTCTTCTTGTACTCCTTGGCCTTGTTTTTTTAACTAATTCAATTTTTTCTTAATGAGTAGCTTAACATCTCCTGGAGTCTTAGGAGGAGCCCTCTCAGCACATGAACTGTCTGGTGCACTAGTTCTCATGGAGTGTGCATTTGCCTTTTGTTTATTTTTTTTTCTTTTCCTTTTTTTTTTTTTTTCCCCTTTCTTTTTTCTCCCTGTTAAATGACTGTGAGATCTCAATGTGGTAAATTCTGTAAGCCTTTTCCAGAAACAATGTTTTGAACCTAAATTATTCAACAAAATGAAAATTGGGTCTGCCAAGATTACTTGGCTCTTGCTGTTGTGTTGTGCAGGTAGCCTCACATTAGCTGCCTTGAGTATGGTTTACAGATTAGCTGCAGTGGTAAAGGACAAATTTTGGGCTGAATGACCTCCATAGGAGCTCAGATGAAGAGATGGTTAGTGTTCAATATTTAAAACATATCTAATGTGGGTTTGGGTATTAAGACATCAGTGTCAATGCATGCCCTGAGGCATTGAGTGTGGTCTGGTAAATGCAGTTTACCAGTTCCAGTGTGTTCTTGAGTAGCTGATAAGGCATATGTTAAGCCCTCAGAAACAGCCATGTAGCTCTTGAGGAGACAATGGAACTTTGTGCATCTAAATTAAAGTGTAGTCGAGCTGAGATACTGGAGTTGTGACACCTTCTTTAAGTTTTTCCTGTTCGGTTACTCATGATCTTCCAGTAAAATTTGTCAGGAGCTTGCACAGCAAGGCTGTGAAAAGGGATGTGAGTAAATCCCACCTTCCTGATGGAGATGTCAGTCCATGTAAGGCTTTGTGGTGGATGGCTCTTCATCTGAGAAATTCTGCAGTTACTGCCCAGAACCACTCCTTCTTTGTATGTTTTCCACACCTGTTTCAATTACCTAGACAAGAGGTATGGCATTATCTTCCAAATGCATGAGTTTCTAGCATGGGACAAAAGGAATTTGTGCAAAAGTGAAGCACAATCTTTCTAAACTACTCCATTAGAGGTAGAAATAGATTTCCTATCTGCAAAAAAATCCCAAGGATCCCAAGGAAGCTTCTCCAACAATCTACAAGGACTTGGGATCCAAGGTTATATGTCCATTAGTGCAACACAAGCAGTTCCCTGGCCATTATTTATTTTTGTTGCATATGTGTGGGGAAGAGTGCAATATATCTTTTGGATATTGTGGTTTACATGAGCATTATTCATGTCTTTTCCCAGGCCTTTACAAGCTGGGAAAGTCACCTTGTGTTCAACCAATACTGGGTGTATCCGCTTCAGCTATTGTCAGGGAGCCAGCATTTCATCACTCAGCAGGCACATCGCAGTCACATAATGGAGGCAGGAACTCAGCTGAAGTAAAGCAATGCTGAGAGCTTGTCAGAAATGTAAATGATATTGCACCTATTGTCAGCAACATATCCTTCATTGTTCTCACAGTTATTTCCCAGCTGAAAAAATGCTGGGGAGCCTGCATGATGAAACCAATGCCTGCTGACTGTAGCATGCTCCGTCAGGACAATTAGCTGCAAATAGCATATGTCTGTATTAAGGAAAACTGAGTACTGAAACCTGATGTTCACGGTGCTGCAAAGCTGCATCTGCATAATTTCCACTGGTGTGTGAACAGCGTTGGGAAAGTTGGAAAGGCATACTTTACCTCAATTTGAGGAGAAAGTTGATTTCTTATGGTCTCTTCTGGAAGTAAAGCCCGAAAGACCCTTGGTCCAGAAGAATAAAGATTGCTCATCATGGAAAATTAAAAGAACAGGAATTTAGATGGGAATCAAGAGAACTCTAGACCCAGTAATTTCAAAAGTGATTTCTATGTACAATTTGTTTAGCTATCCTTAAAGAAAGGAGAGCTGAAAAGATGTTGTTTTTTAGAAAGTGAGAGTAAATGTGCAAACATGTTGACAGATGTATTAGCGAGAAAAGGGAGATACCATTTCGTAAAGCGTGTTACTTTCGGGCACCTTGCTTTGAATGGTTTTCTCCATTTCAGTAGTGTGATACAAGCATTTCCCATGAGGCTTATAACCTATGCCTACAGGGCTTGCTCATGAGAGCTCAGGGCCTGTTCATGTGTATGAATTTGCCTAAGACTGACCACAGAAGAGATTGTAACTCAGAATTTTCCTTTTGTGAACTTTGAGATGTAGGAAACACTTCTTATCCTGAATGCAGAGGAAAACACCATAATTAACTTATTGAATACATTGTAACAGTTTATGTAGAAGTGATAGGTGTTTTGGCCTTTCATGTTCTTGAACCATTTTAAAAACAACTCAGATTTTGAAAATGAAATGCTTTGGAAAGAAAGGTCAAGACTTCATATTGGAAATACAGAAGATTTTGTTTTAAAAATTATGATATCTTGAAATGCCTATCTCTTCCCACAAGCAGTTTCTGTTTTGACGAATCCTTGCTTTCTGACAAACAAAAGGGTTTTTCCAATGACATCCAGCTTGTTGCACTTGCAAGCACTTTTGTTTACAAGTACCTCAGGTATGCTCCGTCTTTTGGTCACAGAGCAGAGGATGAGTTAGTGGGTCATTGGACCATGGACAATTTTTTGGGGGGCCAGTGTGAATCACAATGCAAAAGAATTAAGAGAAGTTGTCAAAGAGAGAAAAAGGAGAAAACTTCCCAGTTCCACTTCCTCCTCATATGCTCACACAATATGAAAATGAATGACACCTTTTCATATTTCTTTCTCTACCATTTAAATTTATTTACCTAAAGATCCCTAAGTTCATTTTATGCCTGCTCTCTACTGTTCAGTATTTCAGTGTATCTCCAAAGATTTAGTTCTAGCTATTTTGTTAGGACAACAGCAATGCTAGAGTTAGATGTAAATAATGACATCATAAATGTACATTGCAGAAGTACTACTCATGACTTTCAAGAGGAGTTTCCCATGAGGTAATGGCATGAGTCAGCATGACGGCTACACAGCACAGACACAATGAAACAGGGGTAATTTGCGCTGTGATAAGCATGATTTGGTTTATGTCTGTTGTGGTTGACCAGTTCACTGATCATACTAAGACCTCTCTTATTTTTTTTACTTTCAGCAATGATGCTTGCAAGAGAAAAAAAAAAGTAGGGATAAGGCTGTGTGGCTGCACATCCTTAATTAGCTACTTGTAAGTGCCAGGCAGACAGTGACTGCTTAAGGCCAAATTCAGTGTGTAGAAACAGACTGGCAACTTTTAGCACCAATGGTGGAGGTGATGTGTTTGTTTCTGGTTTTGTAAGAGCTGTCCTGTATGATGAATCCTTTTCTCATCAGAAATACCTCTTCAATACCAATCACATCAGGTTGGTATTGATCTTGATCCTTCACCTTTCCCCTTCCTGTAATACCATGATAAAATATAGTAACTATTCATTTCAGCAAAGATTTTCCATGCCATTTGACTTAAGCCTGAATATCAGATATGGACTTCCCTTATTCATAAAACCCCAAGGAAGATTACTGTCTGGTATCACACAGTTTTGTTTTGTTTTTTTTTTTAACAGCACGTTATTTTAGTTATTTCTACATCCCTTCCCTATAATGGATCATTTGTTTGTAATTTGCATTTTAAACCTGTCATCATAGAACTGCTCAGCAATAGCTGTTGCAGGTTATCTTCCTATCTCCATCTCATCTACCTTTAATCCACTGAGTAGGTGTTTGTTCCCAGATGCATCACCTTTCATTTCCAAATACCTGGATTGTGACTTCTAGTCATTTGACCATTTTACCCATCCTGCCCAAACTTAAGGACAGGTCTACAAAAGAAGGTTCTGTGATGTCCCCAGTGGTAATAGTATTTTGGGAACATTGAACTGGTGGGAATTTTCCAAGAGAATTTAATTTTTATTTGTGTGGATGACACTACTACCTTTGGAAAATGTAATCTCAAGAAAATAGGAGAGTTTATTTAAATGTTTGAGCTAAGAAAGAAAATAGTGGCCCTTTAAGGTAATTAAGCCAGATTGTTTAAGTCTTTGAAAACCCAACATCTTCCATATTAAAAAAAAAAAAAATCAGAGTTTTATTGGTTAGGTGAATGTTATTTATGGTTATAACATTTAATATATGATAGATGGAAGAAAGAAGGAAAATGACCACAGCAAATACAGAAACATGTGAGTGTACTATAACACTAGATTATGTTAGTTAGACATGGCTGGGTTTAGATTCATGTCCTTGCACAACCCCAACATGTAGTTAACTCTGGTCAAAATGATATTATTTATCTAAACTGAATTGAAATGAATACTATTAATTGAAGACAGATGGAGTTTTGTAATGTGGTCTAGAGTAAAATGGAAAAGACAAACAGCTGTTGAACTACTTTGAAAGTGTTCTCAAATATTTTTCTCATTCTTTACACAGAAAACAAATACCATACTGTGCTGTTTCATGAAATTAAAAAAAGAAACCACAATGGTGAGTGCCACAAATCTGTAAGTTGCATTCAGTTCTCAGCTGACTTCTTGCAGCATTGTAGAGCTTACTCTTCTCCACAAGTCAGACAAAATGTTAGAGAAAAGCTGGATTTTACCAACAGCATCTGCCAGTGGGTAACTTAATGATTTAGCTACTGAACATGTTTGTATTTAAAACCAAGCAAACAACTTACAAAAAGAAGCAGGTAAGTGTACATTGAAAATGTACTATTTACTATGAACATGACCTTTGGTCTCCCATTTAGGATTTGTTCATGCCCAGTTGCCGCACACCATTTTCTTCAGACTGGCAAATGAGAGTTTTCGTCATGTCTGTTGGGCCTAGATCCCATACAGGAATCCGGTTGCATTAAAAATCTGATCAGTAAAGTAAAATTCCACTTCAAAGAACAAAACCATGGATATCTGATGGTAGCTTGAGGCACAGAGTTGTCAGAGAGTATTTGAACCCTGGCACAGCATGAGATATTTAAGGAATTGCAGGGACTCACGTATTCTGAAATTTTATACTTCACCAGTGAGACTGAACTCATTCGCAAGCTGGAAATAGGGTTCACTCTGACATTTTAGTGTGAGCACTGCTGTGACAGAGGTGGCATTGACCGGGTGCAGTGTTCGTCCCTCCTTGTGTCATCTGCATTTTCTCTCTCCTGGACCAAAGGTCTGCATGGACTTGATCCCCTCCTGCCCTTGCTGCTGTCCTGAGAGATCATCCTCTCTCCTTCTCTGCCCTCAAACCAGCCCAGCTCTCATCCCTGTGCTGCAAGAGTGGAACTTACGCTAGCATGTGCTTTTAAAAGAATACTCTATTTATGCAAGCATGCCAGGGGTACTATTAAACTGGCTCACTGTCAGTGTTCTAGAGGAAGGTTAGAACAAGAGGTAGAGGACACTGTCATCTGCAACTGCACTAAGAGAGACCAGAGCGCATGCAGCTGGTTTCAGATCAGGTCAGCCAAGCAGATTGCAGAGCTCTTCCCAAGAAGAGGTGGTGTCTGGTGAGAACAGCAGTCAAAAAAATTATGCAAAGACTTCGAGCAGATCTCTTGCAAACAAAATTACAGGCAAGGTGTGGTGATTTGCACTGGCCCTAAACTGTTGTGTAGGTCTACCTCACATTTT
Source organism: Ramphastos sulfuratus (assembly GCA_013399055.1). NCBI lineage: Eukaryota > Metazoa > Chordata > Aves > Piciformes > Ramphastidae > Ramphastos > Ramphastos sulfuratus. The sequence goes on from WBNM01026630.1 coordinate 74,704, forward strand.
CCCTTGAAAATAACCCAGTGATTTCTGCAGTGGTATTTAGTTTTTCATGAAAATGACAGAGCAAAACCCAAAGGAATGCCATCTTCTTTTCCATTGTTTCTATACCTGTGGTACAATGAACATCAAAACACAGTCCATAGAGTGCTCTCCATAACTATAAACAACTATAATTGAGCTTTGGATTTTATTTTATTGCACTTATTTATTGCTTTCATTTTATTTATTTGTAGATGAGGAAGGGAAAGAGAACAAAAACTGTTAGCGTGATATCGAAATATGTATGTACATTTTTTTCTCTTTCCTTAAGTCAATCATGAATTTGAATAAAATGAGATCAATTAAAGTTAATAAAATTCAAATTTAACCCTAAATTCTACTAGCAGGAGCATACAGAGCCCTTCTTTTATGCCCATGTATTTTTTTCCTCAAACACAATTGTAGTGTTTTAAGAGTTAAGTAAAGCTGATAAACATTGTTTAAATCATTGGAAGGGGTGGGTAAAGAGATTTCCTCTGGGATACTGGCAGAAACTACTTAAAAGTTCAAGGGAAGAAGCTTCCACAGCTTTCCTGGTGAGATAGTCCTGCATCTCATTAGCACTCATTGAGCCTTTCCTGCTCCTTAGGCCCACCCTTCCTTTATTTTCTTATAGTGAGATATTAATTTGAGATAGTAAAGTGTAACAGGAACCCGTCATGTTGCAACAGCTCAAAACCCTATATAATTTTGCATATTGCTAGTAAAGATTTCTGCTATAACATTCAATAATTCTTGTTGACTAAATTTTTGTCCTGCTCCATATGGCAACGCTTTGTTAGGGAAATGAAGTTGCTTTCCTTGGCTTGAATAAAGATTAAAACCTGACAGGAACCTTTCCCTGAACCTTTCTTCTCTGCCTAAGTTTACTTGCGTGTATAGTAATTCTGTATAAAGTTCACTTCCAATTTTCTTCACCCTGAAGGCTTCCCAGTAAAACCTCAGAAGATGTCCTGACAAGCTTTCCCTGACATCTTTGCCTCCAGTTTCAAAGCTATGATGACACCACCATATTTGCCTCCTTGGGAACCTGGCAAAAGCATGAGTGTGCGTGGAAAGAGTCTTCACTCATTAAAACATACAGAGACATCGTGCAAACAAGTGTTTTCCAGCAATCTCCAGATAAGATTTTAAAGAATAGAAAAAGGGAGGAACAGAGGAGAAAACCTTTCATGCATCATCTTTTGTATTAATGATTTCCACAAAACTTTCATCATAGCAAATTTGTTGAGATCTTATGGACTCCTCAATCACATGTGCATACACTATCAACTTCATGGAGGAGATCAGACTAATGCAGGCATACTAAGTTTGTGAGCTGCAATGCTATGAAGTACAGTCCTACAGTAACCTCAGCAACACAGGTCACAAAATGATGGTGCTGCTGCTGAGGAGTGAAAGTCATCTGACTTTGGTGGAAATGCATTGACCTATTTCTCAAACCTGTCTAGCCTGGAGCTGGATTTCTCTGAAGAGTGCACAAACCAGTTTATGCTGTGCAAACTGTCCCAGCAGAGAAAGATGGGTCATTGCCATGCTGTGTTCCCCTGCACCCATGTCTCCATCTCTGCTCTCACCCACTGTGGTTTCACTTCTGTAGAGTGGAGTGCACACCTCATCATTTTTTTTTTCCCCCCAACAAAGCACCTCATCATATCAGATTAGAGAAAGGAAATAATTTGCCAGTTGGCCAGTTTCTAGCATACACTGAATGCAGTCTTGAATAGTTCCCATAATATTAATGCATGGTGTCTTTGTCCTTGGGGCATTTGCTATTGCCAGATGTTTCTCCCTTCTGCTGCTGCATGTAGCTCAAAATTGCAACATATGCTGCAAAACACATTCCTTTGTTTCTTAACTCCTGCACCCACATTTTCATCTGATGTTAATCAGCATAGCTAAAATCAGTCTAGGGCAGATACTTGGCTTTTCTGGAGATAGTCTACCACGCACCTGCGTCTACTTGGCTGGTTATTCCTAGAGCTTTTGCAACAGGACAGATTTTGATGCAACCCGTCCTTCTTCTCCACAAGCATCTAAGGTACCATTTGTGTCTTCAGAGTCACGTATTCAGCACTTGGAGCAGAATCTGCTCAACAATAAAGACAAATAGCAAACAATGTAACACAGGGGAGAGTGGAAATAATCTATGGATTTTACTGTCGTAAAAGGACAAAATTAGAGCTGCATGCATCCACATTCAGTTCCTGATCCTGTCACTGCCAAAGTGAAGTGGATTTCATGCAGTGAAGATATCTGAGCAGCAGGCTGAATATCTGAAGCAGTGAGCATGCATCGCTGTTAAGGACCACAGATGGTTATGTCCATGGAAAGAGTCAACACTGCCAATGGCTGATCACTGCTTTTCTGCCCCATATTTTTGCACAGCGCTAGTGGCTTGCAGGACAGTATTTGTGCCACTCCCTTACCTCCCACCGTGACCAGGAAAATCAAGTGTGTCAGTTTAAGCAGATTATTGCCAAGCATATATTCACTTATGTGAAACCCACCACCAGCAGAAGACTAGAAGCATCTACCCAGGGCTGAGTGCTGGGGAGCCTCTGGAAGCAATCACCTCTTTCACTGGTAAACCAGGAGATATTAGCATGGTTGATGGCCCTAAAAATCTTCCTAATTGGCTTTTCTTCAAGAGCAGTGCTCTGTAGAGATTACAGGACAAAGAAAGGCACTGGAGATCTGTGGTCAGGTGAGAGTCAGTGGGTTGCTTCATGCATGTCCTGTGACTGAGGGTAGGCACATTTCGGTGCTTCTATTTTTTTGAAACATCAGGCAAACACAGAATTTTCAGATTTTGGTTTTGAGAAATTGAAGCCTATTAAAGATATGCTTTCTCTCACTCTTCAAATGGTCACCAGCAGTTTCAGTCCAGGAGAAAACAGTTTTTCCTTTCAGAAAAGCAACAATAAATTCTTCTCAATGTCTGGTTTTCTTACAAGTGGAACTATAAAGGCAAGTCCTAACTGCAACACCCGTACTACCTGAAAAAGTACTTGTTTTCTCAGCAGAAGTGATTGGTAATGCCAAAATAGTTTTTTTTCCTATTTTTTCCCTTTCGAAAGTTATTGACAGTTTTATGATGCTAAATGAAAAGATGATTTTCAGTTCAGTAGAATGGCAAATGAAGCATTGTACCAATCAATACTCATAATCGAAATGAACAGTTCAAAACTGATTTTAGCAGCTCTTATAATGGCTGTAAATGCTGCATTTTACAAAGGAGTGGTTTTATTGATACGATAGCACCTCATCATATCTTGAACAAAGCCCATAGGGCGATATGAGGACAGATAAAATCACACTTTATCTCTTAAAAAATGGTAGCCGGGGCCCACAGAACATCTATACAACTAAAATTCCCAAAGTTTCAAGAAAATTTTAGCCAAGTATCTTTCCTGAAGGGAATCTTGGAGCAAAATATTAATTTACAAATTATGCCATAAATACGTAGCTGAAAATGTTTAATTATTTTATGGAGTTTTGAAGTTTTTACAATTACCTTTTCTTTGAAGTGATGGGATTATTGGAAAAACACTGGTGCAAAGTCTAGGTATAATTTTAATGAACTTTTCTGAGATGTGCTCTTTCACATTCATTTGTAAAGAATGTCTTCACTGAAGCAGTAGGAAGTTGTATATCCTTCCAGGAGAGCCAAAGCCTAACCTATGTCTGGCTGTAAGCAGTTACTACTGGGCCTGATGCTGCTGAGCATCCCTCGTTCCCAGGAGGATGCACATGGCTAAAGAGAAACAGCATGTCCTCAACATATTTGGGGATGACACTCAGCTGGGGAGAACTGTGGGATGTTGGAGAGTGGGGATTCATATCATTGCCTGGACACATAGAGGAAGGAGGGCAGCATTCTATTTATTAAATAAATAAATACAACTCCCCCACTCTATCTCTTTTGTTTCTTACCTCTCTGACAGGAAAAAAAACCTGAAAATATGACTTAAAATACCAGTCACCGCATAGCAACAGTATACAACTCCTGAGTTCCAATTGTATCTTGCAAACTGGCATAATACAATTGAATATAATTTAGCTCTGCATTTGAATAACAATGAGGAAATTGTATCCTCTTGCAAGATACTTAGGGAAGCAGACATTTTTTATTCTGAATTAATTTTCTTGATTCTATTTAATGTTTTATAACCATGTGAAGAAACCTGTCATGAGAAAAGTGCTTGGGAAAAGAAATGTTCATAGCAGAATGATGGTCTGTCTTGTTTAACTTTGTTACACTGTACAATCCCATTAATTCCAGTGACACAACATGAGTAAAACACCGAGTACTGACTGACTTAGACTTACATAGAAACCATACCACATGCTAGGAAAAGAAGAGGTTAAGAAAAGGAACATTCCACTCCTTGGACTCTGTTCTTTACTGCATAATTAGCTATAGTTATTTTAAAGAAATATTTTCATTATACTGGTATAACTGTATGCATGCATACTGTGTTTTATTATAAAAGCAGACTGATGTCAATTTCAGTAATACTATATCTTTTTTTTTTTCTTTTATCCATAATTAGATTGGAAATAGCCTCTTCTGTTCCAAAACAATAATACTGCCCTAGAATAAATATTTAGTGAACTAAAAAAAAAAATCGATTTTCAGTTAGAAGGTGTGTGATACCTGCTGATGGATCAGATAGGGGGTAAAACATGTTGTGGTCTCTGTGGTAGCTGACATGTTCTAGTTGAGGAGTTGATAGATTCTAGTTGAGGAGTTGTCGAGACCTACCAAATCTCTGGAAACCATTTTTATTTGTAAGGTTTGCATTTTTTGTCCATTTTGACTTGAATCATGCTGTGCAGACTGAATTATCTTCAGTGAACATTTGTTTCCCAGATGAACACACATGATAGTTGTGAATCACAGTGTAATTGTTTCTTATGAATCAGCAAGTTTTGGAAAGTAACTTACCAAAACCAAAAGCAAGTTCAGAGCTATGTGCAGTTTAGAGTTTGTCTCCTTTCTTCTAAATTAACCTGTTAAGCATGTGGCAATGTGGGGCTGGTTCTCTGCATTCCTGTGATATCTACCTGAACCTACAGGTAGGATACTCACCCGCAGATGCTCCCAGAATTATTCCCAAACAGGACTGTTACTCAGCCAGTCTGCTGTGAGTTTGTCTAGGATAATAAAGATTGAGCTTCTGTGTTACCTTTAAGCAATTTATCCAGTGATGAAATTGCTAGCAAGTTCACGGTAATTTATGCAGTTGCAAAATATTTCTCATGTGCATAAATCTAATTCAGTGGGAGTTTTTATAATTTTGCCTTTTTCAACTGGGGAAATTATTTTACAATAATAATTATAATAACTGAGATAAGCAACGTGGCTTTGTTTCAAAGAAATATTTCTTTAACTATTCTTTGTGGAAAGTAAGATTACAATGGTTGTTCCTTCTTCACAACTGCACCTCAGCGCCGGTGTTCACAACAGTTTCACCATCCCTAGGAAGACAGGTCTCCAACAAGGGCTTTTTTTTAATTTTTTTTTTTTTTTAAATTTCCCTTTTCTGTCAGACACGTCTTATCTTGAAAATCAGAGATTAACTTGTGTTTCTGCTGATTTTCCACTAGAGACCTCCATCAGCCCAAGCAACCAGTTTTTTGTTGGTTGTGATTGCTGGGCGTTAGTTCAACAGCTGAGGAGGATATAGCCTCGCCAATTTGCCTCAGGGGAAAGGCGGAGTCCCAGGTCAAAGGAAAATGTTTCTGTGAACATTTTTTTTTTTTTTTCCTCAGAGAAATTGAGGTTTATCCAAGCAGGTGTGTTGTGAGAACCTGAAGAGGAAGGAATTTTTATGCCCTGAAGAAATGGCACAAAGCTGACAAGGATGATATAATCTAAAATATGTCTACTGTTTTCATAATGCATGCATGGAGAACTTGAAAGAAAGCTTCCTTCTTCTGAAAAGACTAGCTACTTGTACATCCAGCCATCTCACAGTGATGAGCATAAGAGCAAATCTGTTAAATTCCTGAAAACTGGAGGATCTGGAAATAATATTCTTGATTTAGAAGAACTGCAACTATAACAGGAGGGTGGCTTCCAGGGGCTGATGTCAGAGCAGGAGAAGCCTGGACTTTGTGGATTGTGTTGCTGGATTTTTTTGTTTGGCTTGAGGGCTAAAGTACTGCTTTCTCTGATGAAACAAAACAGCCAAGCCTGCAAGAGCTGTCAGGACTCAGTAAGAATTCTGCAAGTGATTTATCCTTGGAGTTTAAATTCTTGGTTTCTTGGGTACGAACTCTGAACAGTTATAATCGCTTTGTGTCTTTGTTTTGGCATGAATCTCATCCGCTATAATATCACCACCAACACTTCCTGCAATTGAAATTATGTTTGCAACATTCTCAACGACACTACCACATTCTACTGTGTGATAATAGAACAAAACAGCAGCTATCTTTCACAATCGTTAATTCTCTTGAATGAAAGTAGCTAGGAAGCTGAAAGTACCCGAAATACACTAACATAACCAGATAAAGTTGTTAATACATCATTGGTATAATAGTTTAAGTCTATTCTACTCTTGTTGCAGTGAATGTTGCTTGCTTGAAAGCATTATTTATTCTCTTAGGAGGCTAGAATACTATTAACTGCTGTGTTACAGTGTAAGCTATACTCTTTATGTTGTTTATGGATGAACGTAAGGATGAAGACCGTTGTATTTTCATCCATGTATGGCAGTTCAACTGTGCTTTCTGGGACTGATTCCACGCTCACACTTAAATGTATGTTTCAGTGCAGAAAAGGCATGATACAGTGGGAACTTTTGACAGGGACTTCTTTAGCCTCACAAGCTCATAATATTGTCTGCTATTAAGACAGATATCTTTTAAAAATCTTTCATGTCTTATCAATCAGTAATGGTTTGGTTAATGTGTTAACAAACCAACCACATAAAGATCATTCATAGAAGCTGGGAAACTGGAAAAAATACTTGTTGCCTATACTGTGCAAAGCAAAATTGTGAAGAAATAGTTGAAAGCACAGCACTGAGGACTGGGGTCAGTGCTATCAAGCAGCATTAAAGATGTGGAAGATGATCTACTTTAGTCATATGTGCTAGGTTTGTGTCTAATTGAAAAGACAACTGGTGAAAAAAAACTTTAAAAAAATGTTTATTGTTTCAAGTTGTGAATGATGAGGAAATTTGAGAAAACAACCATTTTTTTGGTTGAAATTCAAGTTTTTTTACTGCATTTTGTTGAAAATGGAAGGTGGGCTTTTGACCTTTACAATGTCTTTCCTGAGGGAATGTGTATACATGTTTCGATATAACTTGCTAGCTTCGACTCAAAATCTATTTCAAAAGCAATCTTGCTTAAAAGAGATATAGTAGCCTGAGGATTAGGGAACTATTTGGTGAGATCCTTGTCAAGGATTTTATTGGCTACTCTTGGCTGTAATTAGAATTTCTCTAAAGGTTATTTTAAACAAGGGGTTTAAACATAGGGAATATAGAAGCTCTGTGTGCATTTTGGGTGATAACCAGATACCTCCAATGGTGAAAATTGACACACATGTTCTAGCAATGACCAGCTATCACTTGTCAAGTCCTTGACTGACTGCTGCATTTCCTGATTCTCTGAGGCCCATGATGATCAAGTCAACTTTCAAGAGTGCTTGCAAGGGCCAGCACATGTACCATTTTGCCTTACACTGATTTTTATGGGAGCTGGAGGTAAACAGTATGTGCCGGAGAGAGTTTTATCACCTCTGTGAGGCTGTTGATTGTAGACAGTGCAACATTCCTCTGTCCTGGGAACCACTGCCAGCTTTGGGAGAGACTGAGACATCAGCAGAACAACAACAAAGAGAAGCAGTCAGTATAAACTTTAAATTGCAAATGAAATTAATCTGGCGGTCTACATCTAGTCCTTGAAAGAGATGAGTATTAAAACCCATGAATCATGGCAGAAGTCCTGCTGTACTAAAACAAAGTCTTGCTAACAGTGAAACAGGAGTGATGCCAAGAACACGGTTGACAAAAGTCCTCGAAGTTATCTGTATGCATGTATATAACATGCGTAGACCTGGCTGAGATACATCTTTTATGAAATAAATGCCACTGGGAGGTAGCAGATAAAGTCTCACACACCTGATGTTCTTTTCCCCCTTATTTTTATGCTATTTTGTGTGGGAGTCTCTGAAATTCTATAACTACTATGGTGTGTTGCATAAAGTAAGTGCCTATAGCACAGCCCTGTTTGGTTTGGTCGGTTTAGCTGCACACATAATAGAGCTTCCAATTTTTGCTCTCTTACACACTCATAGCAGAAAGCTTTTAGTTTGAGTTATTTTAAAATGTGCATCTGTGATTGCACCCAATGATACAGCCCGTGATAAAAATAGGAAAAGGGATGTTTACTGTAGACTATCAACCCACTTCATCTTGGCCCGAATGTTGCACCGAGTACCAGCACTACCACCAGTTCACACAGAAGGGCAGGAAGTCCTGCTTGCTTGGGCAGGTGGGCAGCCAGCCAGTGAGGTGGCCTTTGTCTTTGTAAGAGAGGTTAGGCTGGAAAATTTGCTTAGGCAAGTTGCACGTAACATAAATCGCATTTTTGTTGGAACTGGTGAATGCACTGAAGCAAACAAGTAATTTCAAGAACATATGTAAAGCTCCATGAAGCAGTGGAAGTGCCAGCAGGGAGTGTATTGTACATGTGTTAGTCCTGCAAAATACAGTCAGCCTTTCAGGCTGACCTGCTGTGGGTGGGCAATGGATATAGAACTTTGGGCAGCCTCATGGTGTTTGCTTTACCCGTGATGGCTGGCACATCGTCACTACTGTCTCACCACTGCAAACATCGGTGGGCAGCCATACATTATTGGCCCCTGAAGATGTTCTTCAAACTTCCTCCTTGGAACTGTTTACACAAGCTTGTGTTACCACAGCTATGGTTGACTGGTTATGGTACTCCTGACAGGGTGAACATATCTGTGAATGATGAGCATTGAGGAAACTCTAGGTACTAAACTCTAGGTACTCTAACATGCTGCCTTCTCGGGTACTAAGTATGAATACAGCATTAGGGCTAAACAATAAAATAATTTGACAAACAGCTGGAGATTATAAAGCATTATTGAGCACCCTCTTTTATCCTGGCTGCCAATGTAAATTGAATGTTCTGAGATTAGTTGCTTAGACACTCATCAACCCCTGACTTGTCTGAACCTTTTATATAACACGTTCTAGTGATGTGCAAAATCATGATGCCCCTTGCCATATTTTGGGTTTTTTTTGCCTTTATTTGTTTTTTAAGGAAAACACAAGTCTTTTGAATGTAGTGTATAACAAAAGTTGTGGTTTGTGTGTGGGTTTTTTTTGTTTGTTTGTGGTTTTTTTGTTTTGTTTTGTTTTGTTTTTTTTTATTATATGTGGAATTAGCTGTTTTTTTCACTAGGAAAAGTATAAAATTACTGAGACTAGCTAGCTACTCTGCACAGTATGAAGGCATTAGAGGAGTGAAACAGGTACAAATTATCTAGTTAGCTAGAAGTTTCTCCTAATGACTGAGCCATGGACATGTCAGGCACAGCCTGTTATTTTCAGGCTGCTTGCTGCTGGATGGTCTCATAGTGACAAATGCAATACTGACATTCCTTGGGAGAGGCCCTGAGCAGGCAGGACAGCCTGCCTTTACTACTCTTCCTTCTGCTCTGCCAGNTTTCAACCTTAGCATGTTTCTTATAATGTTCTAACTTGAATGGCAGATGAAAGACATGGACCATACTGCACTTTGTAACTATAGAAACCTTTTATGAAAATCACATTCCTAGGTTATTTTAAACTGTTGTGATATTCCATTCCTTCTAAATAAATCTTGTATTTGTTCCAAACTTTGAATAGAGGTTTCACTGAAATACAAAAGTTTCCAGACTACACCACGATCAGCTGCTAAGCTCTGGCTTAGTTATTTGCTGCCAGTTCTGGCTAAGTTCCAGAGCAGCTGCTTCAGAACCGGCCCAACCAGCAATGGAGAGATAGATCTTGGTGTATGGGTGTGTGTGTGTGTGTCTGTGTATGTGTTTCTGCAGTTTTCCCTTGGTAATGAAAAGCCAGGGGAGCAGAGAGTGCTGCCAGGAGCTGGCAGCTCTCTTGGGACAGACTGATGTGGCATGGGCATTGCCAAGGTAACAGTAACTGCACCTTTAAAAGAAGCCCTCAGGTAGCCCAGTGAGCAGATTGATGTGCACTGAGCATGCAAACAGGGCAAGACGTCCGCCAGGGTGTGGCAGGGCATGGTACACATAGAATAGTATGCAGCAAAGAAACTGAAGCTTGGCCAGCTAGACCAGGGAGTGACGGCATCCACCCAGCAGAAATCTGTGGCATCCCTGAACTCTGCATTGACCAGATCTGATGCAGCTTTTCAGATGGAGCTGCAGTGGGAACATCACTGCCACCACAGCTGCAGTGAACATGCCTGTGGGAGGNTGTATAACAAAAGTTGTGGTTTGTGTGTGGGTTTTTTTTGTTTGTTTGTGGTTTTTTTGTTTTGTTTTGTTTTGTTTTTTTTTATTATATGTGGAATTAGCTGTTTTTTTCACTAGGAAAAGTATAAAATTACTGAGACTAGCTAGCTACTCTGCACAGTATGAAGGCATTAGAGGAGTGAAACAGGTACAAATTATCTAGTTAGCTAGAAGTTTCTCCTAATGACTGAGCCATGGACATGTCAGGCACAGCCTGTTATTTTCAGGCTGCTTGCTGCTGGATGGTCTCATAGTGACAAATGCAATACTGACATTCCTTGGGAGAGGCCCTGAGCAGGCAGGACAGCCTGCCTTTACTACTCTTCCTTCTGCTCTGCCAGGTTTTCTCAGAAAGCACCTCTCACTGTGTCTAAACAATCACCTGGTGGGGGAATGCATGTGAACACTTCTTCCTCTTCTGCTGGGTGCTGGGACTCTGCCATGCTGGTCACTGGACTGCCCAACCACTTTTCACCTTGTGAAATTTGTAAGATGTTGAAATGTTTGGACTTCAAACAGTGAAACTTCCTCAGTTAGTAGTTGTGCAGTATTTAATGGTTGCACTTTTGAAGTTACAGGTAAAACATGTTTAAGCAGGGTGAGAAGAGTTGTCACCTGTCTCTTGGGTCTTAGTTGTGTTCTTGTCTATAGTCTGCAGGTGATGAGCAGTAAGAACAAGCCTCCACCAGAGGGGCAGCCTAAGGAAGTGAACTAAGAACCTCATCTGAAGGGGATGAGTTTTGGGGAATGATTCTCACCTGTGCTATTACCAGGTGGTAGGACTAATTCCTGTTTCCCAATCTTTTTAAAGAAATCAAAGAAACNTTTCTGCAGTTTTCCCTTGGTAATGAAAAGCCAGGGGAGCAGAGAGTGCTGCCAGGAGCTGGCAGCTCTCTTGGGACAGACTGATGTGGCATGGGCATTGCCAAGGTAACAGTAACTGCACCTTTAAAAGAAGCCCTCAGGTAGCCCAGTGAGCAGATTGATGTGCACTGAGCATGCAAACAGGGCAAGACGTCCGCCAGGGTGTGGCAGGGCATGGTACACATAGAATAGTATGCAGCAAAGAAACTGAAGCTTGGCCAGCTAGACCAGGGAGTGACGGCATCCACCCAGCAGAAATCTGTGGCATCCCTGAACTCTGCATTGACCAGATCTGATGCAGCTTTTCAGATGGAGCTGCAGTGGGAACATCACTGCCACCACAGCTGCAGTGAACATGCCTGTGGGAGGTATGCTCAGGTAGAGGAGCACCTCTACTTAGTGATGGAGTTCCAAGAGGAGGTAAGTAGGTTGAGGACCATTACAGAATGTGAGAGAAATTCTTGGAGTCACACCCTGCCCTCCCCGAAACAAACTTAACAGGCAGATAGAGCTTATATTACACTACTTGTCTCCATTTGATTAAAAATGATGGTTTGGATGATAGTGGGCAATGACAACAAGTTCCTGCCTGGCACAACAGGTGCCACAGGTGTTCCTTCCCGCTAACTACCCTGCCTTACCAGGTGCCCTTGGAAAATAGGTACAATGCTCTGCAAGGGTAAGTAAATGATGGTTCACCTAGGTTGGAGGTTGAAGGTGTTGCCAAAGTTAAGCTGGTCTACAGCCCACATTCAAACCTCTTCAGTACAGAAGATGGGTTATTATCATAGAGGAATTATTTCTGAATGGAGTGAAAGGCCTGATATGCAGATTGGACCTATTTCTTAGGGAAGTTTGTTGCTTCCCTGGGGCCTGGGTTAGAGAAGTAAGGAGAAAGGTTCCTCATCTAGTACAGCACCCAAGTTACTCCCTACTAATCTTTCAGGTAGGCAATGATGAAGTAGTAACAAGAAGACCAAGGGCAACAAAGGGAAATTTCAGAGCCTTGAGATTGGGAGCACAGGCATGTGGTGCTATGTCTAATATCACTGGAGTGCTGCAGACAATTACTTAAAATTCTTAAAAAGGGACAGGCGAGGAAGGAGAAGTGGTGAAGTGGCCCTGTATGTGAGGAAGCATTTTAGATGCTTGAGCTTGATGATGGTGACCATAAGGTTGAGGGTTTGTGGGTAGAATCAGGGAAATAGATACCCTGGTAGGAGTCTATTGTAGACTGCTTAGCCAGGATGAAGAGACAGGTAAAATACTCTTTAGACATCTGAAAAAAGTCTCATGATTGCTAGTGCTTGTCCCCATGGGGCACTTTGATTTCCTTGATGTCTGCCTGAAATACTACATATCAGAGAGGCAGCAAGTCCTGGAGGTTTTGTGGATGTGTGAAGAACATCCTGGCACAGCTGGTGAGGGAAATAACTAGGGAAGGCACTCTGATGGACCTGACGTTTGTGAAAAGAGAAGGACTTGTTGGTGATGTAACAGTAGGAAAGCATCTTGAGCACAATGATCATGAAATAGAGATCTCAGGTGAAGGATAAGTAAAGAGCAGGGTAAACAGAACTGCTACCTGGACTTCTGGTAGGCAAACTTTGGCCTGTTTCAGAGGCTGGTGGACAGAGTCCCTTGGGAGGCAGGACTGAGGGGACAAGGAGTCCAGGGAGGCTGAACACTGTTCAACAAAGAAGTCTTAAAGGCACAGGAACAGGGCATTGGCATGTGCTGAAAGATGAGTTGGTGGGGAAGAAGACTGGCCTGGTTGAATGGAGACACTTGGTTGCAACTCAGTAAAAAAAAAAAAAAGTAGAGTTTATGGTCATTGGAAGAAGGAGCAGGACACTCAGGAGGCAAAGCCGTTGTGAGGCTATGCAGGGAAAAAATTGGAAGGATCAAAACACAGTTGGAAATTAATCTGGCTTCAGCTGTATAAAGCAACAAGAAATGCTTCCACAGATAGATTAACAAGAGAAGGAGGACTAAAAGGAGAATCTCTGTCCTTTGTT